>NC_069442.1:6179011-6231511 GCF_026875155.1 Cherax quadricarinatus | reverse complement strand
CTTATCTCTTCCCCCTTCTCTCTCTCACTCTCACTCTCTTTTCCCCCTTTTTTTTTTCACTATCCCCTCTCTCTACCTTCCCTTTTCCCCCTTTCCCCCTCCCCCAACTCTCTTCCCCTTTCCCTTCTCACTCTTCCCTCTTCTCTCCTTCTAATTTCCCTTCTCTCTTTTCACAAAAAAAAAAAAAATGGTGGGACTCGCAGGAAACAAGGATCGAGAGAAGGGTTGGGTAGGGGGGGTTGGATGGGGGGGCAGGGGAAAAGGAGGGAAACAAGAATGGAAGAGAAAATTAGGAAGTTTTCTAAAAAAAAGGAGAAAGAGCCCCTTGGAAATTGGAAAAGGGTTGGAGAAGGAGACAAAGAATTGGGGGGCACAAGTCGAAACGCAGTACCCAAGTTTGGGTCCTAAATTTGAGATAAATGGCTGAAGCTATTTACAGGGCAATGACCGGGGAAAACACACATAGAAGCTGCGGGCCGAACGGAAAGGGAAGGGAATTATGATTATGTAAGGTATATCACCTGAAGGGGGACCAAGGAGGGAAAAGGGAAGAACACTGGTTCAGATGGAGAGGGTGATAGGAAAGCTGGGCAAAACCATGCTTAAAGACCCACTGGAAAAATAAAGGAGAAACTGACCCAACGGCGGGACCCAGAGTCCAGGGGGTGAGGCATTGGGAGGGGGAAAGGGGCAAAATCAGTTTTATCCATGGGCTTGGAGAGAAGGAAAAGGACACACATGAAAGGCAGCAGGTGAAAGAAAGGAGTTTGAGAAAATCATCACGGAAATAGGTGAAAGATGGACGAGATTGTAAATTTTAGGAAATAGGGGGGTACTCAAAGGGGGAAAACGCCAATAAAGTGTTTCTCGGCGGAAACAGTGGGGAAACGGGTCCCAAGAGAAACACGATTAAAATACTCGGAAGTACAAGGGGTGTTCCTAGACAGAGACAGAACAAAATCAGAACGACAGAGTGGGGAGGGACAAAAAAGCGAAGGAGCAAAAAAAGAGAAAAAGATGGAACCAGAGGGGTCGTCAGAGCAAACGACAGCAAGGGCAAGCCACCAAAAACTATTCTCAAAACCAACAACCTATACACCACCCCAAACCCCAACACTACGTCCATACCCACAGCTCCACCCAAACACCGAGCTATAAAAACCCCACAGTATGCCACGGGTCCCCCCCCTACGGGCCCCCCCCCAAACCCAGTGTTGGGAAAAGGAAACTAAAGGTATGGTACAAAACGTGAGGGGAATAACAAATAAGGGGGGGGGAGGGGCTGAAAGAGTCAAAGAAGCATACCGGGGAATTTCATAGCTCTCACAAAACCAGCTTACAGGTATGAAACAGTCCATCTTTCCCAAACGGGATACAAACCCTGGGGAAAAGACAGAGGAACAGGGGGGGAGTGGAGGAGTGGCATTGCTGATCAAAAACGCTGGAATTTGGATGAGATGGAGAGAGGAGACAGCGGAAAAAAAATGATTACATAGGGGAACGCTTCCTCGGAGGCCCCAAAGGGGGTAATGCAGTGTTGTAAACCCACCGCAGAACAGCGGAGGAAAAGGCAAGGTACGACGGAGAAATGAGCGAGGGTTTGACACACTGGAGAGTGGCCCAGAAGACTCTGCATGCAGGGCAAAGTCCTGATCATGGGGGACTTTACCCAAGGAGATCGATTGGGAGAAATTTGGACCCCCAAAGGGGGCCAAAATCAGGAGGGGTAAGATGAGGGGTGGGACCGGAAAACTTCATGTACCAACACTTTTGGGACACAAAGAGAGAGGAGAGGATGAACCAGAAAGGGTGGGTTGTTTCACCTTGAGTAGGAGAATCGAGGACATCCATATGAAAGACCCCTTGGGCCAGTGACCAGTGGTTTTTTAAAATTCGAAACACGTAGAGCACAAGTGGAGGGAGAAGCAGGAAGGCCAGGACATGAAGCCAAAATACAAGAAAGGGGATACATAGGAATGAGGAACTACCTGAAGGGTTCAGTGGGACAGAGAACGGGAGGGAAACCATTAATGGAATGGGAATATGTAGCAACAAAATGCAAGGAGGTGGGAAGGTTTTTTACCCAAGGGTAACAGGAATAATGAAAAAGCAGGGTACCCATGGTTTACCCCAAAATGCGGGGGGCAAAAACAAATGGCTAGGGGAAAGGAAGAAAATAGAAGGGAAAGGACTCAGGGAAAAAAGGAGAGCGTCGTAGGCCAAAACGAATATGACAGTAAGAAGGGAGGGCCCAAAAGACATATGAAAATGACATACGCGAAGCCAAACTGACCCGAAACTGTTGTACAGCCACAAGGAGGAAAAAAAACAACAAGGCCAGGTAATCAGGGTAAGGAAAGGAAAGGAAGAGGAGAGACAACAAGAAAGACCCTGAAGTATGTGAGGAAAATAAAAAAGTTTCAAAGAAGTGTTCACAGGGAACAGAAGGGGCTCCAGAAAGAGGAGGTTGGGGCACACCCCCATTGCTGGACACGTAAAACAACCGGGAAGAAGTGAAAGGCTTCTGGTGAGCTGATACCCCAAAGGGAATGGGGCCAGATAAAAATCCCCCATGGGTATGGAGGGGGAGCAGAGGCACTATGTGTCCCCTAAAACAATTTCAAACATCTTCGAAACAGGGAGATTGCCTAGGCATGGAAGACAGCAAATGTAGTCCCAATCTTTAAAAAAGGGGCAGCTGAAGCATTAAACTACAGACCAGTGTCCTGAAGTATAGTAGCAAATCATGGAGAAGATTATCAGGAGAAGATGGTGGAACCCTAGAAAGGAAAAGTCTATCAAAACAGCCAACATGGTTTTAGGGACGGGAAAACCTGTGTCACAAACCCCACTGGAGTTCTATGACATGGGGACAGCAGTAAGACAAGAGAGAGAGGGGGGGTGGATTGCATTTTCTTGGACTGCAAGAAGGGTTTTGACACAGTTTTCCCCAAAGAGTTGGTTTCAAAAAATGGAGGGCCAAGCAGGGTAACAGGGAAGGGGGCCCACAAAGGTCAGGGAATACTTGACAGGAAGACGCACGAGTATGGTACGTGGTGAGGTGTCAGAGTGGGCACCTGTGACCAGCGGGGTCCCACAGGGGTCAGTCTAGGACCCTGCTGTTTCTGGGATTTGTAACGACTTGACGGGAAAGGAAAAAGACTCTGAGGTGTCCCTGTTTGCAGATGACTGAAGTGAGAGAAGAATTCACTGATCGAAGACCCGGCAGAACTACAAAGGGATCTGGAAGGCTGCAGACCCCGGTCCAGCAAATTTCTCCCGGAGTTTCAAACCCCCCAAGTGCAAAGTATGAAGATTGGGGGAAGGGCAAAGAAGACGCAGCGGAGTACAGTCTGGGGGCCGAGATACAAACCCCCTCAAGGAAAATGATCTTGGGGTGGATAACCCAGGCACATTCCTGAAGCGCACATCAAAAAAATAACTGCTGAGCATATGGGCGCCTAGCAAACCTCAGAACAGCATTCCGACATTTAATAAGGAATCATCAGGACCCCTTACACCCGGTCTTAGGCCCATATTGGAGTATGCGGCCCGTTTGGAACCCACACCTAGCCAAGCACGTAAAGAAACTAGAGAAATGCAAAGGTTTGCAACAAGACTAGTCCCCGAGAGAGTATTTTCCACGAGGAGAGGTTTAAGGGGAAAACAACCTGAGACCTGGAGGACAGGGGGAGATAGGGGGGGCATGATAACGAATACAAAATAGAGAGGAACTGACAATGGGCAAAAAACAGGATGTTCCAGAGATTGGACACAGTAAAAAGGGACCGTTGGAAGCTGAAGACACAATGAATCACAGGGTGTTGGAAGTATTTTTCAGCCCCAGAGTGCAGTAAGGGAAAAAGTTTGGGGAATGATTAGGGAGGAGGATCCCTTCATACTTTAAACAGAGGTATGTAAAACCCGGCTAGGGGGAAATGACCCAGTAGCGACAGTGAAGGGGGGGGCCCGGGGCTCGGACTGACCCCCCCAAATCAAAAGGGAGTACAAAAGGTGAGTACACCCAACACATAACACAACTACCAAAAACCCCACACACACACACACAACACACAACCACACACACACACACACACACACACACAACACATACACACGACCACACACCACCCCAACAAACACACCAACACACCACACAAAACACCATACACACACACACACCCCAACAACCACAACACACCAACACACACACAACACACCCACACACCACACACACATCACACACACATAACACGCACACACACACAAACAACACACCACACACACACACACCACCACACATACACACACAACACCCACACACACACCACACACACACACACACACCACACACACACACAAAACACACCAAACACACGCACACACACCAAACACCCACACACCACACACTACCACAAACACATACACACCACAACACACACACACAACACACATACACACGCACACACCACAAACACACAACACACAAAAAACCACACACACCACCAACCACACACATACCACCACACACACACACCACACACACACACACACACACACACACCCCACACACACCCCATACCAACACATACACACATACACACACACACACACAACACACACACACCACACCACACACAACACACACACACACATACACACACACACCCACAACACACATACCACCAACACACACACACACAACATACACACAACACAATACACACACACACAACACACCCACCCCATACAACACACACCACACACACACACACACACACAAACACACACACACACACACACACCCCCCCAAAACACACACCACACACACACACAACACAACACACACAACACACCACACACCACCACCACAGCCACGAGTAGTCAGTAAGTGGAATGTTTGGGGGGGGGATGTAGGGAGGCAGGATCCCTCATAGCTTTAAGCAAGGTACGATAAGTCACGGCTCAGGGAGAGTGACCCAGTGCGATCAGGAAGAGGCGGGGCCAGGAGCTCGGACTCGACCCCGCAACCTAACTGGTGATACAACTAGGGAGTACACACACACACACACAATACACACCCCCACACACAAAACACCACACACACACACACACACACACACACACAAAACACATACACCACACACCACACACCACACACCACATACCACACACACACCAAACCCACACAACACACACACACACAACACACACACACACATACACCAACACACACACAACCACACACACCAACACCACACACACACAAAACACATAACACACACACACACACACACACCCAAAACACACAACACAACACACAACAACACAACACACACAACACACACACCAGGAAACATGAAAGTGAAAAGAAAAAAACCTTGGACAAATAAATGGGGTGACGGCAAGAAACAAGGGGAAATATTTGGGAGGAGACCAGGTAGTGCAAGTCACACCTGGAGGAAAGTTACTTACCACACACCTGGAGGAAAGTTACTTATCACACACCGGGGGAAAGTTATTATCACACACCTGGAGAAATTACTTTTTTACAACCTGGGGGAAAAGTTCTTACCACACCCTGGGGAAAGTTACTTTCCCCCACCCGGAAAAGTTACTTACCCCCACCTGGGGGAATGTTTTTTTACCAATACCTGGGGAAAATTTTACCCCATCCTGGGGGAAAGTTACCACACACCTGGAGGAAAGTTACTTACCACACACCTGGAGGAAAGTTACTTATCACACACCTGGAGGAAAGTTACTTACCACACACCTGGAGGAATGTTATTTACCACATACCTGGAGGAAAGTTACTTACCACATACCTGGGGAAAGTTACCACACACCTGGAGGAAAGTTACTTATCACACGCCTGGAGGAAAGTTACTTACCATACACCTGAAGAAATGTTACTTACCACATACCTGGAGGAAAGTTGCCACACACCTGGAGGAAAGTTACTTACCACACACCTGGAGGAAAGTTACCACACACCTGGAGGAAAGTTACTTACCACACACCTGGAGAAATGTTACTTGCCACATACCTGGAGGAAAGTTACCACACACCTGGAGGAAAGTTACTTACCACACACCTGGAGAAATGTTACTTACCACACACCTGGAGGAAAGTTACCACACACCATGAGGAAAGTTACTTACCACACACCTGGAGGAAAGTTACTGAACACACACCTGGAGAAAAGTTACTTACCACACACCTGGAGGAAAGTTACTTACCACATACCTGGAGGAAAGTTACTTACCACACACCTGGAGGAAAGTTACTGAACACACACCTGGAGAAAAGTTACTTACCACATACCTGGAGGAAAGTTACTTACCACACACCTGGAGGAATGTTACTTACCACACACCTGGAGGAAAGTTATTTATCACACACCTGGAGGAAAGTTACTTACCACATACTTGGAGGAAAGTTACTTACCACATACTTGAAGGAAAGTTACTTACCACACACCTGGAGGAAAGTTACTTACCACATACTTGGAGGAAAGTTACTTACCACATACTTGGAGGAAAGTTACTTACCACATACTTGGAGGAAAGTTACTTACCACATACCTGGAGGAAAGTTACTTACCACACACCTGGAGGAATGTTACTTACCACACACCTGGAGGAAAGTTACTTACCACATACTTGGAGGAAAGTTACTTACCACATACCTGGAGGAAAGTTACTTACCACACACCTGGAGGAATGTTACTTACCACACACCTGGAGGAAAGTTACTTACCACATACTTGGAGGAAAGTTACTTACCACATACTTGGAGGAAAGTTACTTACCACATACTTGGAGGAAAGTTACTTACCACACACCTGGAGGAAAGTTACTTACCACATACTTGGAGGAAAGTTACTTACCACATACTTGGAGGAAAGTTACTTACCACATACTTGAAGGAAAGTTACTTACCACACACCTGGAGGAAAGTTATTTATCACACACCTGGAGGAAAGTTACTTACCACATACTTGGAGGAAAGTTACTTACCACATACTTGAAGGAAAGTTACTTACCACACACCTGGAGGAAAGTTACTTACCACATACTTGGAGGAAAGTTACTTACCACACACCTGGAGGAAAGTTACTTACCACACAGCTGGAGGAATGTTACTTACCACACACCTGGAGGAAAGTTACTTACCACATACTTGGAGGAAAGTTACTTACCACACACCTGGAGGAAAGTTACTTACCACACACCTGGAGGAAAGTTACTGAACACACACCTGGAGAAAAGTTACTTACCACATACCTGGAGGAAAGTTACTTACCACACACCTGGAGGAAAGTTACTGAACACACACCTGGAGAAAAGTTACTTACCACATACCTGGAGGAAAGTTACTTACCACACACCTGGAGGAAAGTTACTTACCACACACCTGGAGGAATGTTACTTACCACACAACTGGAGGAATGTTACTTACCACACACCTGGAGGAAAGTTATTTATCACACACCTGGAGAATAGTTACTTACCACATACTTGGAGGAAAGTTACTTACCACACACCTGGAGGAAAGTTACTTACCACATACTTGGAGGAAAGTTACTTACCACACACCTGGAGGAATGGTACTTACCACACACCTGGAGGAAAGTTACTTACAACACACGTGGAGGAAAGTTACTTACCACACACCTGGAGGAATGGTACTTACCACACACCTGGAGGAAAGTTACTTACAACACACGTGGAGGAAAGTTACTTACCACACAACTGGAGGAAAGTTACCACACACCTGGAGGAAAGTTACTTACCACACACCTGGAGGAAAGTTACATACCACATACCTGGAGGAAAGTTACTTACCACATACCTGGAGGAAAGTTACTTACCACACACCTGGAGGAATGTTACTTATCACACATCTGGAGGAAAGTTACTTACCACACACCTGGAGGAAAGTTACTTACCACACACCTTGAGGAAAGTTACTTACCACACACCTGGAGGAAAGTTACTTACCACACACCTGGGGGAATGTTACTTACCACACACCTGGAAGAACGTTACTTACCACACACCTGGAGGAAAGTTACTTACCACACACCTGGAGGAAAGTTACTTACCACACACCTGGAGAAAAGTTACTTACCACACAGCTGGAGGAATGTTACCACACACCTGGAGGAATGTTACTTACCACACACCTGGAGGAAAGTTACTTACAACATACCTGGAGGAATGTTACTTACCACACACCTGGGGGAAAGTTACTTACCACACACCTGGAGGAAAGTTACTTACCACACACCTGGAGGAAAGTTACTTACCACACACCTGGAAGAATGTTACTTACCACACACCTGGAGGAACGTTACTTACCACACACCTGGAGAAAAGTTACCACACATCTGGAGGAAAGCTACTTACCACACACCTGGAGGAACGTTACTTACGACACACCTGGGGGAAAGTTACTTACCACACACCTGGGGGAAAATTACTTACCACACACCTGGAGGAACGTTACTTACCACACACCTGGAGGAAAGTTACTTACCACATACCTGGAGGAATGTTACTTACCACACACCTGGGGGAAAGTTACTTACCACACACCTGGAGGAAAGTTACTTACCACACACCTGGGGGAAAGTTACTTACCACATACCTGGAGGAATGTTACTTACCACACACCTGGGGGAAAGTTACTTACCACACACCTTGAGGAAAGGTACTTACCACACACCTGGGGGAAAGTTACTTACCACACACCTTGAGGAAAGGTACTTACCACACACTTGGAGGAAAGTTACCACACACCTGGAGGAACGTTATAACCCACCTCATGCTTGATGTACTTTGGGATAACAAGAGAATGCCTCTTCAGCTCGGCTTCAAACCTGGTATTTCTTATCGGAAGAAGACTGAAATTAGATCTGGGCTCTGTCCTAATTCACCATTTTTTTTTCCTTTAAAATCGAGTAACATTTTTCCAAATAATGTCTTCTAAATGACTCTTCTAATTGGTTTCAAACCTTAGACGGTAACAGCGAACTACGTTGCAAACTTATACCGCACTCTGCACTATTCCAGCCGCCTGCTTAGAGAACTAAAGGGCTGGGGTTATGGAACACGGGGGACATTAATAATGTTTATTTCTTCAAGTACATGTACAAGGTATACAGGTCTACCTGGCATCAGTGACATACTACTATATAGAAAGTCACTTGTTATGTAGAGCATTTTGTGCAAATTAGGTCAGTTTTGTCCCAGGATGCGACCCACACCAGTCGACTAACACCCAGGTACCCATTTACTGCTAAGTGAACATGGAGACACGCTCTAATGTTTCCACCCGTACCGGAGATCGAGCCACGGACCTCAGTGTGTGAGCTGAGTGGGCTACCAGCCGAGCTACGGGACACCTGGGATAGTCCAGCCACCGAAATACATGCAGTTATTTACACGGATTTTTTGAAGGAATTCTGAGGTGGGTCGGTCGGTGGTTGCGTCAGAGGCTGCGGCCAGATGTTACTGGCGCTCCATTGTTAACTGTGTTGGTTGTGCTGTGTTCCAGGTTACTGCTCTTGTTCTACCTTGAAGGTGAGGCTAGCAAGGCGTGGATGATGTGTTGATGTGGTTACTGTAGTCGTGACTGTGTGGGTGGTTGTGTTGACGTGGTTATTGTAGTCATGACTGTGTGGTTGTATTGTTGTAGTTATTGTAGTCATGACTGTGTGGTTGTATTGTTGTGGAAATTGTAGTCATGACTGTGTGGTTGTGTTGATGTGGTTACTGTAGTCGTGACTGTGTGGGTGGTTGTGTTGACGTGGTTATTGTAGTCATAACTGTGTGGTTGTATTGTTGTGGTTATTGTAGTCATGACTGTGTGGTTGTATTGTGGTTATTGTAGTCATGACTGTGTGGTTGTATTGTTGTGGTTATTGTAGTCATGACTGTGTGGTTGTATTGTTGTAGTTATTGTAGTCATGACTGTGTGGTTGTATTGTTGTGGTTATTGTAGTTATGACTGTGTGGTTGTATTGTTGTGGTTATTGTAGTCATGACTGTGTGGTTGTATTGTTGTGGTTATTGTAGTCATGACTGTGTGGTTGTATTGTTGTGGTTATTGTAGTTATGACTGTGTGGTTGTATTTTGTTGTAATTATTGTAGTTATGACTGTGTGGTTGTATTGTTGTGGTTATTGTAGTTATGACTGTGTGGTTGTATTGTTGTAATTATTGTAGTTATGACTGTGTGGTTGTATTGTTGTGGTTATTGTAGTTATGACTGTGTGGTTGTATTGTTGTAATTATTGTAGTTATGACTGTGTGGTTGTATTGTTGTAATTATTGTAGTTATGACTGTGTGGTTGTATTGTTGTAATTATTGTAGTTATGACTGTGTGGTTGGTTGTGTCCCGCTTGTGGTTGTTCACTGGGTTGGATACTTCCCTCCCCGAGGCTCAGCAATGATCCACCTAACATTCCTACCACCACACAAGACCATTTTATTCCCCTCAGCGTGTATACGCTGAGAGACATACACCCCTTAGCGTGTATACCCTGTATGCACTGTATACACGTGTATATCCTATATATACGTGTATACACGTGTATACCTACGTCACTCTCATCCTCCACACAACTCATCTCCTCTGAGTTTAATTTGTATTGATTTTTTCTTAAGTGTTCCCTACTGTACATTTAAACACTTTAATAACAACACTTAGACAATTCACGTAACTTAAAAGAAAACAGAAAGAAAACAGGAAAATTCCCGCCCAGTTTTAGTTACAGACCTAAAATATTTTTAGCGTTATTTTATAAGGTTGTTTGGCGCCCCTGGGAGTGTCTTGGATCACCACACATTAGTTAACCACTAAAGGCAACCACTCATCACTCAGTAACGTCACCATGACCAACCTCCATCACCCTGCTGGGCAGTTTACTAGACCGCTATGATGGCTGTTGTTCCTGCAATCATCTGCAATTCTCACAGAGTTGGTAGAAATCTTGGAGACACACGTGGGTGAAATATTATGTTATAACCCGCCCCCACAGTGGTCTAAAACATTTTGTTTTCCCTGCAGCTGAGCGTCAGTCAGAAAGTCGTGAGCCTGTAGTCCCTCCAGCACCTGTGACGTCACACCGCGCGGTCACTTAAAACATCATGTCAAGATAACAGCCATTGACGTGCATGTTGCTCCTGCATGCCAGGTGTTGCCAACATGCTCACCAACATGTTCAATAATGGCTCAGTACAACATTTAAGTGTTATGTTCGGTGTTCATCTCAAGTTCGGTGTTCACTGCTCATCAGGAAGAAAATGGAAGATACTCTAATATTAAGCTCAGCATCAGTTGTCAGTATGCTCAGTGTAACTTAATTATTATCAGTGTCAGTGTAGAATGTTTACGTTGGTCTGTATGATTTTTTTATTGACTCTGGTATTTTTTTCTTATAACATAAGTAAATGAGAAAGTTGTATATTACCAATTAAAATGCTTACCTTATGTTGGCTTAAATGTTAACTCTAATATATTTTTCTTTATTTTCAGATTATTAATATGTCTAGAGGCTGCATAAATTCACCAGACATATTTTGTTATGTCTGCGGGCAACTCATCCCTTCAGATTCCCGGAGCAACATTACGCCTTTATTGAAGCGCTGCTACTTTGTTTATTATGTCTGCAAACCTGGAGTCCAGGACAAACCTGAAGACCAGGACAAACCTGGAGACCAGGACCAACCTGGAGACCAGGACAAACCTGGAGTTCAGGACAAACCTGGAGTTCAGGACCAACCTGGAGACCAGGACAAACCTGGAGACCAGGACCAACCTGGAGACCAGGACAAACCTGGAGTTCAGGACAAACCTGGAGACCAGGACAAACCTGGAGACCAGGACAAACCTGAAGACCAGGACAAACCTGAAGACCAGGACAAACCTGGAGACCAGGACAAGCCTGAAGACCAGGACAAACCTGGAGACCAGGACAAACCTGGAGTCCAGGACAAACCTGGAGACCAGGACAAGCCTGAAGACCAGGACAAACCTGGAGACCAGGACAAACCTGAAGACCAGGACAAACCTGGAGACCAGGACAAACCTGGAGACCAGGACAAACCTGGAGTCCAGGACAAACCTGGAGACCAGGACAAACCTGGAGACCAGGACAAACCTGGAGACCAGGACAAACCTGGAGTCCAGGACAAACCTGGAGACCAGTACAAACTTGGAGACCAGGACAAACCTAGAGACCAGGACAAACCTGAAGACCAGGACAAACCTGGAGACCAGGACAAACCTGGAGACCAGTACAAACCTGGAGACCAGGACAAACCTGGAGACCAGGACAACCTGGAGTCCAGGACAAACCTGGAGACCAGGACAAACCTGGAGACCAGGACAAACCTGGAGACCAGGACAAACCTGGAGACCAGGACAAACCATATGCACCACACAAAGCTTGCGAGAGTTGCATCAGTAAACTCTAAATGTGGTCAGTTGAAAAACTTAAATGTATGGCATTTGGAGTACAATGGTATGGCGGGAGCAGATGAACCACCATGATGACTGCCACTTTTGTATGACTAAATTAGCTGGACTCAACAAGAAGACTAAAGATCGCATAATATACCCATATATTCCTTCAACAACAAGGGTTGTTCCCCACACTGAAGATATTCCTGCACCTGTGCCACCAGCAATAAGGGCTGTCCCACACTCAGAAGATATTCCTGTACCTGTGCCACCAGCAATAAGGGCTGTCCCAACTCAGAAGATATTCCTGTACCTGTGCCACCAGCAATAAGGGCTGTCCCACACTCAGAAGATATTCCTGTACCTGTGCCACCAGCAATAAGGGCTGTCCCACACTCAGAAGATATTCCTGTACCTGTGCCACCAGCAATAAGGGCTGTTCCACACTCTGAAGATATTCCTGTACCTGTGCCATCAGCAATAAGGGCTGTTCCACACTCTGAAGATATTCCTGTACCTGTGCCACCAGCAATAAGAGCTGTTCCCCACACTGAAGATATTCATGTACCTGTGCCACCAGCAATAAGAGCTGTTCCCCACACTGAAGATATTCATGTACCTGTGCCACCAGCAATAAGAGCTGTTCCCCACACTGAAGATATTCATGTACCTGTGCCACCAGCAATAAGAGCTGTTCCCCACACTGAAGATATTCCTGTACCTGTGCCACCAGCAATAAGAGCTGTTCCACACTCTGAAGATATTCCTGTACCTGTGCCACCAGCAATAAGAGCTGTTCCCCACTCTGAAGATATTCATGTACCTGTGCCACCAGCAATAAGAGCTGTTCCACACTCTGAAGATATTCATGTACCTGTGCCACCAGCAATAAGGGTTGTTCCACACTCTGAAGATATTCCTGTACCTGTGCCACCAGCAATAAGAGCTGTTCCACACTCTGAAGATATTCATGTACCTGTGCCACCAGCAATAAGGGTTGTTCCACACTCTGAAGATATTCATGTACCTGTGCCACCAGCAATAAGGGTTGTTCCACACTCTGAAGATATTCCTGTACCTGTGCCACCAGCAATAAGGGTTGTTCCACACTCTGAAGATATTCCTGTACCTGTGCCACCAGCAATAAGGGTTGTTCCACACTCTGAAGATATTCATGTACCTGTGCCACCAGCAATAAGGGTTGTTCCACACTCTGAAGATATTCCTGTACCTGTGCCACCAGCAATAAGGGTTGTTCCACACTCTGAAGATATTCATGTACCTGTGCCACCAGCAATAAGGGTTGTTCCACACTCTGAAGATATTCCTGTACCTGTGCCACCAGCAATAAGAGCTGTTCCACACTCTGAAGATATTCATGTACCTGTGCCACCAGCAATAAGGGTTGTTCCACACTCTGAAGATATTCATGTACCTGTGCCACCAGCAATAAGAGCTGTTCCACACTCTGAAGATATTCATGTACCTGTGCCACCAGCAATAAGAGCTGTTCCCCACACTGAAGATATTCCTGTACCTGTGCCACCAGCAATAAGAGCTGTTCCACACTCTGAAGATATTCCTGTACCTGTGCCACCAGCAATAAGAGCTGTTCCCCACTCTGAAGATATTCATGTACCTGTGCCACCAGCAATAAGAGCTGTTCCACACTCTGAAGATATTCATGTACCTGTGCCACCAGCAATAAGAGCTGTTCCACACTCTGAAGATATTCATGTACCTGTGCCACCAGCAATAAGGGTTGTTCCACACTCTGAAGATATTCATGTACCTGTGCCACCAGCAATAAGGTTGTTCCACCCCTCTGAAGATATTCTGTACCTGTGCCACCAGCAATAAAGCTGTTACCACACTCTGAAGATATTCATGTACCTGTGCCACCAGCAATAAGGGTTGTTCCACACTCTGAAGATATTCATGTACCTGTGCCACCAGCAATAAGAGCTGTTCCACACTCTGAAGATATTCATGTACCTGGCCACCAGCAATAAGAGCTGTTCCACACTCTGAAGATATTCAGTACCTGTGCCACCAGCAATAAGGGTTGTTCCACACTCTGAAGATATTCCTGTACCTGTGCCACCAGCAATAAGGTTGTTCACACTCGGAAGATATTCATGTACCTGTGCCACCAGCAATAAGGGTTGTTCCACACTCTGAAGATATTCCTGTACCTGTGCCACCAGCAATAAGAAGCTGTTCCACACTCTGAAGATATTCAAGTACCTGTGCCACCAGCAATAAGGGTTGTCCACACTCTGAAGATATTCCTGTACCTGTGCCACCAGCAATAAGAGCTGTTCCACACACTGAAGATATTCCTGTACCTGTGCCACCAGCAATAAGAGCTGTTCCACACTCTGAAGATAATTCATGTACCTGTGCCACCAGCAATAAGGGTTGTTCCACACTCTGAAGATATTCTGTAACCTGTGCCACCAGCAATAAGGGTTTGTTCCACACTCTGAAGATATTCCTGTACCTGTGCCACCAGCAATAAGGGTTGTTCCACACTCTGAAGATATTCCTGTACCTGTGCCACCAGCAATAAGAGCTGTTCCACACTCTGAGAATATTCCTGTACCTGTGCCACCAGCAATAAGGGTTGTTCCACACACTGAAGATATTCCTGTACCTGTGCCCACCAGCAATAAGAGCTGTTCCCACACTGAAGATATTCATGTACCTGTGCCACCAGCAATAAGAGCTTTTCCCCCAAACACTGAAGATATTCCTGTACCTGTGCCACCACAATAAGAGCTGTTCCACACTCTGAAGATATTCCTGTACCTGTGCCACCAGCAATAAGAGCTGTTCCCCACACTGAAGATATTCCTGTACCTGTGCCACCAGCAATAAGAGCTGTTCCACACTCTGAAGATATTCCTGTACCTGTGCCACCAGCAAAAAAGAGCTGTTCCTCACACTGAAGATATTCCTGTACCTGTGCCACCAGCAATAAGGGCTTTTTCCTCACACTGAAGATATTCCTGTACCTGTGCCACCAGCAATAAGAGCTGTTCCTCACACTGAAGATATTCCTGTACCTGTGCCACCAGCAATAAGAGCTGTTCCACACTCTGAAGATATTCCTGTACCTGTGCCACCAGCAATAAGAGCTGTTCCTCACACTGAAGATATTCCTGTACCTGTGCCACCAGCAATAAGAGCTGTTCCACACTCTGAAGATTTTCCCTGTACCTGTGCCACCAGCAATAAGACTGTTCCACACTCTGAAATATTCCTGTACCTGTGCCACCAGCAATAAGGGTTGTTCCACACTCTGAAGATATTCCTGCACCTGTGCCACCAGCAATAAGAGCTGTTCCTCACACTGAAGATATTCCTGTACCTATGCCACCAGCAATAAGGGTTGTTCCACACTCTGAAGATATTCCTGTACCTGTGCCACCAGCAATAAGGGCTGTTCCTCACACTGAAGATATTCCTGTACCTGTGCCACCAGCAATAAGGGTTGTTCCACACTCTGAAGATATTCCTGTACCTATGCCACCAGCAATAAGGGTTGTTCCTCACACTGAAGATATTCCTGTACCTGTGCCACCAGCAATAAGGGCTGTTCCTCACACTGAAGATATTCCTGTACCTGTGCCACCAGCAATAAGGGTTGTTCCACACTCTGAAGATATTCCTGTACCTGTGCCACCAGCAATAAGGGCTGTTCCACACTCTGAAGATATTCCTCTACCTGTGCCACCAGCAATAAGGGCTGTTCCTCACACTGAAGATATTCCTGTACCTGTGCCACCAGCAATAAGAGCTGTTCCCCACACTGAAGATATTCCTGTACCTGTGCCACCAGCAATAAGAGCTGTTCCACACACTGAAGATATTCCTGTACCTGTGCCACCAGCAATAAGGGTTGTTCCACACTCTGAAGATATTCCTGTACCTGTGCCACCAGCAATAAGAGCTGTTCCACACTCTGAAGATATTCCTGTACCTGTGCCACCAGCAATAAGGGTTGTTCCACACTCTGAAGATATTCCTGTACCTGTGCCACCAGCAATAAGGGCTGTTCCTCACACTGAAGATATTCCTGTACCTGTGCCACCAGCAATAAGGGTTGTTCCACACTCTGAAGATATTCCTGTACCTGTGCCACCAGCAATAAGGGCTGTTCCTCACACTGAAGATATTCCTGTACCTGTGCCACCAGCAATAAGGGCTGTTCCTCACACTGAAGATATTCCTGTACCTATGCCACCAGCAATAAGGGCTGTTCCACACTCTGAAGATATTCCTGTACCTATGCCACCAGCAATAAGGGCTGTTCCCCGCACTGAAGATATTCCTGTACCTGTGCCACCAGCAATAAGGTTTGTTCCACACTCTGAAGATATTCCTGCACCTGTGCCATCAGCAATAAGGGCTGTTCCACACTCTGAAGGTATTCCTGTACCTGTGCCATCAGCAATAAGGGCTGTTCCACACTCTGAAGGTATTCCTGTACCTGTGCCATCAGCAATAAGGGCTGTTCCACACTCTGAAGATATTCCTTTACCTGTGCCACCAGCAATAAGAGCTGTTCCACACACTGAAGATATTCCTGTACCTGTGCCACCAGCAGTAAGGGCTGTTCCACACTTCGAAAATATTCCTGTACCTGTGCCATCTGAGACATGGTAAATTTCCTCAGAGTCTGATACCAGTGATTCTAAGGAGATGGAAGTAGGCTATGAACCACCAACAAATGACGATCCCAAACCCTTCAGCCAAGTTAAGCTCAATGACTTGGTGAGAGACCTTAACCTTCCAAAAGAAAGTGCACAGTTACTTGACTCTAGACTGAAGGAACACAGGCTTCTAGCTCCTGGAACAACATTCGAATGGTACCGTCATCATGAAGCGGAATTCACTCAGTTCTTTGACAATGAGGAATCTTTAGTTTTTTGTTCAAATATTTCTGGCCTTATTGAACACATGGGGATGTTATACAAAGCAGATGAATGGAGACTCTTCATTGATTCTTCTAAAAGAAGTTTAAAGGCTGCACTTCTCTACAATGGCAACACAGCTGCATCTGTTGGCCATAGTCTCCAAATGTCAGAAACTTACGCAGATATGAAGACACTAATATCTGCAATTAAGTGCCAAAATCACTATTTTCTCATTTGTGGTGATTTAAAAGTTTGTGATGAATGGTTTTGAAAATCGACAAGCTGAAGAATTGAGACACATATGCAACACATGGGAATCTTTATTGAAGAAACGTTTCGCCACACAGTGGCTTCATCAGTCCAATACAAAGTAGAAATGGGTAAGGAGAGTAGAAGTTTGAGATAATCGATTCCAGGTTGAGGGACTGATTACCTCAAACTTCTACTCTCCTTACCCATTTCTACTTTGTATTGGACTGATGAAGCCACTGTGTGGCGAAACGTTTCTTCAATAAAGATTCCCATGTGTTGCATATGTGTCTCAATTCTTCGATTTAAAAGTTATTGCTCTGCCTTCTGCAGTGTTCCTTCATTCTTATGGTCTTATGTTCTTATTCCTGATTTCTGTGTCTTTGGGATAGTAGGGCAGACAGCCAGCACTATGAACAAAAATACTGGCCACCAAGAAACAGCTTCTTACCTGGAAATCACAACGTGAAAACTGTGCCACTAGTTAACCCCAAGAAAATTCTGCTGCCACCACTCCACATCAAATTAGGGCTTATGAAAAATTTTGTGAAGGCCTTGAGCAATAATGGAACTGTTTTCAAGTACCTAGAGTCAAAGTTCCCTCGTATAAGTGAAGGCAAACTAAAGGCAGGAATCTTTGTTGGCCATCAGATTCGGGAACTGATGAAGGACAAGCATTTTGACGAAGCATTAGCAGGTGTCGAGGTGAATGTCTGGTTATCATTGAAGCAGATTGTCCACAACTTCCTGGGAAACAGGCGCTTCCCTGAATATGAAAAAAAAATGATCCAAGATCTATTTTCAAGTTTCCAACAACTTGGGTCTAGAATGAGTGTGAAGATGCACTTTTTGCACTCACTCGAAACCCTCTCCAGGTAAACTCCAGGTAAACATCTTGACTATTTTCCCAACAATTGTGAGGACTACAGTGAGGAATAAGGAGAGCGGTTCCATCAGGATATTTGCACCATGGAAACTCGATACCAGGGCAAATGGAATGTCAGCATGATGGCGGGATTACTGCTGGTCATTGAAACATAATGGTCTCGATGCACAACACAAGCGTTACCTGGCTAAGATACGTTGATGATATATTGGTTTTCTATCCGAGACGTCTCAATATCCAGGCCCTTCTCAACAAGATCAATGCACTTGAACCATCAATAAAGTTTACACTTGAACTCGAAAATGATGGCAAACTTCCTTTCCTCGACGTTCTACTGTGCAGATCTCCCGACAGTGACAAACTTCTCTTCAAAGTGTATAGAAAACCTACCAACAAGGACGATCTTATACACTTTTATTCACACCAAGACACCCGCACTAAGAGAGGAGTCCTCATTGGCTTCTTCTTGAGAGCTCTTCGCATCTCCAGCCCTTGTTTTCTAGAAGAAGAATGCACTTACATAATACAAGCCTTTACACGTCTTCAGTTCCCATCTTTCTTCATCCGAGATTGCAGACTCAAGGCACAAGCTATCCTCAACAAACCGCCCATGGAACAGCCCCTAAACAGTTCATAGTACTCCATGTGGCGATGTTGCCACGAATACTCGCCGGGCACTTGCTATGAGTAACATCAACGTTTCCACCATAAACACATCCTCTATCAAAGACCTCACTACGAAACGCAGCCCCACACCTCTAACTTCTACAGCAGGCGTCTACACTATCCCCTGTGGGTTCTGTCCCAAGAAATATGTAGGCGAGACAGGCAGAGATCTTGCAGTCCGCCTGAATGAGCATCGAAATGCCTCTAACAGAGACGATGTAAGGTACGCCTGTGTCCTCCACAGAGACTCCACGGGGCATTTGATGAACTGGAACGAGGCACAACTCGTTCTCACCGAACCAGACCTCAGACGTCGACGGTGCCTAGAAGCCTCACTAATCGCCGTCACCGACACTATAGAACAACACTGGAAACTACAAAATTTCAAAAACATTGGTATACATGATACTTAAGCACCACCAACCCAACAACACAGGAGTCACATGATTTCATCGTCTACCCGTCCTCATCATAGGTAGAGGTTGTTTTGATAAGGACCTGCCTCGCATGGGCCAGCAGGCCTTCTGCAGTGTTCCTCCATTCATATGTTCTTATGACATTCCTCAGGTCACGTGCGTTACATCTCACTCTCCGCCTATATATATAATGTCTTTCTACCTCTGTATGTTAGAAGTGATCAAGGTCCCAGGACCGAAACGTTTTCTAATAAATATGTTATAGTGTTTGCTTACGTGTCTTTCTAAACCAAATACCTTCATGTGTGAAATCGTTGATGTGCCAGAAGATCCTGAAAGACAGACAGACACACTTCTTCAACTTCACTCCAACAATGAAGCACTGAATTTCAGAACAATGTAGAATTGTCCATTTTTTGGACAATTCTACATTGCAAAGGCTTTCAAAATTGCACACGAGGAAGCAATAAAAATCCCGCTGCCATCTGCAACTACCTATCTTTGTGAACAAGGATTTTCCAATCTTATTAACTACAAAACGAAGCCCAGAAAACAGTTGAACGCCAAAGACAGTATATAAATTGCTCTGACCTCAAAATACGCTAATTTTGATGATATTATCGAAAATGAAACATCATTGGTGTACAAGAATGGTATATAATACCCCCAAGATGAAGACTGAGACACATGTGCAACATCCGGGTTTCTGTAGTGTCGACGCTCCACCATCCAGTGACCTTATCAATACAGAAGATGAGGTAATTAGTCCCTCAACCTTGGAGTTGGTGTGAAGAACACACAACTACGGTGTTCATCACAACTACTACAAGGCTGAGGGACTGATTACCTGTCTTCAAATTATGTCCTAGAGTCTGGATGGTGGAGCGTCTACACTACAGACACCCGGATGTTGCACATGTGTCTCAGTCTTCATCATTGCTCCAAAACCTGAAGTCAAAATGTTTTCAATGAAATTCTTTAATTCCTTAATGAGATTTTTATTAAATTTGTCTGTTACTATTTTTCATTTCATACAGTTTATTTTTTCATTTTATTATTTTGTGTTTTATATATAAAGTTGTTTTATTACGTACAATAAACACTTTCCACTGTGTATGACTATTCTTTATGTAAATGGATTCAATAAATTATTTTAAATTTGAATGTTCATTTTATTTTTCAGGATTTTGTGAACTTTCAAGTTTAGTGGGGAATTTCCCTGTTCACAAATTTGTTTTAGGGTAATACCCAAAAAAGTTCAGCGACCCCTGAGGTAGGTGGTCATGTGCAGCACACCAGCACAGGTGTGAGGTCAGTGCTAACTCAGCCCGGTGATCAAACCCGGGGTTCATTCTGTTGTGTACTAGATGTTCTATCACGGAGCTACGGTATGTGAGGTCACGTGATTGTTGACACAAGTGAGGGATAGATTATCTATCCTGAGATGATCACTTAATTGAGATAAGTGGAAATGATTTTCAGAGCTTTTATACATCGTTATATCTGATTATATCCTGTTATATCCAGGGTCATATTACTCATTAGCCACAGTAGGCACAGTTGGCACAGTAGGCACAGTTGGCACAGTAGGCACAGTGCCTACAACTGTTTTAAGACCTGCAGGAAAAAATGTGATTTAAAATTAAATTTATTAATCATAGTCTCAACAGTTGGAGCAATATACATACAGCTTGTACTTAAGAGAATGAAAGTCACAAGCAAGTTTTGGTCTGACTTGGTCTATTAATTAATAACGCTGAGGAGAGAAGAATATTGTATACGAGAGGAAGGTGGGAGGTGAGTGGCAAAACAAGACGGAGTAGTAACAGTAGTAACAGTAGTAACAGTAGTAACAGTAGTAACAGTAGTAACAGTAGTGGTGAAGACTGACACTTATGCAACATATGGGAATCTTTATTAATAAAGATTTCCGTATAAACCATACCACGGGCGGGATTTGAACCCGCGGTCAGAGTCTCAAAACCCCAGACCGTCGCGTTAGCCACTGGCTAACGCGACGGTCTGGAGTTTTGAGACTCTGACCGCGGGTTCAAATCCCGCCCGTGGTATGGTTTGTTTGCAATCGTGTCATTACGATTTCGTGAGTCAAGTTAAGATTCCCGTATGTTGCATAAGTGTCTCAGTCTTCGAAAACCATATATGACGACAGTACTAGTGTTGCTGGTAGTAGTTGTAGTACCAGAAAACTGAGGGGAGGGGAAATAATGGCAGAGAGTGTAGTATTATTTAAGAAAAAGCAGTAGCAGTAATAGTGGAGGTAGTCCATGGAACAAGTTAACAGAGGAGCACTGCTGGAGGGCTACTGGCCCACGGGGGTAGGACATAACCCACCGCGGGACAAAAACCGCTAGAGGACAGAACCTGCCTTGGCAGAAGATTGAACAGGCAATGAAAATGTAGGAAAGTGGAAGATGTAAGGAGAGGAGGAGGAGGAGGAGGAGGAGACAAAGATCAGGTCGAGTCACGAGCGTTCTGAAGTTTGGAACATTTGACAATGTAATGAGAAAGGAAGGCATCTACAGACACAAAGCCAGGACTAAGATTATCATATTAAGAAAACTGTGTATAAGGGATGATTCAACAGGACGGCGACTGTGAAGGCTAGAAGGAGGGTAGACAGTTCTGACAGAAGGCTAGAAGGAGGGTAGACAGTTCTGACAGAAGGCTAGAAGGAGGGTAGACAGTTCTGACAGAAGGCTAGAAGGAGGGTAGACAGTTCTGACAGAAGGCTAGGAGGGTAGACAGTTCTGACAGAAGGCTAGAAGGAGGGTAGACAGTTCTGACAGAAGGCTAGAAGGAGGGTAGACAGTTCTGACAGAAGGCTAGAAGGAGGGTAGACAGTTCTGACAGAAGGCTAGAAGGAGGGTAGACAGTTCTGACAGAAGGCTAGAAGGAGGGTAGACAGTTCTGACAGAAGGCTAGGAGGGTAGACAGTTCTGACAGAAGGCTAGAAGGAGGGTAGACAGTTCTGACAGAAGGCTAGAAGGAGGGTAGACAGTTCTGACAGAAGGCTAGAAGGAGGGTAGACAGTTCTGACAGAGAAGACCAGTAAATATAATGACTGTGATCTCTAACATGACAGAAGAGAGCATTATTGATGTCGGCAAGTCTAACACTTCTTTTGTGCTCTTGAAGTTTGTCAGAAAAAGAGCGGCCAGTTTCTCCAAAATATTGGAGAGGACAAGAGTAGGAAATGGAGTAGCCTTTAGGAACATCTGTAGCAGCAGGAGGACAGGTACGAACTACATTACTAAGAAGGGTGTTAGTTTAGCGAAAGTAAGTCAGATACCTGAAGAATTAGACACATGTGCAACATCTGGGTATCATTATTTGTAGACGTCTCGTCACGGTGTCCCGTGGACTGGTGGCAAAAGCTCTCGCTTCACACGGTAAGTTTTCGGGTTCGATTCCCGGCGAAGGGGTGGAAACAGTGGACATGTTTCCTTAGATCGGTTGTCTATGTTCACTCATTAGTAAAATGGGTACCTGGGTGTTAGTCGACTGGTGTGGGTCGCATCCTGGGACAAAACTGACTAACAAGAGGCTTTCTATATGTCATTGTCATTGATGTCAGCTAGACCTGTACACCTTGTACATGTACTTGTAAATATATTATTATTATTATTATTATTATTATTATTATTATTATTATTATTATTATTATTATTATTATTATTATTATTATTATTATTATTTATCCAGTGACTTTATCAGTACAATACCTGGACGTAATGTGAACACTACAATGTACAACTTCATATTGTAGGTGTTATGAACCATTTATGTACAAGTCTTGTATCTATAGACACGTCCACTATAGATATGTTCACTATAGATATGTTCACTATAGTTATGTTCACTATAGACACATCCACTATAGATATGTTCACTATAGACACGTCCATTATAGATATGTTCACTATAGACACGTCCACTATAGATATGTTCACTATAGACACGTCCACTATAGATATGTTCACTATAGACACGTCCACTATAGATATGTTCACTATAGACACGTCCATTATAGATATGTTCACTATAGACACGTCCATTATAGATATGTTCACTATAGACACGTCCACTATAGATATGTTCACTATAGACACGTCCACTATAGATATGTTCACTATAGATATGTTCACTATAGACACATCCACTATAGATATGTTCACTATAGACACATCCATTATAGATATGTTCACTATAGATATGTTCACTATAGATATGTTCACTATAGACACATCCACTATAGATATGTTCACTATAGACACGTCCACTATAGATATGTTCGCTATAGATATGTTCACTATAGACATATCCACTACAGATATGTTCACTATAGACACGTCCAACATAGATATGTTCACTATAGATATGTTCACTATAGATATGTTCACTATAGACACATCCACTATAGATATGTTCACTATAGACACGTCCACTATAGATATGTTCACTATAGACACTTCCACTATAGATATGTTCACTACAGACACGTCCACTACAGATATGTTCACTATAGATATGTTCACTATAGACACGTCCACTATAGATATGTTCACTATAGACACGTCCGCTATAGATATGTTCACTATAGATATGTTCACTATAGACACATCCACTACAGATATGTTCACTATAGACACG
Source organism: Cherax quadricarinatus (assembly GCF_026875155.1). NCBI lineage: Eukaryota > Metazoa > Arthropoda > Malacostraca > Decapoda > Parastacidae > Cherax > Cherax quadricarinatus. The sequence goes on along the minus strand of NC_069442.1, from coordinate 6,207,226 downwards.
TCCGCTACAGATATGTTCACTATAGATATGTTCACTATAGACACATCCACTACAGATATGTTCACTATAGATATGTTCACTATAGACACATCCACTACAGATATGTTCACTATAGATATGTTCACTATAGACACGTCCACTACAGATATGTTCACTATAGATTTGTCCCCTATAGACACGTCCACTATAGATATGTTCACTATAGACACATCCACCATAGATATGTTCACTATAGACACATCCACTATAGATATGTTCACTATACATATGTTTACTATAGATATGTTCACTATAGACACATCCACTATAGATATGTTCACTATAGACACATCCACTATAGATATGTTCACTATAGACACATCCCCTACAGATATGTTCACTATAGACACGTCCGCTATAGATATGTTCACTATAGATATTTTCACTACAGACACATCCACTACATATATGTTCACTATAGCTATGTTCACTATAGACACGTCCACTACAGATATGTTCACTATAGATATGTTCACTATAGACACATCCACTACAGATATATTCACTATAGTTATGTTCACTATAGATATGTTCACTATAGACACATCCACTACAGATATGTTCACTATAGATTTGTCCACTATAGACACGTCCACTATAGATATGTTCACTATAGACACATCCACTATAGATATTTTCACTATAGACACGTCCACTATAGATATGTCCACTATACATATGTTTACTATAGATATGTTCACTATAGAAACATCCACTATAGATATGTTCACTATAGACACATCCACTACAGATATGTTCACTATAGACACATCCACTATAGATATGTTCACTATAGACACATCCATTATAGATATGTTCACAAAAGACACGTCCACTACAGATATGTTCACTATAGATATGTTCACTACAGACACGTCCACTATAGATATGTTCACTATAGATATGTTCACTACAGACACGTCCACTATAGATATGTTCACTATAGACACATCCCCTACAGATATGTTCACTATAGACACGTCCGCTATAGATATGTTCACTATAGATATGTTCACTATAGACACATCCACTACAGATATGTTCACTATAGACACGTCCGCTACAGATATGTTCACTATAGATATGTTCACTATAGACACATCCACTACAGATATGTTCACTATAGATATGTTCACTATAGACACATCCACTACAGATATGTTCACTATAGATATGTTCACTATAGACACATCCACTACAGATATGTTCACTATAGATATGTTCACTATAGACAGATCCACTACAGATATGTTCACTATAGATATGTTCACTGTAGATATGCTCACTATAGATTTGTCCACTATAGACACGTCCACTATAGTTATGTTCACTATAGATACATCCACTATAGATATGTTCACTATAGACACATCCACTACAGATATGTTCACTATAGATTTGTCCACTATAGACACGTCCACTATAGATATGTTCACTATAGATAAATCCACTATAGATATGTTCACTATAGATATGTTCACTATAGACACGTCCACTATAGATATGTTCACTACAGACACATCCACTATAGATACGTTCATTATAGATATGTTCACTATAGACACGTTCACTATAGATATGTTCACTATAGATATGTTCACTATAGACACGTCCACTATAGATATATTCACTATAGATACATCCTCTATAGATATGTTCACTGTAGACACATCCACTATAGATATGTTCAATATAAATATGTTCACTATAGATATATTCACTATAGATATGTTTACTATAGACACGTCCACTATAGATATGTTCACTATAGATATGTTCTCTATAGATATGTTTACTATAGATGTGTTCGCTATAGACACGTCCACTATAGATATGCTCACTATAGATATGTTCACTGTAGATATGTTCACTATATAGATATGTTCGCTATAGATTTGTTCACTATAGACACGTCCACTATAGATATGCTCACTATAGATATGTTCACTGTAGATATGTTCACTATAGATATGTTCGCTATAGATTTGTTCACTATAGACACGTCCACTATAGATATGCTCACTATAGATATGTTCACTGTAGATATGTTCACTGTAGATATGTTCACTATAGATATGTTCGCTATAGATTTGTCCACTATAGACACGTCCACTATAGATATGCTCACTATAGATATGCTCACTATAGATATGTTCACTGTAGATATGTTCACTATAGATATGTTCGCTATAGATTTGTCCACTATAGACACGTCCCACTATAGATATGCTCACTATAGATATGCTCACTATAGATATGTTCACTGTAGATATGTTCACTATAGATATGTTCGCTATAGATTTGTCCACTATAGACACGTCCACTATAGATATGCTCAATATAGATATGCTCACTATAGATATGTTCACTATAGACACGTCCACTATAGATATGCTCACTATAGATATGCTCACTATAGATATGTTCACTATAGACACGTCCACTATAGATATGCTCACTATAGATATGCTCACTATAGATATGTTCACTATAGACACGTCCACTATAGATATGTTCGCTATAGATTTGTTCACTATAGACACGTCCACTATAGATATGTTCACTATTAAAATTATAAGAATATAAGAAATGAGGAACACTGCAGCAGGCCCACTGGCCCATACTATGCAAGTTCTTCTCAAACCCTCTAATATATGCCCAAAAATATATGCCCAACCCATTCTGGGTTGCAGAAGTGACGAGGTAAACATAATATAATGAGTCCATCAGTCTTGGAGAAATAGTATTTGAGGTGGTCAGTCCCTGAGCCTGGAGGAGAGTCCAGCACCATGGTCTGAGGGACTGACCACCTCAGTCCATCACTTAAGAGTGATGGACTGATTGGTCTTTACATCTCTACTGCTTCTGCTGCCTCTGTACTCGACTGAAGAAGTCTACTGCGTAGGCGAAACGTTTCGTAATAAAGGGACTCAGTTGATGCACGTGTCTTATTTACCAACCTCTCAGTATTGTTTATCATCATTATATTCTCAGATTTCTGAATTTTATGACCAAGATGACAAACTTGACATTGTTCACTTTTAAGCTTGTTGTCAGCTTTAAGCTTGTTGTCAGCTTTAAGCTTGTTGTCAGCTTTAAGCTTGTTGTCAGCTTTAAGCTTGTTGTCAGCTTTAAGCTTGTCAGCATTAAGCTTGTTGTCTGCTTTAAGCTTGTTGTCAGCTTTAAGCTTGTTGTCAACTTTAAGCTTGTTGTCAGCTTCAAGCTTGTTGTCAGTTCTAAGCTTGTTGTCAGCTTTAAGCTTGTTGTCAGCTTTAAGCTTGTTGTCAGCATTAAGCTTGTTGTCTGCTTTAAGCTTGTTGTCAGCTTTAAGCTTGTTGTCAACTTTAAGCTTGTTGTCAGCTTCAAGCTTGTTGTCAGCTTTAAGCTTGTTGTCAGCTTTAAGCTTGTTGTCAGCTTTAAGCTTGTTGTCAGCTTCAAGCTTGTCAGCTTTAAGCTTGTTGTCAGCTTTCAGCTTGTTGTCAGCTTTCAGCTTGTTGTCAGCTTTCAGCTTGTAGTCAGCTTTCAGCTTGTTGTCAGTTTTAAGCTTGTTGTCAGCTTTAAGCTTGTTGTCAGTTTTAAGCTTGTTGTCAGCTTTAAGCTTGTTGTCAGCTTTCAGCTTGTTGTCAGCTTTCAGCTTGTAGTCAGCTTTAAGATTGTTGTCAGCTTTAAGCTTGTTGTCAGTTTTCAGCTTGTTGTCAGTTTTAAGCTTGTTGTCAGCTTTGCGCTTGTCAGCTTTAAGCTTGTTGTCAGCTTTAAGCTTGTTATCAGCTTTAAGCTTGTTGTCAGCTTTAAGCTTGTTGTCAGCTTTAAGCTTGTTGTCAGCTTTAAGCTTGTTGTCAGCTTTCAGCTTGTTGTCAGCTTTGAGATTGTTGTCATCTTTAAGCTTGTTGTCATCTTTCAGCTTGTTGTCAGCTTTCAGCTTGTTGTCAGCTTTAAGATTGTTGTCAGCTTTAAGCTTGTTGTCAGCTTTCAGCTTGTTGTCAGTTTTCAACTTGTTGTCAGCTTTAAGCTTGTTGTCAGCTTTAAGACTGTCAGCTTTCAGCTAGTTGTCAGCTTTCAGCTTGTTGTCAGCTTTAAGATTGTTGTCAGCTTTAAACTTGTTGTTAGCTTTCAGCTTGTTGTCAGCTTTCAGCTTGTTGTCAGCTTTAAGCTTGTTGTCAGCTTTAAGATTGTTGTCAGCTTTCAGCTTGTTATCAACTTTAAGCTTGTTGCCAGCTTTAAGCTTGTTGTCAGCTTTCAGCTTGTCAGCTTTAAGATTGTTGTCAGCTTTAAGCTTATTGTCAGCTTTCAGCTTGTTGTCAGTTTTCAACTTGTTGTCAGCTTTAAGCTTGTTGTCAGCTTTCAGCTTGTTGTCAGCTTTCAGCTTGTTGTCAGCTTTAAGATTGTTGTCAGCTTTAAACTTGTTGTCAGCTTTCAGCTTGTTGTCAGCTTTCAGCTTGTTGTCAGCTTTAAGCTTGTTGTCAGCTTTAAGCTTGTTGCCAGCTTTAAGCTTGTTGTCAGCTTTCAGCTTGTCAGCTTTGAGATTGATGTCAGCTTTCAGCTTGTTGTCAGCTCTAAGATTGTTGCCAGCTTTAAGATTGTTGCCAGCTTTCAGCTTGTTGTCAGCTTTCAGCTTGTTGTCAGCTTTAAGATTGTTGTGAGCTTTCAGCTTGTTGTCAACTTTCAGCTTGTTGTCAGCTTTAAGCTTGTTGTCAGCTTTAAGATTCTTGTCAGCTTTAAGCTTGTTGTCAGCTTTAAGCTTGTTGTCAGCTTTAAGCTTGTTGTCAGCTTTCAGCTTGAAGTCAGCTTTAAGATTCTTATCAGCTTTCAGCTTGTTGTCAGCTTTAAGATTCTTGTGAGCTCTCAGCTTGTTGCCAGCTTTAAGCTTGTTGTCAGCTTTAAGCTTGTTGTCAGCTTTAAGATTGTTGTCAGCTTTAAGATTGTTGTCAGCTTTAAGCTTGTTGTCAGCTTTCAGCTTGTTGTCACCTTTAAGATTCTTGTCAGCTTTAAGCTTGTTTTCAGCTTTAAGATTGTTGTCAGCTTTCAGCTTGTAGTCAGCTTTAAGATTCTTGTCAGCTTTCAGCTTGTTGTCAGCTTTAAGATTCTTGTGAGTTTTCAGCTTGTTGTCAGCTTTAAGACTATTGTGAGCTTTCAGCTTGTGGTCAGCTTCCAGTTTGTGGTCAGCTTTCAGCCTGTGGTCAGCTTTAAGCTTCTTGTCAGCTCTCAGCTTGTGATCAGCTTTAAGCTTGTGGTCAGCTTTAAGCTTGTGGTCAGGTTTAAGCTTGTGGCACAGATACAGGTGTTGCTAGTGGTACATGTGCAGGAGTTTTTGGTGGTACAGGTAGTTCTAGTGGTACAGGTGTTGCTGGTTTTACAGGTGTTGCTAGTGGTACAGGTGTTGCTAGTGGGACAGGTGCTGGTGGTGGTACAGGTGTTGCTGGTGGTATAGGTGTTGCTAGTGGTACAGGTGTTGCTGGAGGTACAGGTGTTGGTGGTGGTACAGGTGCAGGTGTTGCTGGAGGTATAGATGTTGCTAGTGATACAGGTGTTGCTGGTGGTACAAGTGTAGTTAGTGGTACAGGTGTTCCTAGTGGCGCAGGTGTTGCAGGTGGTACACGTGTTGCTGGTAGTACAAGTACAGGTGTTGCAGGTGGTAAAAGTGTTGGTACTGGTACAGGTGTTCCTAGTGGTACAGGTGTTGCTGGTGGTACACGTGTTACTGGTAGTACAGATACAGGTGTTGCAGGTGGTAGAGGTGCAGGTGTTCCTTGTGGTAAAGGTGCTGCCGATGGTACAGGTGTTGCTGGTCGTACAGGTGAAGGTGTTGCTGGTGGTACTGGTGCAGGTGTTCCTAGTGGTACAGGTGTTGCTGGTGGTACACGTGTTACTGGTAGTACAGATACAGGTGTTGCAGGTGGTAGAGGTGCAGGTGTTCCTTGTGGTAAAGGTGCTGCCGATGGTACAGGTGTTGCTGGTGGTACAGGCACACGTGTTGCTGGTGGTGCAAGTGCACGTGTTGCTGGCGGTACAAGTACACGTGTCGCTGGTGGTACAAGTGCAGGTGTTGCTGGTGGTACAGGAGCAGGTGTTGCTGGTGGTACAAGTGCAGGTGTTGCTGACGGTACAGGTGCAGGTGTTGCTGGTGGTACAGGTGTTGCTGGTGGTACAGGAGCAGGTGTTGCTGGTGGTACAGGTGTTGCTGGTGTACAGGTGTTGCTGGTCGTACAGTTGTTGCTTTTGGTACAGTTGCTGCTGGTGGTACAGGTGTTGCTGGTGAAGCAGTTGTTGCTGGTGGTACAAGTGTTGCTGGTGGTACAGGTGTTGCTGGGGTACAGGTGTTGCTGGTGGTGCAGTTGTTGCTGGTCGTACAGTTGTTGCTGGTGGTACAGTTGTTGCTAGTTGTACAGGTGTTGCTGGTGGTACAGGTGTTGCTGGTGGTACAGATGCTGCCGGTGGTGCAGTTGTTGCTGGTGGTACAGTTGTTCCTGGTAGTACAGGTGTTTCTGGTGGTACAGGTGTTGCTGGTGGCACAGTTGTTGCTGGTGGTACAGGTGTTGCTGTTGGTACAGGTGTTGCTGGTGGCACAGTTGTTGCTGGTGGTACAGTTGTTGTTGGTGGTACAGGTGTTGCTGGTGGTACAGGTGTTGCTGGTGGCACAGTTGTTGCTGGTGATACAGTTGTTGCTAGTGGTACAGGTGTTGCTGGTGGTACAGGTGTTGCTGGTGGTATAGTTGTTGCTGTGGAACAGGTGTTGCTGGTGGTACAGCTGTTGCTGGTGGTACAGGTGTTGATGGTGGTACTGCTGCAGGTGTTGCTGGTAGTACAGGTGCAGGTGTTGCTGGTGGTACTGGTGCAGGTGTTGCTGGTGGTACTGGTACAGGTGTTGCTGATGGTACAGGTGCAGGTGTTGCTGGTGGTACAGCTGCAGGTGTTGCTGGTGGTACAGGTGCATGTGTTGCTGGTGGTACAGGTGCAGGTGTTGCTAGTGGTACAGGTGTTGCTGGTGGAACTGGTGCAGGTGTTGCTCGTGGTATAGGTGTTGTTGGTGGTACTGGTGCAGGTGTTGCTCGTGGTACAGGAGTTGCTAGTGGTACAGGTGTTGCTGGTGGTACAGCTGCAGGTGTTGCTGGTGGTACAGGTGCATGTGTTGCTGGTGGTACAGGTGCAGGTGTTGCTAGTGGTACAGGTGTTGCTGGTGGAACTGGTGCAGGTGTTGCTCGTGGTATAGGTGTTGTTGGTGGTACTGGTGCAGGTGTTGCTTGTGGTACAGGTGTTGCTAGTGGTACAGGTGTTGCTGGTGGTACATGTGCAGGTGTTGCTCGTGTACAAGTGTTGCTGGTGGTACTGGTGCAGGTGTTGCTCGTGGTACAAGTGTTGCTGGTACTACAGATACAGGTGTTGAGGGGGTACAGGTGCAGGTGTTCCTTGTGGTAAAGGTGCTGCCGATGGTACAGGTGTTGCTTGTCGTACAGGTGAAGGTGTTCCTTGTGGTAAATGTATTGCCGACGGTACAGGTGTTGCTGGTAGCACAGATGCAAGTGTTCCTGGTGACAGAGGTGTTGCCGGTACAGGTGTTGCTTGTGGTACAAGTGCAGGTGTTACTAATGGTACAGGTGTTGCTGGTGGGACATATGCAGGTGTTGCTGGTGGTACAGGCGCGGGTGTTGCCAGTGGTAAAGGTATTGCTGGTGGTACAGGTGCAGGTGTTGCTGGTAGTACAGGTGCAGGTGTTGCTGGTAGTAAAGGTGCAAGTGTTTTTCAAGGTACAGATGAAAGTGTTGCTGGTGGTACAGGAGCAGGTGTTGCTGGTGGTACAGGTGTTGCTGGTGGTACAGGTACACGTGTTGCTGGTGGTGCAAGTGCAGGTGTTGCTGGCGGTACAAGTACACGTGTTGCTGGTGGTGCAAGTGCAGGTGTTGCTGGCGGTACAGGTGAAGGTGATGCTTGTGGTACAGGTGTTGCTGGTGGTACAGGTGTTGCTGGTGGTACAGGAGCAGGTGTTGCTGGTGGTACAGGTGTTGCTGGTGTACAGGTGTTGCTGGTGGTACAGTTGTTGCTGTTGGTACAGTTGTTGCTGGTGGTACAGGTGTTGCTGGTGAAGCAGATGTTGCTGGTGGTGCAAGAGTTGCTGGTGGTACAGGTGTTGCTGGTGGTACAGGTGTTGCTGGTGGTGCAGTTGTTGCTGGTGGTACAGTTGTTGCTGGTGGTACAGTTGTTGCTGGTTGTACAGGTGTTGCTGGTGGTACAGGTGCTGCCGGTGGTGCAGTTGTTGCTGGTGGTACAGTTGTTGCTGGTGGTACAGGTGTTTCTGGTGGTACAGGTGTTGCTGGTGGCACGGTTGTTGCTGGTGGTACATGTGTTGCTGGTGGTACAGGTGTTGCTGGTGGCACAGTTGTTGCTGTTGGTAAAGTTGTTGTTGGTGGTACAGGTGTTGCTGGTGATACAGTTGTTGCTAGTGGTACAGGTGTTGCTGGTGGTACAGGTGTTGCTGGTGGTACAGTTGTTGCTGTGGTACAGGTGTTGCTGGTGGTACAGCTGTTGCTGGTGGTACAGGTGTTGCTGGTGGTACTGCTGCAGGTGTTGCTGGTAGTACAGGTGCAGGTGTTGCTGGTGGTACTGGTGCAGGTGTTGCTGGTGGTACTGGTACAGGTGTTGCTCGTGGTACAGGTGCAGGTGTTGCTGATGGTACAGGTGCAGGTGTTGCTGGTGGTACAGGTGCAGGTGTTGCTGGTGGTACAGGTGCAGGTGTTGCTAGTGGTACAGGTGTTGCGGGTGGTACTGGTGCAGGTGTTGCTCGTGGTACAGGTGCAGGTGTTGCTGATGGTACAGGTGCAGGTGTTGCTGGTGGTACAGGTGAAGGTGTTGCTGGTGGTACAGGTGCAGGTGTTGCTGGTGGTACAGGTGCAGGTGTTGCTGGTGGTACAGGTGCAGGTGTTGCTAGTGGTACAGGTGTTGCTGGTGGTACTGGTGCAGGTTGCTCGTGGTATAGGTGTTGTTGGTGGAACTGGTGCAGGTGTTGCTGGTGGTACAGGTGTTGCTAGTGGTACAGGTGTTGCTGGTGGTACAGGTGAAGGTGTTGCTCGTGGTACAGGTGTTGTTGGTGGTACCGGTGCAGGTGTTGCTGGTGGTACAGGTGTTGCTAGTGGTACAGGTGTTGCTGGTGGTACAGGTGCAGGTGTTGCTCGTGGTACAGGTGTTGTTGGTGGTACTGGTGCAGGTGTTGCTGGTGGTACAGGTGTTGCTGGTGGTACAGATGTTGCTGGTGGTACAGATGTTGTTGGTGGTACAGGTGTTGCTGGTGGAACAGTTGTTGCTGGTGGTAAAGGTGCTGCTGGTGGTACAGGTGTTGCTGGTGGTCCAGGTGTTACTGGCGGTACAGGTGAAGGTTTTGCTGATGGTACAGGTGTTGCTGGTGGTACAGGAACAGGTGTTGCTGGTGGTACAGGTGTTGCTGGTGGTACAGATGTTGCTGGTGGTACAGATATTGTTGGTGGCACAGATGTTGCTGGTGGTACAGGTGTTGCTGGTGGAACAGTTGTTGCTGGTAGTACAGTTGTTGCTGGTGGTAAAGGTGCTGCTGGTGGTACAGGTGTTGCTGGTGGTCCAGGTGTTACTGGCGGTACAGGTGAAGGTTTTGCTGATGGTACAGGTGTTGCTGATGGTACAGGAACAGGTGTTGCTTGTGGTACAGGTGTTGCTGGTGGTGCAGTTGTTGCTGGTGGTACAGTTGTTGCTGGTGGTACAGGTGTTTCTGGTGGTACAGGTGTTGCTGGTGGTACAAGTGTTTCTGGTGGTACAGGTGTTGCTGGTGGTACAGTTGTTGCTGGTAGTACAGTTGTTGCTGGTGGTAAAGGTGCTGCTGGTGGTACAGGTGTTGCTGGTGGTCCAGGTGTTACTGGCGGTACAGGTGAAGGTTTTGCTGATGGTACAGGTGTTGCTGATGGTACAGGAACAGGTGTTGCTGGTGGTACAGGTGTTGCTGGTGGTGCAGTTGTTGCTGGTGGTACAGTTGTTGCTGGTGGTACAGGTGTTTCTGGTGGTACAGGTGTTGCTGGTGGTACAAGTGTTTCTTGTGGTACAGGTGTTGCTGGTGGTACAGTTGTTGCTGGTGGTACAGTTGTTGCTGGTGGTACAAGTGTTTCTGGTGGTACAGGTGTTGCTGGTGGTACAGGTGTTGCTGGTGGTGCAGGTGTTGCTGATGGTACAGTTGTTGCTGGTGGTACAAGTGTTTCTGGTGGTACAGGTGTTGCTGGTGGTACAGATGCTGCTGGTGGTGCAGTTGTTGCTGGTGGTACAGTTGTTGCTGGTGGTACAGGTGTTTCTGGTGGTACAGGTGTTGCTGGTGGCACAGTTGTTGCTGGTGGTACAGGTGTTGCTGGTGGCGCAGGTGTTGCTGGTGGCACAGTTGTTGCTGGTGGTACAGTTGTTGTTGGTGGTACAGGTGTTGCTGGTGGTACAGGTGTTGCTGGTGGCACAGTTGTTGCTGGTGATACAGTTGTTGCTAGTGGTACAGGTGTTGCTGGTGGTACAGGTGTTGCTGGTGGTATAGTTGTTGCTGTGGTACAGATGTTGCTGGTGGTACAGCTGTTGCTGGTGGTACAGGTGTTGCTGGTGGTACTGCTGCAGGTGTTGCTGGTAGTACAGGTGCAGGTGTTGCTGGTGGTACTGGTGCAGGTGTTGCTGGTGGTACTGGTACAGGTGTTGCTGATGGTACAGGTGCAGGTGTTGCTGGTGGTACAGGTGCAGGTGTTGCTGGTGGTACAGGTGCAGGTGTTTCTGGTGGTACAAGTGCAGGTGTTGCTAGTGGTACAGGTGTTGCTGGTGGTACTGGTGCAGGTGTTGCTCGTGGTATAGGTGTTGCTGGTGGTACTGGTGCACGTGTTGCTGGTGGTACAGGTGTTGCTAGTGGTACAGGTGTTGCTGGTGGTACATGTGCAGGTGTTGCTCGTGTACAAGTGTTGCTGGTGGTACTGGTGCAGGTGTTGCTCGTGGTATAGGTGTTGTTGGTGGTACTGGTGCAGGTGTTGCTCGTGGTACAGGTGTTGCTAGTGGTACAGGTGTTGCTGGTGGTACATGTGCAGGTGTTGCTCGTGTACAAGTGTTGCTGGTGGTACTGGTGCAGGTGTTGCTCGTGGTACAAGTGTTGCTGGTACTACAGATACAGGTGTTGAGGGGGTACAGGTGCAGGTGTTCCTTGTGGTAAAGGTGCTGCCGATGGTACAGGTGTTGCTGGTAGCACAGATGCAAGTGTTCCTGGTGACAGAGGTATTGCCGGTACAGGTGTTGCTTGTGGTACAAGTGCAGGTGTTACTAATGGTACAGGTGTTGCTGGTGGGACATATGCAGGTGTTGCTGGTGGTACAGGCGCGGGTGTTGCCAGTGGTAAAGGTATTGCTGGTGGTACAGGTGCAGGTGTTGCTGGTAGTACAGGTGCAGGTGTTGCTGGTAGTAAAGGTGCAAGTGTTTTTCATGGTACAGATGAAGGTGTTGCTGGTGGTGCAGGTACACGTGTTGCTGGTGGTGCAAGTGCAGGTGTTGCTGGTGGTACAGGCGCGGGTGTTGCCAGTGGTAAAGGTATTGCTGGTGGTACAGGTGCAGGTGTTGCTGGTAGTACAGGTGCAAGTGTTTTTCATGGTACAGATGAAGGTGTTGCTGGTGGTGCAGGTACACGTGTTGCTGGTGGTGCAAGTGCAGGTGTTGCTGGTGGTACAGGTGCAGGTGTTGCTGGTGGTACAGGAGCAGGTGTTGCTGGTGGTACAGGTGTTGCTGGTGGTACAGGTACACGTGTTGCTGGTGGTGCAAGTGCAGGTGTTGCTGGCGGTACAAGTACACGTGTTGCTGGTGGTGCAAGTGCAGGTGTTGCTGGCGGTACAGGTGAAGGTGTTGCTGGTGGTACAGGTGCAGGTGTTGCTGGTGGTATAGGTGTTGCTGGTGGTACAGGTGTTGCTGGTGGTACAGGTGCAGGTGTTGCTAGTGGTACAGTTGTTGCTGGTGGTGCTGGTGCAGGTTGCTCGTGGTATAGGTGTTGTTGGTGGTACTGGTGCAGGTGTTGCTGGTGGTACAGGTGTTGCTAGTGGTACAGTTGTTGCTGGTGGTACTGGTGCAGGTTGCTCGTGGTATAGGTGTTGTTGGTGGTACTGGTGCAGGTGTTGCTGGTGGTACAGGTGTTGCTAGTGGTACAGGTGTTGCTGGTGGTACAGGTGAAGGTGTTGCTCGTGGTACAGGTGTTGTTGGTGGTACCGGTGCAGGTGTTGCTGGTGGTACAGGTGTTGCTAGTGGTACAGGTGTTGCTGGTGGTACAGGTGCAGGTGTTGCTCGTGGCACAGGTGTTGTTGGTGGTACTGGTGCAGGTGTTGCTGGTGGTACAGGTGTTGCTGGTGATACAGATGTTGCTGGTGGTACAGATGTTGTTGGTGGCACAGATGTTGCTGGTGGTACAGGTGTTGCTGGTGGAACAGTTGTTGCTGGTAGTACAGTTGTTGCTGGTGGTAAAGGTGCTGCTGGTGGTACAGGTGTTGCTGGTGGTCCAGGTGTTACTGGCGGTACAGGTGAAGGTTTTGCTGATGGTACAGGTGTTGCTGGTGGTACAGGAACAGGTGTTGCTGGTGGTACAGGTACACGTGTTGCTGGTGGTGCAAGTGCAGGTGTTGCTGGCGGTACAAGTACACGTGTTGCTGGTGGTGCAAGTGCAGGTGTTGCTGGCGGTACAGGTGAAGGTGTTGCTGGTGGTACAGGTGCAGGTGCAAGTGTTGCTGGTGGTACAGGTGTTGCTGGTGGTACAGTTTTTGCTATTGGTACAGTTATTGCTGGTGGTACAGGTGTTGCTGGTGGTGCAGTTGTTGCTGGTGGTACAGGTGTTGCTGGTGGTACAGGTGTTGCTGGTGGTACAGGTGTTGCTGGTGGTGCAGTTGTTGCTAGTTGTACAGTTGTTGCTGGTGGTATAGGTGTTGCTGGTGGTACAGGTGTTACTGGTGGTACAGGTGCTGCAGGTGGTGCAGTTGTTGCTGGTGGTACAGTTGTTGCTGATGGTACAGGTGTTGCTGGTGGTACAGGTGCTGCTGGTGGCACAGTTGTTGCTGGTGGTACAGGTGTTGCTGGTGGTACAGGTGTTGCTGGTGGCACAGTTGTTGCTGGTGGTACAGGTGTTGCTAGTGGTATAGTTGTTGCTGTGGTACAGGTGTTGCTGGTGGTAGAGGTGTTGCTGGTGGTGCTGCTGCAGGTGTTGTTGGTGGTAAAGGTGCAGGTGTTGCTGGTGGTACTGGTGCAGGTGTTGCTGGTGGTACTGGTGCAGGTGTTGCTCGTGGTACAGGTGCAGGTGTTGCTGATGGTACAAGTGCAGGTGTTGCTGGTGGTACAGGTGCAGGTGTTGCTAGTGGTACAGGTGTTGCTGGTGGTACTGGTGCAGGTGTTGCTGGTGGTACAGGTGTTGCTAGTGGTACAGGTGTTGCTGGTGGTACAGGTGCAGGTGTTGCTAGTGGTACAGGTGTTGCTGGTGGTACTGGTGCAGGTGTTGCTGGTGGTACAGGTGTTGCTAGTGGTACAGGTGTTGCTGGTGGTACAGGTGCAGGTGTTGCTCGTGGCACAGGTGTTGTTGGTGGTACTGGTGCAGGTTTTGCTGGTGGTACAGGTGTTGCTGGTGGTACAGATGTTGCTGGTGGTACAGATGTTGTTGGTGGCACAGATGTTGCTGGTGGTACAGGTGTTGCTGGTGGTACAGTTGTTGCTGGTAGTACAGTTGTTGCTGGTGGTACAGGTGTTGCTGGTGGTACAGGTGTTGCTGGTGGTACAGGTGTTGCTGGTGGTACAGATGTTGCTGGTGGTATAGGTGTTGCTGGTGGTACAGTTGTTGCTAGTGGTACAGGTGTTCCTAGTGGTACAGGTGTTGCTGGTGGTACAGGTGTTGCTGGTGGTACAGGTGTTGCTGGTGATACAGGTGTTGCTGGTGATACAGGTGTTGCTGGTGGTAGAGGTGTTGCTGGTGGTGCTGCTGCAGGTGTTGTTGGTGGTAAAGGTGCAGGTGTTGCTGGTGGTACTGGTGCAGGTGTTGCTGGTGGTACTGGTGCAGGTGTTGCTCGTGGTACAGGTGCAGGTGTTGCTGATGGTACAAGTGCAGGTGTTGCTGGTGGTACAGGTGCAGGTGTTGCTAGTGGTACAGGTGTTGCTGGTGGTACTGGTGCAGGTGTTGCTGGTGGTACAGGTGTTGCTAGTGGTACAGGTGTTGCTGGTGGTACAGGTGCAGGTGTTGCTAGTGGTACAGGTGTTGCTGGTGGTACTGGTGCAGGTGTTGCTGGTGGTACAGGTGTTGCTAGTGGTCAGGTGTTGCTTGTGGTACAGGTGCAGGTGTTGCTCGTGGCACAGGTGTTGTTGGTGGTACTGGTGCAGGTTTTGCTGGTGGTACAGGTGTTGCTGGTGGTACAGATGTTGCTGGTGGTACAGATGTTGTTGGTGGCACAGATGTTGCTGGTGGTACAGGTGTTGCTGGTGGTACAGTTGTTGCTGGTAGTACAGTTGTTGCTGGTGGTACAGGTGTTGCTGGTGGTACAGGTGTTGCTGGTGGTACAGGTGTTGCTGGTGGTACAGATGTTGCTGGTGGTATAGGTGTTGCTGGTGGTACAGTTGTTGCTATTGGTACAGGTGTTGCTGGTGGTACAGATGTTGCTGGTGGTACAGGTGTTGCTGGTGGTACAGGTGTTGCTGGTAGTACAGATGTTGCTAGTGGTACAGGTGTTCCTAGTGGTACAGGTGTTGCTGGTGGTACAGGTGTTGCTGGTGGTACAGGTGTTGCTGGTGATACAGGTGTTGCTGGTGATACAGGTGTTGCTGGTGATACAGGTGTTGCTGGTGATACAGGTGTTGCTGGTGATACAGGTGTTGCTGGTGGTACAGGTGCTGCTGGTGATACAGGTGCACTCATTGTCCCAACACGAAGGGTCAGTCAGGGCTACACTTGACCTTTCAGACTGAGAGGAAGGGAGGAAGGGAGGGGAGATAAGCCTCCTTCATTCTCCCCCTCTCTCACTCCCTCTCCTCCCCTCCCTCTTCCCCCTCTCAGGTAGAGTCGGGATTAGTCAAGGAAGGCCATGAGGCTACGAGGAGCCACATATATGTGGCACCACATATATGTGGTGTCAAGGATCAAGTCTAAGCTCCTGGCCCTTGTTTGTGTGTATGTGTGTGTGTGTACTTACCTAATCGTGCTTGCTTAGAGGTTAAATCACATCTCCCGGCCCAGCCTCTCAACACTTATCCATCTATTTCCAACTTTTAGGGCCCGATTGTACCTACTTCTGAAACTGTGTACGTTGTCTGCCTCCTCCCCCCACCCACTTACCACCCACTCCCCAACCACTCACCATCCACTCACCACCCAATCACCACTCTGAACCCAGAACACCACTACCTAGGTATACTGCAGGTATACTGCACTGTAAAATATACTGGACCATGTATACTGCACCGTAAAATGTACTGGACCATGTATACTGCACTGTAAGGTATACTGGACGAGGTATACTGCACTGTAAGGTATACTGGACCATGTATACTGCACTGTAAGGTATACTGGACCATGTATACTGCACTGTAGGGTATACTGGACCAGATATACTGCACTGTAAGGTATACTGGACCATGTATACTGCACTGTAAGGTATACTGGACCAGATATACTGCACTGTAAGGTATACTGGACCATGTATACTGCACTGTAAGGTATACTGGACCAGGTATACTGCACTGTAAGGTATACTGAACCAGGCATACTGCACTGTAAGGTATACTGGACCAGGTATACTGCACTGTAAGGTTTACTGGATCAGGTATACTGCACTAAGGTATACTGGACCAAGTATACTGCACTGTAAGGTATACTGGACCAGGTATACTGCACTGTAAGGTATACTGGACCATGTATACTGCACTGTAAGGTATACTGGACCAGGTATACTGCACTGTAAGGTATACTGGACCAGGTATACTGCACTGTAAGGTATACTGGACCAGGTATACTGCACTGTAAGGTATACTGGACCAGGTATACTGCACTGTAAGGTTTACTGGATCAGGTATACTGCACTGTAAGGCATACTGGACCAAGTATACTGCACTGTAAGGTATACTGGACCAGGTATACTGCACTGTAAGGTTTACTGGACCAAGTATACTGCACTGTAAGGTATACTGGACCATGTATACTTCACTGTAAGATATACTGGACCATGTATACTGCACTGTAAGGTATACTGTACCAAGTATACTGCACTGTAAGGTATACTGGACCATGTATACTTCACTGTAAGGTATACTGGACCATGTATACTGCACTGTAAGGTTTACTGGATCAGGTATACTGCACTGTAAGGTATACTGGACTAGATATACTGCACTGTAAGGTATACTTGACCATGTATACTTCACTGTAAGGTATACTGGACTAGATATACTGCACTGTAAGGTATACTTGACCATGTATACTTCACTGTAAGGTATACTGGACTAGATATACTGCACTGTAAGGTATACTTGACCATGTATACTTCACTGTAAGGTATACTGGACCATGTATACTGCACTGTAAGGTATACTGGACCAGATATACTGCACTGTAAGGTATACTGGACCATGTATACTGCACTGTAAGGTATACTGGACCAGATATACTGCACTGTAAGGTATACTGGACCAGGTATACTGCACTGTAAGGTATACTGGACCAGGTATACTGCACTGTAAGGTTTACTGAACCAGGTGTACTGCAATGTAAGGTATACTGGACCAGGTATACTACACTTTAAGGTGTATTGAACGTGGCATAAAAGTGAAAAGGGGGAAGAGGTTGACGGGGTGTGGGTGTCGGTGGCGGGTGTGGGTGTGGTGGTGGGTGTGGGTGTAGTGGCGGGTGTGGGTGTGGTGGTGGGTGTGGGTGTGCTGGTGGGTCGTGAGTGTAGTGGGTGTTCTTGTTGGATAAAGGTGTGGGTGACCCCTTGACCTGGCCTGCTCACCTTGACCTTCACTGTCCACCACTATCCCCACCACACCCACACAACACTTTCTGTCTTCATTAACAACACTGAAAGTGTTCTCGTGTTGCGAAATAACTGTTCTGGAGAGACCTCTTTGGTATCAGGACAAGATAACCTAGTAATAGTAGGGGATTTTTAACTTAAGTCAAATAAGCTGGTCTTCTTTGACTGGAAATTTAGAGTCCAGTGACTTCCTGGAAGTAGTCCAGGACTGCTTTTTGAAGCAGCTGGTAACGGTACCTACCAGAGGTAATAATCTGCTAGACCTGGTTTTGTAAAATACATAAATAATCCTTAATAATCTAGAGACCGGTGAGAAAATTACCTTTGTGGGTTCAATCCGCGGGTTCAATCCCGGCCGGGGTATGGTTTGGGTTGAACTAGATTGACCTGACAATGGGTCAGGTAGGTGGTGGTGGTTTCTGACATAACATTTTTCAAAGTTTAGTTATAACTGCTCAGACTTATGTTCCAAACAGAGAAATAATTAGATCAAACAAAAATGACCCTAAAAAGAGAGGTATTTACAGGCGAGTCAGAAGGGGAGACGGGCAGTTAAGATGTCAATATATTCATTTAAAAAAGATAAATGAAAATGGAAGAAAAAACAAAAAGAGTTTATGAGGTTAAAGTCGCAAGGGATTCAAAGATTAACCCAAAATGTTTCTTTCAGGTATATAGGAGTAAGATTAAGGACAAGATAGACCCACTCAAAAGTTACAGTGACAAAGAAATGTGTTGAATTTTTAACACTTATTTCCTCTTCAGTTTTTATGCAGGAAGTTACTGCTGAAGTTACACAAATAATAAATTATGTAGAACAGGACGAGAATAAGTTATGTTCAGTCAGAGTCATTAGTGACATGGTTCTCACACAAATAGATAAATTAAAACCTAACAAATCCCCGAGACCTGATGAACTGTTTGCAAGGATTTTAAGGGAAAGTAAAGTGGAACTTAGCAAACCTTTGGCTAGTCTTTTCAACATATCTCTACGACTTGGTATAGTGCCAGATAATTGAAAAGTGGCAAATGTGATACCTATCTAGAACGCAGGTGACAGATCCTTAGCTTCGAACTATAGACCAATAAGCCTAACCTCCATAGTGGGAATTTATGAAATCAATAATTGCCGAGGCAATTCGTAACCATCTTGAAAGGCATAAATTGATTAATGAATCTCAACACAGTTTTACAAAGGGGCGTTCCTGTCTTACGAATTTACTAACTTCCTTCACTAAGGTGTTTGAGGAGGTAGATCATGGTATTGAATATGATATTGTGTATATGGACTTCAGTAAGGCTTTTGACAGAATCCCACATCGAAGGTTACTGAGAAAAATTAACGCACATGGAATAGGAGAAATTTTTTCCTGGACAGAGATGTAGTAGAAATATAGGCAACAGAGAGTTTGCATAAATGGGGAGAAATCAGAGTGGGGAGCGTCACGAGCGGTGTTCCACAGGGGTCAGTGTTGGGCCCGTTGTTGTTCACAATTTGCATAAACGACATAGATGAGGGAATAAATGGCGACATAAGCAAGATTGCCGATGACGCCAAAATAAGCCGTCGAATTCATTCTGTCGAGGACACTTGAGCACTCCAGAAAGATTTGAATAGACTGATGCAGTGGTCGGAGAAGTGGCAGATGCAGTTTAGCATAGACAAATGCAAAGTTCTAAGCGTTGGAAAGGAAAATAATCATGACACGTATAAACTAAATAATGTAGATGTTAATATCACTGATTGCGAAAAAGATTTGGGACTCCCGGCTAAAAGTAATCTAAAGCCGAGGCAACAGTGCATAAGTGTTCACAATAAAGTGAATAGAATTCTTGGCTTCATATCAAGAAGTATAAATAATAGAAGTCCTCAGGTTGTTCTTCAACTCTATATATCCTTGGTTAGGCCTCATTTAGATTATACTGCACAGTTCTGGTCACCGTGTTACAGAATGGATATAAATATTCTGGAAAGCATACAAAGGAGGATGACAAAGATGATCCCATGTATCAGAAATCTTCCCTGTGAGGACAGACTGAGGACCCCGAGTCCGCACTCTCTAGAAAGACGTAGAATTAGGGGGATATGATTGAGGTGTATAAATAGAAAACAAGAATAAATAAAGATAATATAATAACGTGCTAAAAGTATTTAACCAAGACAGGACTCGCAGCAATGGTTTCAAGTTAGAAAAATATAGGTTTAGAAAGCAGTGGTTTAGTAACAGAGTTGTAGATGAGTGAATCAAATTTCTGAGTAGCGTTATTGAAGTTATTGAAGATAAAACCTTGTGTAGTTTTGAAAATAGGTTAGATAAATACATGAGTGGTGTGAGATGGACCTGACTAGCTTGGGCCAGTAGGTAATTTGGACCTTAGTGCTCTAACCCAGTAATAATAATAATAATAATAATAATAATAATAATAATTATCATTATAATAATAATAGCAGTAATAATAATAATAATAATAATAATAATAATAATAATAATAATAATAATAATAATTATCATTATAATAATAATAATAATAGCAGTAATAATAATAATAATAATAATAATAATAATAATAATAATAATAATAATAATTATTATTATTATTATTATTATTATTATTATTATAATAATAATAGCAGTAATAATAATAATAATAATAATAATAATAATAATAATAATAATAATAATAATAATCATAGTAATAATAATAATAATATTATTATTATTGTTATTTATTATTATTATTATTATTATTATTACTGTTATTATTATTTTCTTCTTCTTCTTCTTCTTCTTCTTCTTATTATTATTATTATTATTATTATTATTATTATTATTATTATTATTAATAATAATAATAATAATAATAATAACAACATTTTATATATATATATATATATATATATATATATATATATATATATATATATATATATATATATATATATATATATATATATATATATATATATATATATATATATATATATATATATATATATATATACAAATACGATGATTCATAGTAATTAACCACTTCACATTGTCATGTGTTGAGCTCCATCTCCGGGGCCGCAGGAGGAGGTGATCAAGCAGAGAAAGTTTACAAGTTTACCCAGCATTTAAGGTAGCAGCACTTAAAGAGGTCGCTGCTCACTTATCATGGTCACATATGTAATGTTGACGTAAGAGACTGTGTTGTGATGGTTGGTAAGTTACGTAGGTTGGTACTGGTGGCGTGCAGGGTGACCCTCTCCCAGTTTGTGTTATACCTAGACCAGGAACTTGAGGCAGAGTGGTTGTTCTTGTGTTGGGGACTCAGTGTATATACACTGAGAAGTGCATCTCTCAGTGTATATACACTGAGAAGTGCATCTCTCAGTGTATATACACTGGGAAGTGCATCTCTCAGTGTATATACACTGGGAAGTGCATCTCTCAGTGTATATACACTGAGAAGTGCATCTCTCAGTGTATATACATCTCAGAGATTTAAGTCTCTCACTTATGTACACAGAGTTTAATCCCCTTTTCTAGACATCAAAGTGTTGTTGTCTGGTGTTGAACAGGTTCAGTACAGTCTTAATTCAAATTCAAATTCAAATTCAAAGTTTATTCTCTATAAAGATTACAATGTTGAATTTACAGAATTTGGTTGTTGTGTGGTTTACATGTAGTTAAATAATGATTACAGAGTGTACCACTAGAACACCTAGCATGGCTAGGTATTACAGAGTGTACCACTAGAACACCTAGCATGGCTAGGCATTTCGGGCAGACTTAGTTTAATTCTTTGTTTTAAAATATTACAAATTATGAGGTAAGTTGGTATTATGGCTAAGTGCCTAAATACTAGTTTGTGAGTTTAGCAATGTGAATGCTTTTGTTTTGGCACAGTACATAGTTTAAGTATTGGAGTATCATAGGATTCATTATTTTAAGATTGAGATTAATATTTCTGTTTATGGTCAAATGGGTGAGTGAGTGTAAGTGTGAACCACCAGGTGGTATTCGTGTAGTTAGTTGACAGGGTGTATCAGGGAGATAAGATGTTTTCTGATGGTAGTTTTGAAGGTGATGAATGTGTCTGCAGTTCTAGAGTTCTCAGGTAGGGTGTTCCAGATTTTAGGGCCTTTGACATACATTGAATTTTTGTAAAGGTTTAGTCGGACACGGGGAATGTCGTAGAGATGTTTGTGTCTGGTGTTATGCCTGTGGGTTCTGTCACAACTATCAAGAAAGCGTTTTAGGTCAAGGTTGATATTGGAGTTTAAGGTCCTGTAGATGTAGATTGCACAGTAGTAAGTGTGGATGTACTGAACAGGGAGTAAGTTTAGATCTATGAAGAGTGGGGGGGTGTGTTGCCAGGGATGGGATTTAGTGATTATTCTTACTGCAGCTTTTTGTTGGGTTATTATTGGTTTTAGGTGTGTTGCTGCAGTTGATCCCCAAGCACAAATAGCATAGGTGAGGTATGGATAAATAAGTGAATGGTATAGTGTGAGAAGGGCATTTTGCGGCACGTAGTATCGTATCTTGGAGAGGATCCCAACCGTTTTGGATACTTTTTTGGTTATGTGTTGGATATGGGTGCTGAAATTCAGGTTGTTGTCAAGGTATAGGCCTAGGAATTTGCCCTCATTATGTCTGGTAATTAGAGTGTTGTCGATCTTAATGTTAATTTGTGCATCTCCTGCTCTGCTACCAAACATAATATAGTAGGTTTTGTCAGTGTTAAGCGTAAGTTTATTGGCTGTCATCCAAGTTGATATTTTGATCAGCTCGTTAACAATGGTGTTGAGGGTGGCAAGATTAGGGTGAGAGATGACATAAGTCGTGTCGTCAGCAAAGAGAATGGGTTTCAGGTGTTGGGATACGTTTGGAAGATCATTGATGTATATGAGGAAGAGCAGGGGACCAAGGACACTTCCCTGCGGAACTCCAGTATCAAGTGGCCGTGTTGTTGATGCTGTGTCTTTAATGGTGACATACTGATACCTATTAGTAAGGTAAGATTTGAAATAAGCAAGCGCATGACCTCTTATACCGTAATGGTCAAGTTTGTGGAGTAGGATGTCGTGGTCTACTGTGTCAAAAGCTTTTCTTAGGTCAATAAAAATTCCTAGTGGATATTCCTTATTTTCCAATGCTGTGTGTAAAGCAGATCTAGCATTTTAATGATTGCATCATTAGTGCTTTTATTTTCCTGAATCCAAATTTGGCAGGGGTTTGAGTATGTTTTGTGTCGTTATAAATGAATATAGTCTCCTGTGCACGAGTTTCTCAAAGATTTTGGATAGCAATGGTAAGTTTGATATTGCCTATAGTTGTTTAAGTCTGTAGGGTCACCACCTTTATGTATTGGTGTAACCCTTGCCATCTTGAGTAGTTTCGGGAAGGTGCTAGTTTCTAGTGACTTGTTAAAAAGTAATGAAATAGCATGCGAAAGGATATGGGCCGCTCGCTTGTACAGTAATGGTGGGACATTAGACAGATTCCCTGAGTTATTTTTAAGTGACTTTATAATCTTCGGAGGGCTCAGTTGGTGCAAGATAGAAGGAATTTGGGAAATTCCCATCTAGGTAGTCCCCGGCATGGGCATTAGTATGTGGGATTTTATTGGCGAGATTAGAACCTATGGTTGAGAAGAAGTCGTTTATCTTGTTAGCTGTGTCAGTGGGATGTAGTGGTGTTTCATTAGGTTTAGTTAGGACAATATTCTTGTTTTTTTCAGTTTGTGGGTCCCCAGAATCTGGGAAAGTGTTTTCCAGGTCTTTTTTTATATCTCCTCTTGTGTCTGTGAATCTACTGGAGTAGTATAGTTGTTTGGCTTTCTTTATTACTTTGGTGAGGACTGATGAATAGTGTTTAAGAATATCTTTGTGTATTAAGCCCTGTCTATATTGCTTTTCATATTGGTGTTTCTTATCAATGGATTTCAGAATGGTGCTGGTTAGCCATGGGCAACCAAGCCGTTTGTTTGTGATCTGTTTCGTTTTTATAGGACAATGTTTGTTGTATAGTCTAAGTAATTTGTTAAGAAAAATGTCTGTCCAGTCATCAATACCATTGGCCTTGGAGAATTCTGTGGGCCCAGTCAACAATCTCTAGGTCAGCTGTGAACTTCCTTACTGAGGCCTCGTCATGGAGTCTAAATGAGACTTTGTTGTATTCAAGTGGTGGTTTACTAATGTTTGTCAGGAGGAAGGTAGGGTAGTGGTCTGTAGTGCTATCTGTGATTATCCCTGATTTAAGGGGGGCTAGTATATTGGTCCATATGTGGTCTATTATGGTTGCACTTGTCTCAGTGAGCCTGGTTGGTTTAGTTATTGTTGGTATGAGAAGTGTGTTGTTCATATTGTTGATGAAATCAGTTACAGGCTGATCATCTAGTAAGCCAAGGTTTATGTTGAAGTCTCCAGCTAAGAGAAGGTGGTGCTTATTTATTTGTCTGTTTGTTATTAGTGACTTTAATTTCTCACTGAAATTTGGGATGTTTGTGTGAGGTATCCGGTAAATGGCACTGATTGTTATAGGTGTCTTAAGTTTTTTTTACAGTAAAATTAGCAAAAATGTATTCCCCATATTCATCACTAAAGCAAGTGGTGCTAAGACAAGATAATTGGTTAGAGTAATAGATTGCAATACCACCCCAACTTGGTTTGGTCTGCAGTTGTGAATTGCTGTGTATCCTGGTAGAGGGTAGATATCTATTGTGTCCTGCTTAAGCCAGGTTCAGTAAGAAAAATGCAGGAGAAGGGTGTCTTTAGTGATTCAAGGAGTGCTAGGAGGTCATCATAGTGTTTGCTTAAGGACCTGATGTTGTTTGTTAAGTACTGATAGACTTTTAGCATTGTTTAGGATAGTGGTGGCTTGTGATGCTGTGTAATAAAGGCAGTTACTTTCCAATAGGTTTTGATTGGGTGTCAGATTATGGAGGTTTAGATCAGGGTCAACGTGATCAATCATCTTCTAGGTTTAAATTATGGTTATTTATATCCTGAGTTGTGTGTTGAGTTCTAGTACTGATATCTGTAGTGGTAGGAAGTTTGGACAAGTATATAGCTAGAATATTTTGGTCATATAGAGTATAGTCACTACTACACATAATGAAGTTGATGTTGTCTATGTGTTGTGCTGGAATGAACTAAAGTACAACTAGGTATAAACTAATAATACAAAAATACAAATTTAAAATAGAACAAGACTCTCACTTGTAATTGCACTAAGGTCTAATATAATGACTTTTGTGGAGTCTATGTTTTGAGCTAGAATGAGCTATAGTACAACTAGATTTAATCTAATAATATAATAATACAAATTAAAAATAGCACCAGTCTCTCACTAGTAATTGCAATATGGTCTAATATAATGAATTTGGTATTGACTATAGTACAACTGAGTTTAATCTAATAATATAAAAAAGGCACAAGACTCTCAATTGTAATTGCACTAAGGTCTTATATAAGTTGTTTACAAGAATTAGAGTATAACTAGATTTAAATTGACAAGATAAAATATACAAGTTAAGGTAGCAAAAGAATAATAATAAAAAAAATGATAAAAATAAAAATGGCAATGACTTGGTTATAATATGCTAGTAAGATGGTAGACAGGATAATATAAAAGTTGTAGTTGAAAATACTAGTTTAAAAAAGTATAGAATAAAATGGTCAATAAAAGTTTACAATAAGTTTGATCAATATAGTTTAAAGCAAAATTGGGCAATAATAGGGATTTTAGAATAAAATTGGGCAATTGAGTATTTCTTAAAGTGAGGTAGAATTATTGAAGACAAGTTATGGCTAGTTTATAATAAAATAAGATGGAACAGTGATGTGGTAAGTTGTAAAAAAGGAGATAGATTCTGTAGATATTAATGACCATCGTCATGGTGTTGTGGTTTATACTAGCAAACACGAGACCCTGGAGTGTACACACACTGATGTACACACTGTGTGTACAACTGATGTAAACACGCATACACTGTGTGTGTAAACCATACTAGATGTACACGATATAATTGATCTAATCACGAATTTCTCCCTCAAGGCTGTGAGGGAATGGTGGTGGGAGGGAAGGGTCGAGGGAAGGAGTGAAGAAGGAGGGAGAGAGGGAGAGAGGGAGAGAGGGAGGGGTCAAGGATGAAGGCAGAGATATAGACTTCACCGACGAAGTGGCTAGTTTACTGTGCACCGTACATCCATCCTGTGGATGGTAGTGCAGGAATATACGGATACAGGAAAGGCCGAGGAACGAGGCCCCAGAAGAGCTTACAGTAGAACGTCTGGATTTATATCTATAGTTGACTGATCTGTTACAAGCAAATTTAGGAAATTTTGCTTAGTATATCTGGTATATTATCTTTATTAATGAGATATCTTGATATTTTAGAGAGGTTATAAGAAGGAACACGGCAACTGATCTAGTAGCACAAGCTAGTCAGGTCAAACTCACACCCACCCACACCCACTCATGTATTTATCTAACCTATTTTTTAATCTACACAACGTTTTAGCCTTAATAACTGTACTCGGGAGTTTGTTCCATTCATCCACAACTCTATTACCAAACCAGTGCTTTCCTATATCCTTCCTGAATCTGAATTTTTTCGACTTAAAACCATTGCTGCGAGTCCTGTCTTGGCTGGAAATTTTCAGCACGCTATTTACATCCCTTTTATTTATCCCTGTCTTCCATTTATACACCTCAATCATATCCCCCCTAATTCTACGCCTTTTTGGAGAGTGCAGATTTAGGGCCCTTAGTCTATCCTCATAGGGAAGGTTTCTGATACATGGGATCAACTTTGTCATCCTCCTTTGTACGTTTTCCAGAACATTTATATCCATTCTGAAATACAGTGACCAAAACTGTGCAGCATAATCTAAATGAGGCCTAACCAAGGATATATAGAGTTGAAGAATAACCTGAGGACTCCTATTATTTATGCTTCTTGATATGAAGCCAAGGATTCTATTAGCTTTATTGCGAACACTTATGCACTGTTGTCTTGGTTTCAGATTACTGCTAACCAGAACTCCCAAATCCTTTTCGCAATCAGTAATATTAAGATCTACATTATTTAGTTTATATTAGGCATGGTTATTTTTCAGTCCGATGTTTAGAACTTTGCATTTGTCCATATTAAACTGCATCTGCCACTTCTCCGACCACTGCATCAGTCTATTCAAATCTTCCTGAAGTGCTCTAATGTCCTCGTCAGAATGAATTCGACGGCCTATTTTGGTGTCATCGGCAAATTTGCTTATGTCGCTCTTTATTCCCTTCTCTATGTCGTTTATGTAGATTGTGAGCAACAAGGGGCCCAACACTGACCCCTTTGGAACACCGCTCGTGACGCTTCCCCACTCTGATTTCTCCCTATTTATGCAAACTCTCTGCTGCCTATTTGTCAACAATGCCTCTATCTACGAAAAAATTTCTCCTATTCCGTGTGACTTAATTTTCCTCAATAGTCTTTGATGTGGGACCCTGTCAAAAGCCTTACTGAAGTCCATATACACAATATCATATTCATTACCATGATCTACCTCCTCAAATACCTTAGTGAAAAAAGTTAATAAATTCGTAAGGCAGGAACGACCCTTTGTAAAACTATCAAGGTGGCTACGAACTGCCTCGGCAATTATAGATTCCATAAATTTTCCCACTATGGAGGTTAAGTTTATTGGTCTATAGCTCGAGGCTATGGGAGAACATGTCACCTGCTGTGAATATAGGTATCACACTTGGCATTTTCCACTTATCTGGCACTATGCCAGTTTGTAGTGATATGCTGAAAAGATTAGCCAAAGGTTTGCTAAGCTCCTCTTTACATTTCTTTGGAACCCTTGCATACAGTTCATCACGGCCTGGGGATTTGCTAGGTTTTAATTGATCTATCTGCCTAAGGATCATGTCACCTGTGACCCTAATCGTGCATAGTTTATTATCGTCCTGTTGTACATAATTTATTATTTCTGGAATTTCGCTAGTATCTTCCTGTGTAAAAACTGAGAGGAAGTATGTGTTAAAAATTCTACACATTTCCTTATCATTGTCAGTGAGCTGACCCGAGTAACTTTTGAGTGGGCCTATCTTGTGCCTAATCTTACTTCTGTATACCTGAAAGAACCCTTTTCGATTAGTCTTCGATTCTCTTGCAACTTTAGCCTCATAATCTCTTTTTGCTCTTCTTAATTCCTTTTTTATTTCTCTCTTTAACTGAATATATTGATTTCTTAATTGCCCATCCCCTCTTTTGATTTGCCTATATATGCCTCTCTTTTGACCAATGAGATGTTTTAATCTAATGTTCATCCACTTAGGATCATTTTTGTTTGATCTTATTTCACTATTTGGAACATAAGTTGTCTGAGCAGCTAGAACTATGCTCTGGAAAACGTCATATCGGCAACCATCACCACCTACCTGACCCATAGTTAGGTCATTCCAATTCGGCCCACATAAATAATTTTTCAGACCTATGAAATCAGCCAAGCGAAAGTCAGGGACAGAGACTTGGTTGCCATTATTAGGGTAATTCCATGATATATTAAAACTGAGTGATTTGTGATTACTTTCCCCAAGCTCATCATTAACCTCAAGATTATAAATTAGCGTTTTCCTGCTGGCAAGAACCAAGTCAAGCAGGCTATTTCTTCTAGTTGGTTCTGTCACAAAATATTTTAAAAAACAATACTGAATCGTATCAAGAAAGTCACTTGACTCTAAATTTCCTGTCAAATTGCTCCAGTCCATCTGTCTATAGATGAAATCTCCCATTAGCACAACATTTTCGTATGTAGATGCCTTACGAATTTTGTCCCATAGAAGTTTACCGCGCTCCCTATCAAGATTTGGGGCCCTGTAAATCACACCCAAAATTAGTTTTTCACGGCCCTCGAGAAGCTGTAACCAAACAGATTCAGTGGCCTGATGCTTCTAATTTTATATCTTGTCTAACACAACAATTTAAATTGTCTCTGACAATAATTTATAGTCTTGTATGTGACATTCAGAAGGCATCTCTCAATCTTTCAGATTGAGCCAGATCTCTGTAATAGCAATAATATCTGTTTTCTGCACTTGCAATTAATCTTAGCTCATCTATCTTATTTCTTACACTCCTGCTGTTAGTATAGTAGACCTTAAGGGAGCTAGTCCCTTGCTGC
>NC_069442.1:6076511-6174011 GCF_026875155.1 Cherax quadricarinatus | reverse complement strand
GTACTCACCTCCTCCACCGGGTTTACAGTACACAACCTTCTCCTCCAGCAGGAGCAGTACTCACCTCCTCCTCCAGCAGGTACAGAAACTCACCTCCTCCTCCAGCAGGTACAGTATCACCTCCTTCTTCAGCAGGTACAGTACTCACCTCCTCCTCCAGCAGGTACAGTACTCACCTCCTCCTCCAGCAGGTACAGTACACACCTCCTCCTTCAGCAGGTACAGTACTCACCTCCTCCTTCAGCAGGTACAGTACTCACCTCCTCCTCCAGCAGTACAGAAACTCACCTCCTCCTTCAGCAGGTACAGTACTCACCTCCTCCTTCAGCAGGTACAGTACTCACCTCCTCCTCCAGCAGGAGCAGTACTCACCTCCTCCTCCAGCAGGTACAGTACTCACCTCCTCCTCCAGCAGGTACAGTACTCACCTCCTTCTTCAGCAGGTACAGTACTCACCTCCTCCTCCAGCAGGTACAGTACTCACCTTCTCCTTCAGCAGGTACAGTACTCACCTCCTCCTTCAGCAGGTACAGTACTCACCTCCTCCTTCAGCAGGTACAGTATTCACCTCCTCCTCCAGCAGTTACAGTACACACCTCCTTCAGCAAGTACAGTGCTCACCTCCTTCTTCAGCAGGTACAGTACACACCTCCTCCTTCAGCAGGTACAGTACTCACCTCCTCCTTCAGCAGGTACAGTACTCATCTCCTCCTCCAGCAGGCACAGTACTCACCTCCTCCTCCTCCTCCAGCAGGTACAGTACTCACCTCCTCCTCCAGCAGGTACAGTACACACCTCCTCCTTCAGCAGGTACAGTACTCACCTCCTCCTTCAGCAGGTACAGTACTCACCTCCTCCTCCAGCAGGTACAGTACTCACCTCCTCCTTCAGCAGGTACAGTACTCACCTCCTCCTTCAGCAGATACAGTACTCACCTCCTCCTCCAGCAGGTACAGTACTCACCTCCTCCTTCAGCAGGTACAGTACTCACCTCCTCCTTCATCAGGTACAGTACTAAACCTCCTCCTTCACAGGTACAGTACCCCACCTCCTCCTCCAGCAGGTCAGTACTCACCTCCTCCTTCCAGCAGGTACAGTACTCACCTCCTCCTTCAGCAGGTACAGTACTCACCTCCTCCTCCAGCAGGTACAGTACTCACCTCCTCCTCCAGCAGGTACAGTACTCACCTCCTCCTTCAGCAGGTACAGTACTCACCTCCTCCTTCAGCAGATACAGTACTCACCTCCTCCTCCAGCAGGTACAGTACTCACCTCCTCAATCCCTACAATCCCAATTAGGTGAGTACAATTAGGTTAGTACACACTCACACACACACACACAACACACACACACACACACACAAAACACACACACACACACACACACACACCCCCACACACATACACACACTTCTACCTTGAAATTGAAAAACCCCACATGACCCAACACCTGACGCTTCGATAACGTTTGTTATATTAGTGAAGCAATGTTACCATTGTTGCCTGGAGTGTTAACACTGTTGCCTGGAGTGTTTAACAACTGTTGCCTGGAGTGGTTAAAAACTGTTGCCTGGAGTGTTAAAACTGTTGCCTGGAGTGTTACACTGTTGCCGGGAGTGTTACACTGTTCCTGGAGTGTTACACTGTTGCCTGGAGTGTTACACTGTTGCCGGGAGTGTTAACACTGTTGCCTGGAGTTTACACTGTTCCTGGAGTGTTACACTGTTCCTGGTTTTTACACTGTTGCCTGGAGTGTACACTGTGTGTGTGTTTATTATTCCATGTTTGTGGTTAGAAGGTCTCTCTCCTGGAGGCGACTACCTCCTCCGGGTACTGTACTCACCCCCTCCTCCCTCCTCAAGTAGTACAGTACTCACTCCTCATCTTCCTTCCCTGCAGGTACAGTAACTCCACCTCCTCCTCCAGCAGTACAGTACTCACCTCCTCCTCCAGCAGGTACAGTACTCACCTCCTCCTCCAGCAGGTACAGTACTCACCTCCTCCTCCAGCAGGTACAGTACTCACCTCCTCCTCCAGCAGGTACAGAAACTCACCTCCCCCTTTCCCAGCAGGTACAGTACACCCCTCCTCCTCCAGCAGGTACATTACTCACCTCCTCCTCCAGCAGGTACAGTACTCACTTCCTTCTTCAGCAGGTACAGTACTCACCTAATCCTTCAGCAGGTACAGTACACACCTCCTCCTCCAGCAGGTACAGTACTCACCTCCTCCACCAGGTACAGTACACACCTTCTCCTCCAGCAGGAGCAGTACTCACCTCCTCCTCCAGCAGGTACAGTACTCACCTCCTCCTCCAGCAGGTACAGTACTCACCTCCTTCTTCAGCAGGTACAGTACTCACCTCCTCCTCCAGCAGGTACAGTACTCACCTTCTCCTTCAGCAGGTACAGTACTCACCTCCTCCTTCAGCAGGTACAGTACTCACCTCCTCCTTCAGCAGGTACAGTATTCACCTCCTCCTCCAGCAGTTACAGTACACACCTCCTTCAGCAAGTACAGTGCTCACCTCCTTCTTCAGCAGGTACAGTACACACCTCCTCCTTCAGCAGGTACAGTACTCACCTCCTCCTTCACAGGTACAGTACTCCATCCCTCCTCCAGCAGGCACAGTACCACCTCCTCCTCCTCCTCCCCCCACGGGTACAGTACTCACCTCCTCCTCCAGCAGTGTACAGTACACACCTCCTCCTTCAGCAGGTACAGTACTCACCTCCTCCTTCAGCGGGTTACAGTACTCACCTCCTCCTCCACAGGTACAGTACTCACCTCCTCCTTCAGCAGGTACAGTACTCACCTCCTCCTTCAGCAGATAAAAGTACTCACCTCCTCCTCCAGCAGGTACAGTACCCCACCTCCTCCTTCAGCAGGTACAGTACTCACCCCCCTCCTTCTCAGTACAGTACTCACCTCCTCCTTCACAGGTACAGTACTCACCTCCTCCTCCAGCAGGTACAGTACTCACCTCCCTCCTCAGCAGGTACAGTACTCACCTCCTCCTTCAGCAGGTACAGTACTCACCTCCTCCTTCAGCAGGTACAGTACTCACCTCCTCCTTCATCAGGTACAGTACTCACCTCCTCCTTCAGCGGGTACAGTACTAAACCTCCTCCTCCAGCAGGTACAGTACTCACACTCCTCCTTCACAGGTACAGTACTCACCTCCTCCTCCAGCAGGTACAGTACTCACCTCTCCCCCAAAGCAGGTACAGTACTCACCTCCTCCCTTCAGCAGGTACAGTACTCACCTCCTCCTTCAGCAGGTTACAGTACTCACCTCCCCCTTTCATCAGGTACAGTACTCCCTCCTCCTTCAGCAGATACAGTACCACCTCCTCCTCCAGCAGGTACAGTACTCACCTCCTCCTTCAGCAGGTACAGTACTCACCTCCTCCTTCATCAGGTACAGTACTCACGTCCTCCTTCAGCAGATACAGTACTCACCTCCTCCTCCAGCAGGTACAGTACTCACCTCCTCCTTCAGCAGGTACAGTACTCACCTCCTCCTTCATCAGGTACAGTACTCACCTCCTCCTTCATCAGGTACAGTACTCACCTCCTCCATCAGCAGGTACAGTACTCACCTCCTCCTCCAGCAGGTACAGTACTCACCTCCTCCTTCAGCAGGTACAGTACTCACCTCCTCCTTCAGCAGATACAGTACTCACCTCCTCCTTCAGCAGGTACAGTACTCACCTCCTCCTCCTCCTCCTCCTCCTCCTCCTCCTCCAGCAGGTACAGTACTCACCTCCTCCTCCTCCTCCTCCTCCTCCAGCAGGTACAGTACTCACCTCCTCCTCCTCCTCCTCCTCCAGCAGGTACAGTACTCACCTCCTCCTCCTCCTCCTCCTCCTCCAGCAGGTACAGTACTCACCTCCTCCTCCTCCTCCTCCTCATCCAGCAGGTACAGTACTCACCTCCTCCTCCAGCAGGTACAGTACTCACCTCCTCCTCCAGCAGGTACAGTACACACCTCCTCCTTCAGCAGGTACAGTACTCACCTCCTCGTTCAGCAGGTACAGTACTCACCTCCTCCTTCAGCAGGTACAGTACTCACCTCCTTCAGCATGTACAGTACTCACCTCCTCCTCCTCCTCCTCCAGCAGGTACAGTACTCACCTCCTCCTCCTCCTCCTCCAGCAGGTACAGTACTCACCTCCTCCTTCAGTAGGTACAGTACACACCTCCTCCTTCAGCAGGTACAGTACTCACCTACTCCTTCAGCAGGTACAGTACACACTTCCTCCTTCAGCAGGTACAGTACTCACCTCCTCCTCCACAGGTACAGTACTCCCCCTCCTCTTCCAGCAGGTACAGTACACACCTCCTCCTCCAGCAGGTACAGTACTCACCTCCTCCTCCAGCAGGTACAGTACTCACCTCCTCTTCCAGCAGGTACAGTACTCACCTCCTCCTCCAGCAGGTACAGTACTCACCTCCTCCTCCAGCAGGTACAGTACTCACCTCCTCCTCCAGCAGGTACAGTACTCACCTCTTCCTATTGAAATCTGCCGGCTCAGGCTGACACCACTGAAGTATGTCAGCCCAGGTTGACACCACTGAAGTCTGTCAAACCATACCCCGGCCGGAATTGAACCCGCGGTTTGTTTGCAATCGTGTCATTACGATTTCGTGAGGCAAGTCTGTCAACTCAGGCTGACACTACCGAAGCCTGCCAGCTCAGGCTAACACCACTGAAGTCTGCCGGCTCAGGCTGACACTACTGAAGTCTGCCGGCTCAGGCTGATACATTTCATTACCTTGCATGGACACCAACCTGTGACGGAATATGATAGGGAAACAGCTGGCTTTTGTTCCCCTGTGTGACTACCATATAGACAAGTGTAGCAGCACGCTGTATGTGTTCCTACTCTGTAACTATTATTGTGTATGTGTGCAATATAATATATATATATAAATATATATATAAAAATATATATATATATAAATAAAATATATATATATATATATAAATATATATATAATATAATATGTATAAAATATATATAAAACATGTCGTGCCGAATAGGCAGAACTTGCGATCTTGGCTTAAATGGCAACGCTCATCTTGCCATATAGGACAAGCGAAAATTTGTGTATGCAATAATTTCGCCAAAATCATTCTGATCCTAACGAGAAAAATATATTTCACTGTGTTTGTTTAGTATTAAATTACTGTAACCAAATCTAAAATATATTTAGTTAGGTTAGGCTATAATTAATTTTTCTTGTTATAATAAGGTTAGGTAAGTTTTCTAAGTTTTTTTTTGGTGCAAAATTAAAAATTTTTACATTAACATTAATGAAAAAATATATCTTTAAACGTATAAGAGAAAATTTTAGAAAGGACTTAATTTTAAAAAAAGTTCTTGCTAATTGATCAGTTTTACATATTCGGCACGACATACATATATATATATATATTTTATATAATATATATATATATATATATATATAAAATATATATATATATATATAAAAATATATATATATATATATATATATATATAAAATATATATATATATATAAATATATTTTGTGTAAGGCGTAATGACAGTAGTTTGTTGGACTATGTATTACTAGATAAAAGACTGCAGGATGTGCATGTTTATATAGTAGCCACATACATGTTAGATCATTTTTAGATGTAGTTACAGTGAGAGTCAAAGGTAGATGGGATACAAGGAAAATGGAATCAGTAACAGAGAGGTGAAGGTTTATCAACTAAAGGAGGAGGCAGTTAGAGTAAGATATAAACAACTATTAGAGGATAGATGGGCTAGTGTGAGTATAGGCAATGGAGTCGAAGATGTATGGGGTAGGTTTAAGAATTTAGCCTTAAAGTGTTTAGCAGAAGTTTGTGGTTACAGGAAAGTGGGTGCGGGAGGGAAGAAGAGCAATTGGTGGAATGATGATGTCAAGAGAGAAAAAATTAGCATATGAGAGGTTTTTACAAAGTAGAAGTGATACAAGGAGGGAAGAGTATATGGAGAGAAAAAGAGAGGTTAAGAGAGTGGTGAAGCAATGTAAAAAGAGAGCAAATGAGAGAGTGGGTGAGATGTTATCAACAAATTTTTTTGAGAATAAGAAATTTTGGAGTGAAATTAATAAGTTGAGGAAGCCTAGGGAAAGAGTGGATTTGATAGTTAAAAATAGGAGAGGAGAATTGTTAAATGGAGAATTAGAGGTATTGGGAAGATGGAGGAAATATTTTGAGGAATTGTTAAATGTTGATGAAGATAGTGAAGCTGTGATTTCGTGTATAGGGCAAGGAGGAACAACATCTTGTAGGAGTGAGGAAGAGCCAGTTGTGAGTGTGGGGGAAGTTCGTGAGGCAGCGGGTAAAATGAATGGTGGTAAAGCAG
Source organism: Cherax quadricarinatus (assembly GCF_026875155.1). NCBI lineage: Eukaryota > Metazoa > Arthropoda > Malacostraca > Decapoda > Parastacidae > Cherax > Cherax quadricarinatus. The sequence continues at coordinate 6,167,627 of NC_069442.1, read as the reverse complement.
CTGGGATTGATGGGATAAAGATAGAAATGTTAAAAGCAGGTGGGAATATAGTTTTAGAATTGTTAGTTCTTTAATTTAGTAAATATATGGAAGAAGGTAAGGTACCTAGGCACTGGCAGAGAGCATGCATAGTTCTTTTGTACAAAGGCAAAGGGGACGACAGAGAGTGTAAAAATTATAAGGGGGATAAGTCTGTTGAGTATACCTGGTAAAGTGTATGGTAGAGTTATTATTGAAAGAATTAAGAGTAAGATGGAGAATAGGATAGCAGATGAACAAGGAGGCTTTAGGAAAGGTAGGGGGTGTGTGGACCAGGTGTTTGCAGTGAAACATATGAGTGAACAGTATTTAGATAAGAATAAAGAGGTTTTTGTTGCATTTATGGATTTGGAAAAAGCGTATGACAGGGTGGATAGGGGGGCACTGTGGCAGATGTTGCAGATGTATGGTGTAGGAGGTAGGTTACTGAAAGTAGTAAAGAGCTTTTACGAGGTTAGTGAGGCTCGGGTTAAAGTATGTAGGAGAGAGGGAGATTATTTCCCAATAAAAGTAGGCCTTAGGCAGGGATGTGTGATGTCATCATGGTTGTTCAATGTATTTATAGATGGGGTTGTAAGAGAAGTGAATGCTCGGGTGTTGGCAAGAGATGTGGGGTTAAAAGATAAAGAATCTAACATAAATTGGGAGTTGTTATAGTTGCTTTTTGCTGATGACACTGTGCTTTAGGGAGATTCTGAAGAGAAATTGCAAACGTTGGTGGGCGAGTTGGGTATGTATGAACATAGGAAGGAGTAAGGTAATGATGATAACAAAAAAAATTAGGTAATGAAAGATTGGATATCAGATTGGAGGGAGAGAGTACGGAGGTGGTGAATGTATTCAGATATCTGGGAGTGGACGAGGTGAATCATAGAATTGATGAGGGGAAAAATGTGAGTGGTGCACTGAGGAGTCTGTGGATATAATGAACATTATCTATGGAAACACAGAAGGGAATGTATGAGAGTATAGTTATACCACCGCTCTTATATGGGTGTGAAGCATGGGTTGTGAATATTGCAACAAGGAGAAGGCTGGAGGCAGTGGAGATGTCGTATCTGAGGGCAATGTGTGGTGTGAATATAATGCAGAGAATTCGTAGTTTGGAAATTAGGAGGAGGTGCAGGATTACTAATACTAATATCCAGAGGGTTGAGGAGGGGTTGCTGAGGTAGTTTGGAAATTTAGAGGGGATGGAACGAAATAGGATGACTTGGAGAGTATATAAATCTGTAGGGAAAGGAAGGCGGGGTAGGGGTCGACTTAGGGAAGGCTGGAGGGAGGGGGTAATGGAGGTTTTGTGTGCGAGGGGCTTGGACTTCCAGCAAGTAAGCGTGAGCGTGTTAGGAGCGAGTGGGTGCAAATGGTTTATATGACTTGACGTGCTATTGGAGTGTGAGCAAAATAACATTTATGAAGGAATTCAGGGAAACCGGTTAGCCGGTCTTAAGTCCTGGAAATGGAAGTACAGTGTTCACACTCTGAAGGACGGGTGCTAATGTTGCAGTTGTTTAACTGTGGTGTTGGCGTGCCTCTGGCAAGAAAGTGATAAAAACATAAGGACATAAGAAAGAAGGAACACTGCAGGAGGCCTACTGGCCCATGCGAGGCATGTCCAATTCACCCACCGGCTTAAGCCAAAGCCTTAAAGTAGTCAGGTCAGGTCCCATTTACTAAGGAAGGTACACAACAACTGACCTAGTAGCACAAGCTGGTCAGGTCTAACTCACACCCAACCACTCCCACTCGTGTATTTATCTAACCTATTTTTAAAACTACACAACGTTTTAGCTTCTATGACGGTACTCGGGAGTTTGTTCCGCTCATCCACAACTCTATTACCAAACCAGTGCTTTCCTATATCCTTCCTGAATCTGAATTTTTCCAACTTAAAACCATTGCTGTGAGTCCTGTCTATCCTATGATGGAGTGAATGATGATGGAAGTATTTCATTCTTTTCGGGTCACCCTGCCTAGGTATGAGGAGAGTGATATGTTAACAATAAATATTATATATATATATATATATATATATATATATATATATATATATATATATATATATAATATATATATATATATATATATATATATATATAATATATATAATATATTATATATATATATATATATATATATACATATATAATCATTATTATTATTACTAGAGTGTGGTCCTTGGCTGATAACGTGAGGCCTTGAATGGATCATGAAATAACGACAAAGATGTGATGGTATGTATGCCATAATCTGTGTCTTGGCCTTCATATTTACACCACACACGCACGTACGTACGTGCGTGTCCGTGTCTTATTTAATTTTTTGAGTGTGTCTGCGTGTCTAAATTGAATACTTGCGTATGTCTGCCTGTCTGAGCTGTCTACTTGAGAGTGTCTGCGTGTCTTAACTGACTACTTGTGTCTGCGTGTGTTATGCGGGTAGTTGCGTCTCCGCAAGTTAGCTGGCCTGTGAGGGTGTGTTTTTGCCTGCGAGAGACGCTGGCATCTCAAGGCTTGCGGCTTGCGACGAGACTGAAGTTCATGACACTACACAAGGTCGGTGTCTGCTGTGGTCTGCTGCTGTGTACCACTCTGACCACGAGTGACTGCTGTGGTCTGCTGCTGTGTACCTCCCTCACCACAGGTCGACAATACAGTTCAAGGCTTCGGTACAGCGATTCATTCTAGCTCCTGGCCTCCTGCCTGTACCACATCAAAATAAATCATCTGAATTACTGTACAACGTAGATGCCTGAGGACTCGAGCCTCCGGTCAGGTAATTAAGAGAAGTGTCCTTGGTAGGCGCAACTGTACCCTAGGCCTCTAGGCACGGCAGCCCCTTTTTTCTTGTGTGTGAGAACAATCAACAATCTCAGTAAGTTAGCAATCGCGTGTCCAATAACCCGTTACGAATTACGCTCGATTTATCATAATATTTTTTTGATCTTCGGCCAGATTGAAAATTGTGGTAGTTACCAGTGTTGATGACAACCAGTGTTGATGGCAGCCAGTGTTGATGGCAGCCAGTGTTGATGACAGCCAGTGTTGATGACAGCCAGTGTTGATGACAACCAGTGTTGATGGCAGCCAGTGTTGATGGCAGCCAGTGTTGATGACAGCCAGTGTTGATGACAACCAGTGTTGATGGCAGCCAGTGTTGATGGCAGCCAGTGTTGATGGCAGCCAGTGTTGATGACAGCCAGTGTTGATGGCAGCCAGTGTTGATGACAGCCAGTGTTGATGGCAGCCAGTGTTGATGGCAGCCAGTGTTGATGGCAGCCAGTTTGATGGCAGCCAGTGTTGATGACAACCAGTGTTGATGGCAGCCAGTGTTGATGGCAGCCAGTGTTGATGGCAGCCAGTGTTGATGACAACCAGTGTTGATGGCAGCCAGTGTTGATGGCAGCCAGTGTGATGGCAGCCAGTGTTGATGGCAGCCAGTGTTGATGGCAGCCAGTGTTGATGGCAGCCAGTGTTGATGGCAGCCAGTGTTGATGGCAGCCAGTGTTGATGACAACCAGTGTTGATGGCAGCCAGTGTTGATGGCAGCCAGTGTTGATGACAACCAGTGTTGATGACAGCCAGTGTTGATGGCAGCCAGTGTTGATGGCAGCCAGTGTTGATGGCAGCCAGTGTTGATGGCAGCCAGTGTTGATGGCAGCCAGTGTTGATGGCAGCCAGTGTTGATGACAACCAGTGTTGATGGCAGCCAGTGTTGATGACAACCAGTGTTGATGGCAGCCAGTGTTGATGACAACCAGTGTTGATGGCAGCCAGTGTTGATGGCAGCCAGTGTTGATGGCAGCCAGTGTTGATGGCAGCCAGTGTTGATGGCAGCCAGTGTTGATGGCAGCCAGTGTTGATGGCAGCCAGTGTTGATGGCAGCCAGTGTTGATGACAACCAGTGTTGATGGCAGCCAGTGTTGATGGCAGCCAGTGTTGATGACAACCAGTGTTGATGACAGCCAGTGTTGATGGCAGCCAGTGTTGATGGCAGCCAGTGTTGATGGCAGCCAGTGTTGATGGCAGCCAGTGTTGATGGCAGCCAGTGTTGATGGCAGCCAGTGTTGATGACAAACCAGTGTTGATGGCAGCCAGTGTTGATGACAACCAGTGTTGATGCAGCCAGTGTTGATGACAACCAGTGTTGATGGCAGCCAGTGTTGATGACAACCAGTGTTGATGGCAGCCAGTGTTGATGACAACCAGTGTTGATGGCAGCCAGTGTTGATGACAACCAGTGTTGATGGCAGCCAGTGTTGATGACAACCAGTGTTGATGGCAGCCAGTGTTGATGACAACCAGTGTTGATGGCAGCCAGTGTTGATGACAACCAGTGTTGATGGCAGCCAGTGTTGATGACAACCAGTGTTGATGGCAGCCAGTGTTGATGACAACCAGTGTTGATGGCAGCCAGTGTTGATGACAACCAGTGTTGATGGCAGCCAGTGTTGATGACAACCAGTGTTGATGGCAGCCAGTGTTGATGACAACCAGTGTTGATGGCAGCCAGTGTTGATGACAACCAGTGTTGAGGGCAGCCAGTGTTGATGACAACCAGTGTTGATGGCAGCCAGTGTTGATGACAACCAGTGTTGATGGCAGCCAGTGTTGATGACAACCAGTGTTGATGGCAGCCAGTGTTGATGACAACCAGTGTTGATGGCAGCCAGTGTTGATGACAACCAGTGTTGATGGCAGCCAGTGTTGATGACAACCAGTGTTGATGGCAGCCAGTGTTGATGACAACCAGTGTTGATGGCAGCCAGTGTTGATGACAACCAGTGTTGATGGCAGCCAGTGTTGATGACAACCAGTGTTGATGGCAGCCAGTGTTGATGACAACCAGTGTTGATGGCAGCCAGTGTTGATGACAACCAGTGTTGATGGCAGCCAGTGTTGATGACAACCAGTGTTGATGGCAGCCAGTGTTGATGACAACCAGTGTTGATGGCAGCCAGTGTTGATGACAACCAGTGTTGATGGCAGCCAGTGTTGATGACAACCAGTGTTGAGGGCAGCCAGTGTTGATGACAACCAGTGTTGATGGCAGCCAGTGTTGATGACAACCAGTGTTGAGGGCAGCCAGTGTTGATGACAACCAGTGTTGATGGCAGCCAGTGTTGATGACAACCAGTGTTGAGGGCAGCCAGTGTTGATGACAACCAGTGTTGAGGCAGCCAGTGTTGATGACAACCAGTGTTGAGGGCAGCCAGTGTTGATGACAACCAGTGTTGAGGGCAGCCAGTGTTGATGACAACCAGTGTTGATGGCAGCCAGTGTTGATGACAACCAGTGTTGATGGCAGCCAGTGTTGATGACAACCAGTGTTGATGGCAGCCAGTGTTGATGACAACCAGTGTTGATGGCAGCCAGTGTTGATGACAACCAGTGTTGAGGGCAGCCAGTGTTGATGACAACCAGTGTTGAGGGCAGCCAGTGTTGATGACAACCAGTGTTGAGGGCAGCCAGTGTTGATGACAACCAGTGTTGAGGGCAGGCGGTGTTGATGGTATTATTATTATTATTATTATTGCAATAGTAACTATCAGTGAGAGTTAGAGGTGAAGCCAGTGAGAGCATCGTGTCAACACCAACACTGTGGTCCTGTCATCCTGACACTGTACAGAGGTGAAGCCAGTGAGAGCATCGTGTCAACACCAACACTGTGGTCCTGTCATACTGACACTGTACAGAGGTGAAGCCAGTGAGAGCATCGTGTCAACACCAACACTGTGGTCCTGTCATCCTGACACTGTACATGTAAGGTACACAACACCGGCAAAATGATGACCTGGACACATGTGCAACATCTAGGTATCTTTACTGTAGACGTTTCGCCCACCAGAGGCTTTATCAATACAATACAATACAACGTACAGACCAGTGTGTTAACTCTGCCAGCTGGCTACGATACAACGTACAGCCCAGTGTATTAACTCTGCCAGCTGGCTACGATACAACGTACAGCCCAGTGTATTAACTCTGCCAGCTGGCTACGATACAACGTACAGACCAGTGTGTTAACTCTGCCAGCTGGCTACGATACAACGTACAGCCCAGTGTGTTAACTCTGCCAGCTGGCTACGATACAACGTACAGCCCAGTGTATTAACTCTGCCAGCTGGCTACGATACAACGTACAGACCAGTGTATTAACTCTGCCAGCTGGCTACGATACAACGTACAGACCAGTGTGTTAACTCTGCCAGCTGGCTACGATACAACGTACAGCCCAGTGTGTTAACTCTGCAGCTGGCTACGATACAACGTACAGCCCAGTGTGTTAACTCTGCCAGCTGGCTACGATACAACGTACAGCCCAGTGTGTTAACTCTGCCAGCTGGCTACGATACAACGTACAGCCCAGTGTGTTAACTCTGCCAGCTGGCTACGATACAACGTACAGCCCAGTGTGTTAACTCTGCCAGCTGGCTACGATACAACGTACAGCCCAGTGTGTTAACTCTGCCAGCTGGCTACGATACAACGTACAGGCCAGTGTGTTAACTCTGCCAGCTGGCTACAATACAACGTATAGCCCAGTGTGTTAACTCTGCCAGCTGGCTACGATACAACGTACAGCCCAGTGTGTTAACTCTGCCAGCTGGCTACGATACAACGTATAGCCCAGTGTGTTAACTCTGCCAGCTGGCTACGATACAACGTACAGCCCAGTGTGTTAACTCTGCCAGCTGGCTACGATACAACGTACAGGCCAGTGTGTTAACTCTGCCAGCTGGCTACAATAAGATTCATCCAACTAAGTATATGTCTATACATCATAGGAAGGTTAGCATGGGCCACCACTGTGACCACAAATACAGTCTCACACTAGCTACTGTAATCGTTCCTCATTTATTTCAACTAACGGCTTATAAAAATTTTCAGCCGTTATTTCTTCTTTCGAAAATGTTCGCGCGTTATTTTTCCCGCTAAAAATTTACCCGCGTTATTTTCCCCTCCTAGATTTATTTACTATTATTACTTTTTACTTCAGAGAGAAGGTGTCCCTGAGATCGGCACTAGAGGGGCGAGACCTCGCTCTTGGTCTTGTGTCCCTGAGATCGGCACTAGAAGGGCGAGACCTCGCTCTTGGTCTTGATGGCGTCTCACCACATCATCCAAAACATCAACTTCCACTATGATTATCTTCAATTTTTTTCAGGGCGAGACCAGCAGAGACGATAACATGAAGGTCGGTACTACGACCAACCAACCAATGGCAGCTCTCCCTCACAATACAACAAAAACATTGGCCAGCATGTTTCAGATGAGTTGTGCATGTCTGTGTCACATACACAAGGTTTCAGCAGTCTGGTTCCTTCAGTCTTGGTGTTTCAGCAGTCTGGGTCCTTCAATCTTGGTGCTTCAACAGTCTGGGTCCTTCAGTGTTGGTGTTTCAACAGTCTGGGTCCTTCAGTCTTGATGTATCAACAGTCTGGGTCCTTCAGTCTTGATGTTTCAACAGTCTGGGTCCTTCAGTCTTGGTGTTTCAACAGTCTGGGTCCTTCAGTCTTGATGTTTCAACAGTCTGGGTCCTTCAGTCTTGATGTTTCAACAGTCTGGGTCCTTCAGTCTTGGTGTTTCAGCAGTCTGGGTCCTTCAGTCTTGGTGTTTCAACAGTCTGGTTCCTTCAGTCTTGATGTTTCAGCAGTCTGGGTCCTTCAGTCTTGGTGTTTCAACAGTCTGGGTCCTTCAGTCTTGATGTTTCAGCAGTCTGGGTCCTTCAGTCTTGGTGTTTCAACGTCTGGGTCCTTCAGTCTTGATGTTTCAGCAGTCTGGGTCCTTCAGAATTGTTTTAGTCTTGATGTTTCAACAGTCTGGTTCCTTCAGTCTTGATGTTTCAGCAGTCTGGGTCCTTCAGTCTTGGTGTTTCAACAGTCTGGGTCCTTCAGTCTTGATGTTTCAAGAGTCTGGTTCCTTCAGTCTTGATGTATCAACAGTCTGGTTCCTTCAGTCTTGATGTTTCAACAGTCTGGTTCCTTCAGTCTTGATGTTTCAACAGTCTGGTTCCTTCAGTCTTGATGTTTCAACAGTCTGGTTCCTTCAGTCTTGATGTTTCAACAGTCTGGTTCCTTCAGTCTTGATGTTTCAACAGTCTGGTTCCTTCAGTCTTGATGTTTCAGCAGTCTGGGTCCTTCAGTCTTGGTGTTTCAACAGTCTGGGTCCTTCAGTCTTGATGTTTCAAGAGTCTGGTTCCTTCAGTCTTGATGTATCAACAGTCTGGTTCCTTCAGTCTTGATGTTTCAACAGTCTGGTTCCTTCAGTCTTGATGTTTCAACAGTCTGGTTCCTTCAGTCTTGATGTTTCAACAGTCTGGTTCCTTCAGTCTTGATGTTTCAACAGTCTGGTTCCTTCAGTCTTGATGTTTCAACAGTCTGGTTCCTTCAGTCTTGATGTATCAACAGTCTGGTTCCTTAAGTCTTGATGTTTCAACAGTCTGGTCCTTCAGTCTTGATGTTTCAACAGTCTGGTTCCTTCAGTCTTGATGTATCAACAGTCTGGTTCCTTCAGTCTTGATGTTTCAACAGTCTGGTTCCTTCAGTCTTGATGTTTCAACAGTCTGGTTCCTTCAGTCTTGATGTATCAACAGTCTGGTTCCTTAAGTCTTGATGTTTCAACAGTCTGGTCCTTCAGTCTTGATGTTTTCAACAGCTGGTTCCTTCAGTCTTGATGTATCAACAGTCTGGTTCCTTCAGTCTTGATGTTTCAACAGTCTGGTTCCTTCAGTCTTGATGTATCAACAGTCTGGTTCCTTAAGTCTTGATGTTTCAACAGTCTGGTCCTTCAGTCTTGATGTTTCAACAGTCTGGTTCCTTCAGTCTTGATGTATCAACAGTCTGGTTCCTTCAGTCTTGATGTTTCAACAGTCTGGTTCCTTCAGTCTTGATGTTTCAACAGTCTGGTTCCTTCAGTCTTGATGTATCAACAGTCTGGTTCCTTAAGTCTTGATGTTTCAACAGTCTGGTTCCTTCAGTCTTGATGTATCAACAGTCTGGTTCCTTCAGTCTTGATGTTTCAACAGTCTGGTTCCTTCAGTCTTGATGTATCAACAGTCTGGTTCCTTCAGTCTTGATGTATCAACAGTCTGGTTCCTTAAGTCTTGATGTTTCAACAGTCTGGTCCTTCAGTCTTGATGTTTCAACAGTCTGGTTCCTTCAGTCTTGAATGTATCGACAGTCTGGGTCTGCTTCAGTCTTGATGTTTCAGCAGTCGGGTCCTTCAGTCTTGATGTTTCACAGTCTGGGTCCTTCAGTCTTGATGTTTCAACAGTCTGGTTCCTTCAGTCTTGATGTTTCAACAGTCTGGTTCCTTCAGTCTTGACGTTTCAACAGTCTGGTTCCTTCAGTCTTGATGTTTCAACAGTCTGGGTCCTTCAGTCTTGATGTTTCAACAGTCTGGGTCCTTCAGTCTTGATGTTTCAGCAGTCTGGGTCCTTCAGTCTTGATGTTTCAGCAGTCTGGGTCCTTCAGTCTTGATGTTTCAACAGTCTGGGTCCTTCAGTCTTGATGTTTCAACAGTCTGGTTCCTTCAGTCTTGATGTATCAACAGTCTGGTTCCTTCAGTCTTGATGTTTCAACAGTCTGGTTCCTTCAGTCTTGATGTTTCAACAGTCTGGTTCCTTCAGTCTTGATGTTTCAACAGTCTGGTTCCTTCAGTCTTGATGTTTCAACAGTCTGGTTCCTTCAGTCTTGATGTTTCAGCAGTCTGGGTCCTTCAGTCTTGATGTTTCAACAGTCTGGTTCCTTCAGTCTTGATGTTTCAACAGTCTGGTTCCTTCAGTCTTGATGTTTCAACAGTCTGGTTCCTTCAGTCTTGATGTTTTCAACAGTCTGGTTCCTTCAGTCTTGATGTATCAACAGTCTGGTTCCTTCAGTCTTGATGTTTCAACAGTCTGGTTCCATCAGTCTTGATGTTTCAACAGTCTGGTTCCTTCAGTCTTGATGTTTCAACAGTCTGGGTCCTTCAGTCTTGATGTTTCAACAGTCTGGGTCCTTCAGTCTTGATGTTTCAACAGTCTGGTTCCTTCAGTCTTGATGTTTCAACAGTCCGGTTCCTTCAGTCTTGATGTTTCAACAGTCTGGTTCCTTCAGTCTTGATGTTTCAACAGTCTGGTTCCTTAAGTCTTGATGTATCAACAGTCTGGGTCCTTCAGTCTTGATGTTTCAACAGTCCGGTTCCTTCAGTCTTGATGTTTCAACAGTCTGGTTCCTTCAGTCTTGATGTTTCAACAGTCTGGTTCCTTAAGTCTTGATGTATCAACAGTCTGGGTCCTTCAGTCTTGATGTTTCAACAGTCTGGTTTCTTCAGTCTTGATGTTTCAACAGTCTGGTTCCTTCAGTCTTGATGTTTCAACAGTCTGGTTCCTTCAGTCTTGATGTTTCAACAGTCTGGGTCCTTCAGTCTTGATGTTTCAACAGTCTGGTTCCTTCAGTCTTGATGTTTCAACAGTCTGGTTCCTTCAGTCTTGATGTTTCAACAGTATGGTTCCTTCAGTCTTGATGTTTCAACAGTCTGGTTCCTTCAGTCTTGATGTATCAACAGTCTGGTTCCTTCAGTCTTGATGTTTCAACAGTCTGGTTCCTTCGGTCTTGATGTTTCAACAGTCTGGGTCCTTCAGTCTTGATGTTTCAACAGTCTGGTTCCTTCAGTCTTGATGTATCAACAGTCTGGTTCCTTCAGTCTTGATGTATCAACAGTCTGGTCTTCAGTCTTGATGTTTCAACAGTCTGGTTCCTTCAGTCTTGATGTTTCAACAGTCTGGGTCCTTCAGTCTTGATGTTTCAACAATCTGGATCCTTCAGTTCTGCATGGTCGTAATAGTACGGGGAACTGTTCTGTATGGTCGAAGTCTGGGTCCTGTTCTGATGTTAGACGTTGGGGGGACTGTTCAGCTTGGTGTGGTAGGGGAGATGTTCTGCATGTCGTTGATAGTGGGGAACTGTTCTTCATGGTTACGCTGTAGTAGTTGGGTAACACTGTTCTCAGTATGGTGATGTTTAACAGTGGGTACCTGTTCTTGATGGTGTAGCAGTGGGGTGTCTTTCTGCATGGTGTTTAAGGGGAACTGTTCTGCTTGGTCGTATTAAGGGGAGTCTGGTTCTGCTTGTGCATGGTTGGTAGTAGTGGGAAAGTGTTCTGCATTTGTCGTTGTCAGTGAGGGGCACTGTTCTGCTTGGTGTTTAGCAGTCTGGGACTGTTCAGCTGTGTGTTAGCTAGTGTGGGAATGTTCTGTCATGGTTGTAGTAGTGGGGGAAACTGTGTTCTGCATGGGTCCTTAGTCTTGAGGAAAACTGCTCTGCATTGTCTTAGTAGTGACGACACTGTTCTAGCATGGATGTTTAGATGGGGACTGTTCTGCTTGGTCGTTAGTTGTGAACGTGGACTGTTCCTGCATGGTTTGTATAGTGGTGGAACTGTTCCTGTCATGAGTGTAGAAGTCGGTGGGAACTTGATTCCGCATGGTGGTAGTATGTGGGAACTGTTTCGCATGGTCCGTTAGTAGTGCGAACGTTGTTCTGCATGAGTCGTAATAACTGGGTCTTAGTAACTGATGTTTCACATGTCCGTAGTTAGTGATGTTAACACTGGTTCTGCATTTGTGTTAACAGTGGGGGATACCTGTTCTGATAGTTTCAAAGTAGTGAGTAACTGTTCTGCATGTCGATTAGTGGAGAACTGTTCTGCATTGTAGAGTAAGTAGGGAATGTCTGTATGGTGGTAGTTACAGTCGGGGAACTAGCTCTGCATGGTGGTAGTATGGGGAAACGTGGTTTCAGCATGGTCGTATAGAAGGGTAACTGTTTCAGCTGATGTCAGCAATTGGGCACATGTTCATGCATGTTGGTTAGTCGTGAGTTGGGAACTGTTCTCGCATGATGTAGAGTAGGTCTATCTGATTTTCGCATGGTAAGTCAGTCGAGGGAACTGTTCCTTGCAGTCTGGAGTTAAGTAGTGGCTACTGTTCTGCACAGGTTGGTATTAGTGTGTTGCAACATGTTCTGTATGGTGGTAGTTTAGGAACTGTTCTGCATGGTGTAGTAGTGACGTGGAACTGTCTGCAGCTGATGTTAGAGTCGGATCTTGTCTTGATTTTTAACAGTGGTACCTTCAGTCTTATGTTGAATGTCTGGTTCCTTGGTCTGATGTACACAAATCTGGTCCTTCATCTTGATGTTTCAACAGTCTGGGTCCTTCAGTCTTGATGTTTCAACAGTCTGGTTCCTTCAGTCTTTAAAGTTTCAACAGTCTGGTCCTTCAGTCTTTATGTTTCAACAGTATGGGTTCCTTAGTTTGATGTTTCAACAGTCTGGTTCCTTCAGTCTGATGTATCAACATCTGGGTCCTTCATCTGATGTTTCCCCATCCCCGGTTTCCCTTTGGGGCTTGATTTTCAACAGTCTGGGTCCTTCATCTTGATGTTTTAACAGTCTGGTTCCCTTTATCTTGATGTACAACAGTCTGGTTCCTTTAGCTTGTTTTCAACGTCGGTTCCTTCAGTCCTTGGGTGTATCAACAGTCGGTTCCTTTATTCCCCTTTATGTTCAACAGTCTGGTTCCCCTTTATCTTTATGTTTTTAACATCGGGGCCTTCAGTCTTGTGTTTCAACAATCTGGGCCTTCATTCTCAGGGCGAAAAATAGGGGGGAAAGTTCTTTGGGGCGGGGGTAGTGGGGGGCTTTTCTGAATGGTATCGAGGGGGGACTGTTTTTTGCATGGTCTTGGTAGGGGAGAATTCGCTGGTCGTAGTAGTGGGGAACTTTTTCCCTGGGCTAGTAGTGGGGGAAATGTTCCATGGAAATGGATGGGGGAAGTTTGCATGGGGTACAGGGGGGTACTGTCTGCATGGTCCCTATTTAAGGGAAAATGTTTTTGCTGGTCGATTAAGGGGAACTGTTCGCATGGGGGTAAGTGGGGAAAGTGTTCTGCTTGTCGTAGTAGTGAGGGGCACTGTTCTGCATGGTGGTAGCAGTGGGGGACTGTTCTGCATGGTGGTAGTAGTGGGGGAACTGTTCTGCATGGTTGTAGTAGTGGGGGAACTGTTCTGCATGGTTGTAGTAGTGGGGAAACTGCTCTGCATGGTCTTAGTAGTGACGGAACTGTTCTGCATGGTCGTAGTAGTGGGGGACTGTTCTGCATGGTCGTAGTAGTGGGGGGACTGTTCTGCATGGTGGTAATAGTGGGGGAACTGTTCTGCATAGTGGTAGAAGTGGGGGGGAACTGCTCCGCATGGTGGTAGTAGTGTGGGAACTGTTCTGCATGGTCGTAGTAGTGGGAACTGTTCTGCATGGTCGTAATACTGGGGTAACTGTTCTGCATGTCGTAGTAGTGGGGAAACTGTTCTGCATTTTGGTAATAGTGGGGGAACTGTTCTGCATAGTCGAAGTAGTGGAGGAACTGTTCTGCATGGTCGTATTAGTGGGAGAACTGTTCTGCATTGTAGTAGTAGTAGGGGAACTGTTCTGTATGGTGGTAGTAGTCAGGGGAACTGCTCTGCATGGTGGTAGTAGTGAGGGAAACTGTTCAGCATGGTCGTAGTAGAAGGGGAACTGTTCTGCATGGTGGCAGCAATTGGGGAACTGTTCTGCATGGTGGTAGTAGTGAGGGGAACTGTTCTGCATGGTAGTAGTAGTAGGGGAACTGTTCTGCATGGAAGTAGTGAGGGGAACTGTTCTGCATGCTGGTAGTAGTAGGGGAACTGTTCTGCACGGTGGTAGTAGTGGTGGCAACTGTTCTGTATGGTGGTAGTTGTGAGGGGAACTGTTCTGCATGGTGGTAGTAGTGAGGGGAACTGTTCTGCATGGTGGTAGTAGTGAGAGGAACTGTTCTGCATTTTGGTAGTAGTGGGGGAACTGCTCTGCATGGTGATAGTAGTGAGGGGCACTGTTCTGCATGGTGGTGGTAGTGGGGGAACTGCTCTGCATGGTCGTATTAGTGAGGGGCACTGTTCTGCATGGTGGTAGCAGTGGGGGGAACTGTTCTGCATGGTGGTAGTAGTGGGGGAACTGTTCTGCATGGTGGTAGTAGTGGGGGGAACTGTTCTGCATGGTCGTAGTAGTAGGGGAACTGTTCTGCATGGTCGTAGTACTGGGGTAACTGTTCTGCATGTCGTAGTAGTGGGGAAACTGTTCTGAATGGTGGTAATAGTGGGGGAACTGTTCTGCATAGTCGTAGTAGTGGAGGAACTGTTCTGTATGGTCGTAGTAGTGGGGGAACTGTTCTGCATGGTCGTAGTAGTGGGGGAATTGTTCTGCACGGTAGTAGTAGTAGGGGAACTGTTCTATGTATTGGTAGTAGTCAGGGGAACTGTTCTGCATGGTAGTAGTAGTAGGGGGACTGTTCTGCATGGAAGTAGTGAGGGGAACTGTTCTGCATGGTGGTAGTAGTGGGGGAAGTTCTGATTTTGTAAGTGGGGGGGAATGTTCTGCATGGAGTGTAGTTGGGGAATTTCTGTTTGTGGTGAGTGGGGGAACTGTTCGCAGGGGTGTAGTAAAAGGGAATGTTCTGCAGGGTGGATGGGGGAACTGTTTGAGGTGAAAGGTGAGGGGAACTTTGCATGGTTTTGAGGGGGGGGAACTGTTTTGCTGGGTGGGGGAAACTGTTCTGGGGGGTTTATAGTGGGGGAATTTTCTGCATGGGGGTTTTAAAGTGGGGGGGGAATTTTGATGGTGGTAGTATGGGAAAAATGTTCGAAAGGTGGTAGGGGAAAGGGGAACTGTTCTGCAGGTGGTAGAGTGGGGAAAAAATTTTTCTGCATGGGGTGAGGGGGGGGACTGTTTGCTTGGTGTAGAGTGAGGGATGTTCTGATGGTGGTTATGGGGGAAACTGTTCTGCATGGTGTAGAGTGGGGGAATGTTCTGCAGGGGGTGGGTGGGGGAATTTTCTGTGGTGGTAGTAGTGGGGAACTTTTCTGCTGGTGGGGGGGGGGGGAACTTTTTTGCAGGTGAAAAGGGGGGCCCGGTCTGCATGGGAAAGGGGGGGAAAACGTTTGCAGGGTAGAGTGGGGGAACTTTTCTGCATGGCGAGTAGTAGGGGAAAATGTTTCTGCATGGGTATGGGGGAACTTTCTGCTGTGTGTAGGGGGGGAATTTCTGCATGTGGTAAAGTGGGGGAATGTTCTGATTGTTAGTTGGGGGGAATTTTTCTGCAGGGTGTAGGGGGGAACTGTTCTGATGGTGAGTAGTGGGGGAACTTTTCTGCTGGTGGTAGTATGGGGGAAAAATGTTCTGAGGGTGGTGAGTGGGGGGGACTGTTCTGCATGGGGGGGTGGGGGGAACTGCTGCATGGTGTGTGAGGGAACTTTTTCTGAGGTGGTAGAGTGGGGAATGTTTGCAGGTGGTATGGGGAACTGTTTGCATGGGAAAGTGGGGGGAATGTTCTGATGGTGGTTATGGGGGGAAATGTTTGCATGGTGGTATTTGAGGGGAATTTTTGCATGGTGTGTAGTGGGGGAAATGTTCTGCAGGTTAGAGTAGGGGAATGTTCGCATGGTGAGTAATGGGGGAATTTTCTGCTTTTGGTGGGGAAAACGTTTTGAGGGGGTTGTGGGGAATGTTCTGCAGGTGGTATAGGGGGGAAAACTTTTCTTTGGGTAAGTATGGGGGAACTTTCGAATGGTGGGGGTATGGGGAACGTCTTTGGGGGTATATGGGGGGAACTTTTTCGATGGTGGTAGATGGGGGAACTGTTTTGAGGTGGTTAGGGGGGGAAACTGTTCTGCAGGGTTTAATAGTGGGGGAACTTTTTGATGGTCGTAGTAGTGGGGGGAGGGGGAAGGGGAACTGTTTGATGGGTATGGGGGAAAACTGTTTGAGGTGGAGTGTGGGGGAAATGTTTGCAGGTGTAGTAGGGGGGAACTTTTCGCATGGGGGGTAAAAGTAGGGGAACTGTTCTGTGTGTATAGTAGGGGAATGTTCTGCATGGTGGTAGTAGTGGGGGAACTTTTCTGCATGGTGGTGTAGGGGGGGGAAAATTTTCTCATGGGGGGGTAGTGGGGGAACTGTTTGCAGGTTTTAGAGTGGGGGGGAACTGTTCTCCCATGGTGGAGATGGGGGAAACTTTTCTGCATGGGGGGTAGGGGG
The DNA here is from genome assembly GCF_026875155.1 of Cherax quadricarinatus. Classification (NCBI taxonomy): domain Eukaryota; kingdom Metazoa; phylum Arthropoda; class Malacostraca; order Decapoda; family Parastacidae; genus Cherax; species Cherax quadricarinatus. The sequence goes on along the minus strand of NC_069442.1, from coordinate 6,151,504 downwards.
GGAACTGTTCTAGGGTTTTTGGTGGGGAACTGTTCTGCTGGTGGTAGTAGGGGGAAAATGTTTGCAGGGGGGGCATTTGGGGGGAACTGTTCTGCAGGTGGTATAGTGGGGGAACTGTTCTGCATGGGGTAGGGGGGGGGGAAAAAGTTTGCTGGTGTGTATAGGGGAAACTTTTTTCTGCAGGTGGATAGTGGGGGAACGTTCTAAAAGGTGGTTTTTGGGGGGGAAATTTTTTGCAGGTTTGTAGGGGAACTGTTGGGCATGGTGGTAGTTGGGGGAACTTTCGCATGGGGTTATGTGAGGGGAACGTTTGTGGTTTTAGTAGTGGGGGAAACTTTTCTGCATGGGGGGGTAGTGGGGGGGAACTTTTTGCTTGGGGGTTAGTAGTGGGGGCGTTCTGGGTGGGGTAGGGGGGGGAAAATGTTCTGAGGGTGGTATTTGGGGAAAAACTTTTCTGCTGGGGGGAAGTTTGGGAACGTTCTGCATGGTTCGTAAGGGGGAAATTTTTGGGGAGAAACTGTTCTGCATGGTGGGTGTGGGGGAAAGTTCTTTTGGTTTGGGTGGGGGGAGGGGAACTTTTTTCATGGTGTTAAAGTGGGGGAAAATGTTCTGAGGTGGTTTAGTAGTGGGGGAACGTTCGATGGTGGTAGTTGGGGAAAACTGTTCTGTGGTTTATAAATGTTTGCAGGGGTAGAGTGGGGAATGTTCTCAGGTGGTGTATGGGGGGGAACGTTTTGCAGGGGTTGTAAGGGGAAAAATTTTCTCTGGTGGAGGTGGGGGAAAATTTTGCAGGGGTTTTGGGTTTGGGGTGGGGGAAAGTTTGAGGGTGTAAAGGGGGGAAAATGTTTGGGGGGAAAAAAAGGGAATGTTTAAAATGGGTGGTAGAAGTGGGAAAAAGGTTCCTCATGGGGGGGAGGGGTGGGGGAACTTTCTGCAGGTGGTAAGGGGGGGAATGTTTTCAGGTGTATGAGGGGAAATGTTTGCATGGTGGTAGTAGTGGGGGAATGTTCTCATGGTGGAGAGGGGGGGACTGTTTTATGGTTTGTATGGGGGGGGAATGTTTGCATGTGTGTGGGGGAAAAACTGTTCTCAGGTGGGGGGGGGGAACCCTTTGATGTGGTAAGGGGGAACTGTTTGAAGGGTGGTGGGGGCCTTTTTCTCTTTGGTAGAGGGGGAACGTTTGCATTGGGGTAGAGTGGGGGAAACTTTTTGCGGGGGGGGAAAGTAGGGGAGGGGAAGTGTTTGCAGGTGGGAGAGGGGGGAATGTTTTCTGGTTTGGAGAGTTGGGGAAACTGTTTGCATGGTGGGTGTAGTGAAGGGGGAACTGTTTGATGGTTTGTGAGGAAGGGAAATGTTCTGCATGGTGGAGAGGAGGGGAATTTTGGGGATGGGGGTGTAGAGGGGAACTGTTTATGGGGGTGAAGTGGGGGGTTCTCAGGTGTGGGGGAGGGGAAACTGGTTTGAAATGGTGGGAAAAGGGGGGGGAACTTTAAAAGTGTTTGAAAACGTTTTGTGGTGGAGGAGGGGGAAACAGTTTGAATAAAGTGTTGGGAAGAGGAAAGAGAGACAGTGTTGTATAAAGTGTTGTGGAAGGGGAAAGGAGGCTTTTTTTGTATAAATGTTTGGGGAGAGAGGGGACATGTTTATCGTGGTGTGGAAGAGGAAAAAAGGGCGGGGGTTTGTATAACGTGTTGTGGAAGAGGGGGGGGGCGTTTTGTATAAAGTTTGGGAAAGGAAGGGGGGGGTTTTTGAAACTGTTGTGGTGGGGGAAGGGGGCATTTTTCCAAAAAAACCCAAAAAAACTTTTCTGTTTTTGGGGGAAAAAATGTGTTCAGTTTTAAAAAAGGGGCTTTTTGAACTCTTGGGGAAGGGGAAATGTTTTAAAAAGTGGTTGTAAGAGGGAAAACAAATTGCCAGTGTTGTGGGGGAGGAAGGGGCAGGTTGTCAAATTTTTAAGGGGGGGGGTTTTGTACTGGTTTGGGGAAGGGGAAGGGGCGTGTTGTACTAACAGTGTTGGGGAAAAGAGGGGGAGGGGAAAAACAGTTTTTCCCCCCCCCCCCCCCCCCCCCCCCCCAAAAAAAACCCATTTTAAAAACTTTAAAAACGTTTTGGGAAGGGGAGGAGGCAGGTTTTTAATTTTTAAAAAAGGGGCAGTGTTTTGGGGAAAAAAGGGGGGGGTTTTTAAAAAGGGGGAAAGGGGAGAGGAAGTTTTGTACTAACAGTGTTTGGAAGAGGAGGAGAGGCAGTGTTGTACAAAACAGGTTGTGGAAGGGGAAAGAAGCGTGTTGTACAAACATGTTGTAAATAAAAACCCCCCCCCGTGTTGTGGGGGGGGCAGGGTTGTACAAAACAGTGTTGGGAAGGGAGGGGGAGACAGTGTTGTATAAAGGGTTTTTGTGGGAGGGGGGGGGCGGGTTGTACACCTGTTGTTAAGGGAGGGCAGTGTTGTACAAAAGTGTTTGGGGAAGAGGGAAGGCGTTTTGTACAACATTTTTGGGAAGGAGGGCATTTTTTAAAAATGGTGTAAGGGGAAAGGCCCTGTTTAAAAGTGTTGTGGAAGGGAGGGGGTTTTGTTTGGTTTGGGGAGGGAAAAGGGGGCGTGGTGTTGTGTTTTGGGGCAAGAGGGGGGGAAATTTTTGTTGTAAAAATTTTGGGGGGGGAAAGGCGTGTTGTCTCTTTTTTTAAAAGGGCTGTTTATAAATGTTTGGGGGGGAAAAGGGCATTTTGTTAACATTTTTAAAGGGGGAAGGAGGGCCCCTTGTTTAAAAAATGTTGTATCCCCTTTTAAGGAAAAAGGGGCGTTTTTGTACCATTTTGGGGAAGGGGAAAATTTACTAACAGTGTTGTGGAAGAGGGGGAGAGGAGGGTACAAAAAGGGTTTGGGAAGGGGGAAAGGGGAGCAGGAAAACGTGGGGGAAGAGGAGGGGAAAGTGTTTGCAACATTTTGGGGAAGAGGAGGAGGCATGTTTAACTCGTGTTGGGAAGAGGGGGAGAGAAAGGGGACTCAGTTTTGGAGAGGAAAAGAGCGGTGGGGGGCTAAAAGGTTGGGAAAGAGGAGGGGGGTTTTGGAAACAAGGGGGGAGTATAAAAGGTTGTAAAAAGGGGGGGATTTTTTACTAACATGTTGTAAAACGTGTGGGAAGAGGAAGGGGGGGGCAGTGTTGTACTAAACAGTTTTTGTTAAAGGGAAACGTTTTTTTTGTACAAACCCTTTTTTGTAAAAGGGACAGTTGTCAACAGTGTTGGGAAGAGGAAGAGGGGACAGTGTTGTACAACAGTTTGTGGAAGGGGAAAGAGAGGCGTGTTGTACAACGTGTTGGGAAGGGGAGGAGGAGAGAAAAAGTGTTGTCAACAGTGTTGTTACTTTAAACGGTTTACTAACAGTGTTGGGAAGGGGGAAGAGAGGATTTTTGGGTTTGTACTAACAGTGTTGTACTAACTGTTGTACTAACAGTGTTGTATAACAGTTTGTACAACGTGTTGTCAACATGTTGGGAAGGGGAAAGAGAGGCAGTGTTGTACAAAACGTGTTTTTTAAAAAGGGGGGAAAGGAGGGGGCGTGTTGTACTAACAGTGTTGGGGAAGAGGGGGAAGACGGTTTACTAACGTGTTGTAAACGTGTTGATAACAGGTTGTGGAAGAGGAAGAGGGGGCAGTTTTGTACTAACAGGTTTTAAATAACGTGTTGTATAACAGTTTTGACAACATGTTTTATAACGTGTTGAAAAACAGTGTTGTGGAAGAGGGAGGGAGGCAGTGTTGTACGGGAACAGTTTTTGGGGAAAAGGAAGAAGACAGTGTTGTACAACAGTGTTGGGGAAGAGGAAAGAGACGTTTTTGTACTACAGTGTTGTGGAAGGGGAAGGAGACAGTGTTGTACTAACGTGTTGTGGAAGGAAAAGGAGAGGCAGTGTTGTCTAACAGTGTTGTGGAAGAGGAGGGGCAGTGTTTTTACTAAACAGTTTGGAAGGGGAAAGGAGACAGTGTTGTACTAACTTTTTGTGGAAGGGGAAAGAGAGGCGTGTTGTATAACCGTGTTGTGGAAAGGAGGAGGGGCAGTGTTGTACTAAAAAAAAAGTGTTTTTTTGGGGGAAAGGAGGAGAGCATGTTGTACTAACATTGGGAAGAGGAGGAGAGACGTGTTGACTAACGGGTGTTGTACTAACAGGTTTGGAAGGGGGGAGAGACAGGTTGTATAAAGGGTTTGTACAACAGTTTTGTGGAAGAGGGGAGGGACAGGTTGTACTAACGGGGTTTGTGGAAGGGGGAGGAGAGACGTGTTTACTAACAGTGTTTTTGGAAGAGGGGGGAGAGGCGTGTTGTCCAATTTGGAGGGAGGGAGGCAGTGGTATAACGTGGGGAAAGAAAAATGAGAGGATTGTTGTATTAACAGTGTTGTGGAAAAGGGAGGGCAGTGTTGTAAAACAGTTTGTACCAACAGTTTTGTAGTAACAGTGTTGTACTAACAGTGTTGTGGGTGAAACTGTTGACCTGTTTCCCGTTTTCTCTCATGACTTCACTCCACTGTTTTCTGTTTTCTTATTTTGGGGTTTGTGTGTTGCTGCCTGACCCGTTTTTGTTCAGCTGTTGTGTGTTGTTGCTTTGCGCTGTTTTGCTGTGCTGTTGTTGCTGTTGCGCTTTTGTTGCTGTTGTGATGTGTTGCGCTGTGCTTTGCGCCTGACCGTTGTTGTTCACTGTTGCTGCTGTTTTTTGTTGCTGCTTTTTGTTCTGCTTCTGTTTTGCTGCCTCCCCCGGTTGTTCAGCTGTTGTGCGTTGTTGCTTTTGCTGCTGTTGCTCCTGACCCGTTGTTGTTCAGTTTTTTTTTGCTGTTGTTGCGTTGCTGCTGTTGTTGCTGCGCGCTGTTGCTGCCGGACCCGTTGTTGTTCAGCTGTTGCTGCTGTTGTTGTTTTTGTGCTGTTTTTTGCTGGCGCTTTGCTCCCCGGACCCGTTGTTTTTCAGCTGTTGCCTGTTGTTGTGTTGCGTTTTTTGCTGCCTGCCCTTTGTTGTTCAGCTGTTGCTGGTTTGTTGCTTTTGCGCTGTTGTTGCTGCTGCTGCTGTTGGGTTTGTGCCCGCTTTTTGTTCAACTGTTGCTGCTGTTGTTGCTGTTGTGCTGTTGTTGCTGTGTTGCTGCTGCTGCTGTTGCTGCCTGACCCTTGTTGTTCAGCTGTTGCTGCTTTTGTGCTGCCTGACCCGTTTTTGTTAAACCTTTTGGCTGCTGTTGTTGCTGCCTGACCCGTTTTTGTTCAGCTTTTTGTGTTTGTTCTGTTGCGTGTTGTTGCTGCTGCTGTTTTTTCTGCCCCCCTTGTTGTTCAGCTTTGTGCTGTTGTTGCTGTTGCTGCTGTTTTTGCTGGCTGCGTTGCTGCCTACCCGTTTTGTTCAGCTGTTGCTGCTTTTTGTTGCGTTGCTGCTGTTTTTGCTGCTGCTTTGTGCTGCTGCTGTTGCTGCTGCTGCTTTTGCTCCCTGACCCGTTGTTGTTCAGTTTTGCTGCTGTTTTTGCTCCCTGCCCCGTTGTTGTTAAAGTTTGCTGCTTTTGTTGTTGTTTGCTGTTGTTCTGCGGGCTGTTCTGGCTTTTGCTGCTGCCCCCGTTGTTTTTCGGTTGCTGCGTTGTTTGCTGTTGTCCCTACCCTTGTTTTTTCACTGTTTTGCTGCTGTTGTTGCTTTTGTTGTGTTGCTGTGCTGCTTTTGGGGCTGCTGCTGTGTTTTGCCTGACCCGTGTTGTTCAGGTTGCTGCTGTTGTTGCTGTTGTGCTGTTTTTGCTGCGCTGTTTTGCTGCTGCTGCTGTTGCTGTGTAGTGTTGTTTCTGCTGTTGCTGTTGCTGGTGTACTGCTGCTGCCCCCGTGTTGCTGTTGCGTTGCTTCTGCTGCGCTGCGCTGTTGTTTTTGCTGTTGCTTCTGCTGCTGTGCTGCTGTTGCTGTTGTGCTGTTGGCTTGCTGCTGTTGTTGCTGTGCTGCTGTTGTGCTGCTGCTTTGTTTTTGCTTCTGTTGCTGCTGCTGTTGCTGCTGCTGCTGTTGCTGCCTGCCCCTTGTTGTTAGTGGCTGCTGTTGTTGCTGTGCTGCTTTTTATTGCTTGCGTTGTTGGGCTGCTGCTGTGTTGCTCCCTGACCCGTTGTTGTTTGCTGTGCTGTTGTTGCTTTTTTGTGCTGTTATTCTGCTGCTTTTGTTGCTGCTGCTGTTGGTTTTTGCTGTTTTTGCTGTTGCTGTTTTATTGTGCGCTTTTGTTGCTGCTGCGTGTTGCTGCCGACCCTTTTGTTGTTCTGCTGCGCTGTTTTTTCGTTGCTGCTGTTGTTGCTGTGCTGTGTTGCTGCTGCTGTGTTCTGCCTGACCCGTTGTTTTTCAGCTGCTGCTGGGTTGTTGTGTTGCTGCTTTTGTTCTGCTGCTGTTGTTGCTGCGCGCTGTTGTTGCTGCTCTGCTGTTGCTGGTGTTGCTGCTGTGTTGCTTTTGCTTTTTGCTTCTGTGCTGCTGCTGTTGCGTTGCGTTGCTGCCTTGGTGCTACTGTGCTGCTGCTGTTGTTTTGCAGCTTTTTGCTGATGCTACTGCTGTGTGCTGTTGTGTTGCTGTTGCTTCTGCGTGTGCTGCTGCGTTGCTTTTGTTCTCCTGCGGTGCTGTTGCGTTTTGTTCTGTGCTTCTCCCTGCGCTGCTGTTGCTGTTGCTGGCTGCGTTGCTGTTGCTGCGCTGCTTTGCTTTTCTGTGCTGTTGCTGGGCGCTTTTCTTTTGGGTTTTGCTGCTGCGCTGTTGCTGTTGTGCGCTTCTTTTGCTGTTGCTTTGCTGCTGCTGCTGCTGCTGCTTTGCTGTTGCTGCTGCTGCTGTTGCTGTTGCTGTTGCTGTGCGTTGTTGCTTTGCTGCGCGGCTGTTGCTGTTGCTGCTGTGTTTGTTGTGTTGCTTTGCTGCTGCTTTTTTTGTTGTTTTTGCTGTTGCTGCTTTTGTGTTGTTGTTGCTGCTGCTGTGTTGTTGTTGCTGTTGCTGCGTGCGTTGCTTTGTTGTTCTGTTGCTGCTGCTGGTTGTGTTGTTGTCTTTTGTGCTGCTGTTGTTGTTGCTGCTTTTGCGTGCTACACTTTTTGCTGTTGCTGTTGCGGGCTGCTGCTTTTTCTTGCTGTTGCTGTTGCTGCTGCTGTTGTTGTTTTGTGTTGTTGTTTCGTGTTGCTGTTTTTGCTGCGGGTTGCTGTGTTGCTGTTGTTGTTGCTGTTTCTGCGCGTGTTGTTGTTGCTGTTGCGTTGCTGCTGCCCCTGTTTTTGTTTTTGCTGTTGTGTTGCTGTGCTGTTGCTGTTGCTGTTGCTGCGCTGCTGTTTGCTGTTTGTGGTTGCTCTGTTGCTTTTGTGCTGCGGCTGTTGCTGTTGTGCTGCTGTTGCTGTTGCTGTTGGCTGCTGCTTTTTGTTGTTGCTGTTGCGCTGTTGGTTGTCTTTGTTTTTTTGTGCTGCTGTGTGTGTTGTTGTTGCGTTGCTGTGCTGCTGTTGCTGTTTTTGTTGCTGTGCTGTGCTGCGTTGTGTTTGTTGCCTGTTGCTGTGCGTTGTTGTTGTGCTGTTCCCTTGCGGGTTTTTTGTTGTGTTCTGCTGTTGTTTGTTTGGTTTCTGCGTGCTGTTTTTGCTTTTGCTGTTGGCTGCTGCTGCGTTGTTGCTGTTGTGTTGCTGCTGTTGCTTTTGCTGTTGCTGTTGGCTACTGCTGTTGCTGTTTTGGTTTTTTGCTGCTTTGTGTGTTGCTGTTGTTGCTGTTTCTCTGCTTGTTTTTGCTGTTGCTGTTGCGCTGCGCTGTTGTGCGTTGCTGTTGCTGCTGGCTGTTGTTGTTGTTTCTGTGCTGCTTTTGTTTTGCTGTTGTGCTGCTGTGTTGCTGTTGTTGTTGTGTTGTGCACTGCGTTACGTTTTGCTGTGTTGCGCTTTGTTTTTGTTGTTTTTTGCTGGTGCTGTTGTTGCTGTTGTTGTTGTGTGCGTTGTTGCTGTTGCTGTTGTGCTGGCTGTTGCGTTGCTGTTGGGCTGTTAGGCTGCTGTTGTTGTTGCTGTTTCTGCTGCTGTGTTGTTGCTCTTGCTTTTGTTGTTGTTGCTGTTGCTGCTGCACTTTGCTTTTGCTGCTGCGCTGTTGCTTTTGTTGTTGTTGTTGCTGCTGCTGCTGTTCTGTTTGCTGCTGTTGCTTTGCGTTGTTGTTGTTGCTTTTGCTGCTGCGTGCTGTTGTTTGTTGTTGCTGTTGCGCTGTACTGTTGTTGTTGTGCTGCTGGTGTTGCTGTTGCTGGTTCTTTTACTGCTCTGTTTTTGTTGCTGTTTCTGTGTGCTGTTGTGCTGTTGTGTTGTTGTTTTTGCTGTTGTGTTGCTACTGTTGCTGTTGCTGCTTGCTGTTGCTGTGTTGTGTTGTTGCTGCTCGCTGTTGCTTTTGCTGCTGTTGCGTTGCTGTTTTTGTTGTTGCGGTTGTGCTGCTGGGGCTGTTTTTGTTGTTGTGTTGCTGCTGCTAGTTGTTGTTGCTGCGTGTTTTTCGTTGCTTCGTGGTTTTTTTGCTTTTTTCTGCTGCTGCGTTGTTGCTTTGCTGTTGCTGTGTTGTTTTTGTGGTTGCTGTTGTTGTTTTGCTGTTGCTGCTGCTACGTTGTTTTTTCGCTGTGCTGCTTTTGTTGCTGTTGCTGTGCTTTGCTGTTGTGTTGTTGTGTGTGCTGCTTTGCTTTGTTGTGTTGTTGCTGTTGTGTGTTGCTGTTGCTGCTGCTGCTGTTGTTGCTGTTGCGTTGCTGCTGCAACTGTTTTGTTTCTGCTGTGCTGTTTTTATTGCTGTTGCTGCTCTGCTTTTGCGTTGTTGTTGTGTTGCTGCTTGCTGTTGTGTTTGCTGCTTTTGTTGCTGTTGTTTTGCTGTTGCTGTTGTGCGCTACTGTTGTTGTTGCGTTGCTGTTGCTGCTGCTGCTTTTGCGGGTTGCTGTGATCTGTTTTTTGTTGCTGCTGCTACTTTGTTGTTGCTGTTGCGTTTTGCTGCTGTGCTTTTGCTGCAGCTGCATTTTTTGTTGTTTTTTTGTTTTTTTTTGCTGCTGGCTGCTGCTGCGCTGCTGCTGCTGTTTCTGCTGTTGCTGCTTTTGTTGTGCTGCTGTGTTTTTGCTGCTGCTGCTGCTGCTCGCTGCTGCTGCTCCCTACTGTTTGTGGGCTGTTTTGCTGCTGGTTGCTGTTGCTGTGCTGTTGCTGTTGTGTGCTGTTGTTGTTGCTGTGCTGCTGCTGTGTTGCTGTGTTATTGCGCTATGCTGCTGCTGTTGTGTTGCTGTGCTGTTGCTGTTGCTGTTGTGCTGCTGCTGTTGTTTCGCTTTTGCTGTTGCTGCTGCTCTGTTTTGTTTTGCGTGTTTGTGTTGCTGTTGTTGTTTTGTTTGCTGCTGCTGCGTTGCTGTTGCTCGGTTTGTGTTGCGTTGTTGTTGTTGTTTTGCGCGTGCTCGTTTTGTTGCTGTTGCTGTGCGGGACGTTGTTGTTGCTGCTGTGTTTTGTTGTTGTTGTTGTGTTCTGCTGCTGCGTTGCTGTTGCTGCTGCTGTTGTTGTTGTTTCTGTTTCTGCTTGCGTTGTTGCTGGCTTTTTGTTGTTTTTGCTTTGTGTGTTGTTTTTTGCTGTTTCTGTGCAGCTGCTGCTGTTGTTGTTGTCTTCTTTTGTTTTTGTTGTTTGTTCTGCTGCTGCTGCTGTTGTTGTTGTGCTGCGCTTTGCTTTTGCTGTTGTGTCTGCTGTTGCGTTGCTGCTGCACTGTTCTGTTGCTGTGCTGTTGCTGTTGCTCCTGGAACTATTTTTTATTGTTGCTGTTTTGCGTTGCTTGCTGCTGTATGTTGTTGTTGCTGTTGCTGCTGTTGTTGTTTTTGTTGTTGTTGTTTGCGTTGTTGTTGCTGTTGGGTGCTACTTTGTTGTTGCTGTTGTGCTGCTGTTTTTGTTGTTGCTGTTGCTCTGCTGTTGTTGCTTTTGCTGGGTGCTGTTGCTGTTGCTGTTGCTGCTGCTGTTTTGTTGTTGTTTTTTGCTGCTGTTGTTGTTCTGTTGCTGCGTTGCTTTTGCTTTTGCTGCTGTGTTTTGTTGTTGTTGTTGCTGCGGTTGTTTTGCGGTTGCTGTTTGTGTTGTGCGTTGCTGTTGTGCTGCTGCTGCGCTGTTGCTTTTGTGTTGGTTTTTGTTGTTGTTGTTTTGCTGCTGCGTTGCTTTTGCTGTTGCTGGCTACTGTTTTTGTTGCTGTTGCTGTTGTTGGCTGCTGTTGCTGTTGCTGCTGCTATTTTTGTTTTTTGCGGCTACTGTTGTTGTTGCGTTGCTTTTTTTGCTGCTGCTGCTGTGCGTTGCTGTGTGCAGCTGGGGGTTGCTTTTGCTGCAGCTGTGTTCCCCTGCGCTGTTGTTGTTGTTGTTGTTTTTGTTTTTTTTTGCTCTGCTGCTGCCTGCTGCTGCTGCTGTGTGCTGCGCTGTTTTTTGTTCTGCTGCTGCGCTGTTTCTGCGTTGCTGCTGCTATTGTCGCTGCTCCCTGTTGCTGCTGCCGCTACTTTGCTGTGCCGTTATTGTGCTGTTTTTGCTGTTGCTGCTGCTGTTGCTGTTGCTTTTTGTTGCTGCGTGTGCTGCGCTGCTGTTTGTTGCTGCTGCTGTTGCTGTTGTGTTGCTGTTGTTGCTGCTGTGTTTGTGCGTTTTTTGCTGTGTTATTGTGCACTGCTGCTGCTGTTGCTTTTGCGCTGCTGTTGCGTTGTGTTGTTGCTGCTGCGTTGTTGCTGCTGTTGCTGTTGCTGCTGCCTGTGTTTTTGCTGTTGTTGCTGTGCTGCTTGTTGCTGCTGTTTTTTCTGTTTGCTGCTGGTCGTTAAATTGCTGCTGCGCTGTTGTTTGTGGTTTTTGCTGCGTTATGTGTGCGTTATTGCTGCGCTGTTTGGCTGCTGTTGCTGCTGTTACTGCGGTGTTATTGATCTGCGCTTTTGCGCTTTATTGCTGCTCTACTGTTGCTGCGCGTTTGTTGCTGCTGTAGCTGGCTGTTGTCTGTAGCTGTTGCGTTGCTGTACTGTTGTTGTGCTGCTGTTGCTGTGTTTTTGTGTGCACTGTTGCGGGGCCCCTACGTCTGCTGTTGCGCTGCGGGTTTGTGCTGCTGTGTTGCTTGCTGCTGCTGTGCTGCTTTGGGTTTAACTACGCTCTGTTGGGGCTGTTGCTGCTTCGGCTGTTGCATGTATGTTGCTGCTGTTGCTGTGTTTATTGTGTTGCTGCTGTTGCTGTGTTTTTTTGCTTTTGCTTTGTTATTGCTCTTGCTGCTGTATTGCTGTTGTTTTGCTGTTGTGCTGCTGTTGTGTTTTTGCTTTTGTTGCTTTGTTTTTTGTTGCTTTTCCCCTTTTTCTTGTCGTACGACGTTGGAGGCGATGGGGTTATAAAAATTTAATGAACAAAAAATAATAATAATGAAAAAATGCAAACAGTAATAATAATAATAAAATAATTAATAAATTAATAAAAAAGCATTAATAATAATAATATTAATAATAATAATAATAATAATAATAATAATAATAATAATAATAATAATAATAATAATAATAATAATAATAATAATAATAATAATAATAATTAATAACAATGATTAATATAATAATAATAATAATAATAATAAAATAATAATATATAATAATATAATAATAATAATAATAATATAATAATAATAATAATAATAATAATAAATACCCAGGGGCGACAAGGTCGTGGAAGCAGTGATATACAACTCTCTACTAAACAGCAGTAGACCAACACAGTAATACAGTCACTGGAAGACTGTGTAACACAGTGGTTGAAGCAACAGCAGCGTCCACTGACAGCAGCGTCACACCTGCTGTCAGTCACAGCAGGTGTGAACCACAGATATACTGGGATACCTGGTATCCACACTGAGGGGTACCAGCATCAAAATACCTACTTTCTCTTTGATAGGTTGAGAAAGTTTTCGTACTCCTGGAGCCCGGTCCTGGGCTAGGCTTGTCTGGTGCGTGTCTGGGCAACTAAGTTGTAGCTGCTGGCGGCCCGCTTTCACAGTCATCCATCACAACCTGGTAGATCAGGCACTCAGTGGAGATACTTTCTGGTGAAGAGTTTCTCCAAGGTTGAGGGACTGATTACACCAGGTTCAGTTCGCTGCTACACCTGCTACCTCCGTATCTGACTGAAGAAACCTACCGTGTAGGCCAAACCTTTCAACAATACAGATACCCAACTGTTGCACAGGTATCTTAATTATCACGCTATGAGAGGTTCCCTAGTATCTTGCCATGTATCCTGTGACAGGACACATGGCAAGAACATAGTGGATGAGGGAAGTGAATAACTAGAGTACAGAATAATGTGATCCTTTATTGACTACGTTTCGCCCACACAGTGGGCTTTTTCAAGTCACAAACAGAACTACCTGGGGTGGAAGGAACGCGAGCATTTATAGTCAGGTTCAGAATGCTGAGGTCAGGTGGAGAATGCTGTATCTGATGATGTACCGAGTGAGGTTATAGAGTCTAAAATCTTGGGTAGCTTGGAAAGGAGATTGGATAAGTTTGTGAGCAGACCTTCTACAGTGTTCTTATGTGGGATAGCGATGAAGAAGTTTCTTGGCAAGTGGTTCAGCTATGTTATAGAAGCCACTATTCTGGTTGAAGTTGTCGGATATAGAAATAAGTGATGATTCCAGGATTCTTCGGTATTGAGTGTTGTCTTCTGTGGCGATAAGTCTTGAGTTTCTGTAGTTAATTAAATGGTTGTGTGAATTACGGTGTTGTAAGCAGGCATTCCTTGTGTCGTCAGACCTGCTTGCGTATTGGTGTTCTGAAATATGTGTTTGGAGGTCCCTAGATGTTTCGCCCACGTATAACTTGTTGCAGTCATTACAAGGGATTATGTATACCCCTGCAGAGGGTGGAAGCTTGACCTGTCTATCACTGGTAATGTCCTTGATGGTCGTGGTTGTGGAGGTAGATACTTGGAATGAGGTATTGGAAAAGATGTTGGAAACGTGTTTGGCAATGGAGTTGGTGGGGAAGGCTATGTATCTCTTCTCGGCAGTGTCTTCTCTGGGTGTGTTGAAGATGAAGATTGAGTATATAGTTCTACTGTCTTCCTATTATGTCCTAGAATCTGTATTGATAAAGCCACTGGATGGCGAAACGTCTACTATAATAAAGATATCCAGATGTTGCACATGTGTCTTAACTTTCATGGGAATCTTTATTCAGGAAACGTTTCGCCACACAGTGGCTTCATCAGTCCAATACAAAGAGGTAGGCGTAAGGAGAGGAGGAGAATGAGGTAATCAGTCCCTCAACCTGGAGTCGATGTGTTCAGTCCATCAATCTTGTAGAATGTACAGCATAGGGCCGTAGACGTGGCTTATATACTGTAGTGAGGTGACGTGAAGCAGGTGGAGGCGGGGTCATAGTGGTACCATCCACTAGTCGAAGTAGGTCTTCGTCCAAAGGTTGAACAAGTGTTGAAGAATTCTTTGTAACAAGATCCCATGATGCTGCAGTGTCTGACAGTTGTGATGAATGGTTTGAAAAACCGACAAGTTGAAGATGTTTAATGCCCGTCGTCTGCAGTCTCTGATGAAGTGACGAGGATAGTGGAGTTTAGAAAATACTTGTTCAATTATAGTGCATTCTTCCTCAAGGAACTCATTGCTGCAGATTCTGAGTGCACGCAGGAAGAAGCCTATAATTACACCACGTTTGGTTTTGGTGTCGTGGTGAGAGTAGAAGTGGAGAAGATCGTTTTGGTTGGTGGGTTTTCGATAGACTTTAAAACGAAGTTCGTGGTCAGCTTTGCAGAGCAGAACATCAAGGAAAGGAAGAGTGTTGTCGACTTCTTCTTCAAGTGTGAACTGGATTGAAGGCTCGACCTGGTTGAGCTTGTCTTGGAGAGCTTTAACATTGAAGCGTTTAGGAGTTATGAGGAGAATGTCGTCAACATAACGGAGCCAGGTGACAGACGACAACACTCAATACCGAAGAATCCTGGAATCATCACTTATTTCTATATCCGACAACTTCAACCAGAATAGTGGCTTCTATAACATAGCTGAACCACTTGCCAAGAAACTTCTTCATCGCTATCCCACATAAGAACACTGTAGAAGGTCTGCTCACAAACTTATCCAATCTCCTTTCCAAGCTACCCAAGATTTTAGACTCTATAACCTCACTCGGTACATCATCAGATGCAGCATTCTCCACCTGACCTCAGCATTCTGAACCTGACTATAAATGCTCGCTATAAATGCCCACTGTGTGAGCGAAACGTAGTCAATAAAGGATCACATTATACTGCATATGTGTTTATATTTCCATTGTGTCGGTATTTTATACCATTTATTTCCAGAGTACAGAAGAGGAGACTAAGCAGAGATGAAAGAATTGTCGAGTGTAGGATAATGCGAGAGGCAAGTGTAAGATAACACAAGTGAGATGTTGGACTAGTGAACTGGGAAGTGCCGGGAGGCAGGTCAGGTGAGCTGGGAAGTGCCGGGAGGCAGGTCAGGTGAGCTGGGAAGTGCCGGGAGGCAGGTCAGGTGAGCTGGGAAGTGCCGGGAGACAGGTCAAGTGAGCTGGAAAGTGCCGCGAGGCAGGTCAGGTGAACTGGGAAGGGCCGAGAGACAAGTCAAGTGAGCTGGAAAGTGCCACGAGGCAGGTCAGGTGAACTGGGAAGGGCCGAGAGGCAGGTCAGGTATGCTGGGAAGTGCCGGGAGGCAGGTTAGGTGAGCTGGGAAGTGCCGGGAGGCAGATCAGGTGAGCTGGGAAGTGCCGGGAGACAGGTCAAGTGAGCTGGGAAGTGCCGCGAGGCAGGTCAGGTGAACTGGGAAGGGCCGAGAGGCAGGTCAGGTGAGCTGGGAAGTGCTGGGAGGCAGGTCAGGTGAGCTGGGAAGTGCCGGGAGGCAGGTCAGGTGAGCTATTAAGTACCGGGAGGCAGGTCAGGTGAACTGGGAATACCGGGAGGCTGGTCAGGTGAGCTGGGAAGTGCCAAAATGCAGGTCAGGTGAGCTGGGAAGTACCAGGAGGCAGATAAGGTGAGCTGGGAAGTAACGGGAGGCAGGTCAGGTGAGTTGGGAAGTGCCGGGAGGCAGGTCAGGTGAGCTGGGAAGTGCCGGGAGGCAGGTCAGGTGAGCTGGGAAGTACCGGGAGGCAGGTCAGGTGAGCTGGGAATTGCCGGGAGGCAGGTCAGGTGAACTGCAAAGTGCCGGAAGGCAGGTCAGGTGAGCTGGGAAGTACCGGGAGGCAGGTCAGATCAGCTGGGAAGTACCGGGAGGCAGGTCAGGTGAACTGGGAAGTACCGGGCAGCAGGTTAGGTGAGCCGGGAAGTACCGGGAGGCAGGTCAGGTGAGCTGGGAATTGCCGGGAGGCAGGTCAGGTGAACTGCAAAGTGCCGGAAGGCAGGTCAGGTGAGCTGGGAAGTACCGGGAGGCAGGTCAGATCAGCTGGGAAGTACCGGGAATCAGGTCAGGTTAACTGGTAAGTACCGGGAGGAAGGTCAGGTGAACTGGGAAGTGCCGGGAGACAGGTCAGGTGAGGTGGGAAGTGCCGAGAGGCAGGTCAGGTGAGGTGGGAAGTGCCGGGAAGCAGGTCAGGTGAGGTGGGAAGTGCTGGGAGGCAGGTCAGGTGAGCTGTGAAGTGCCGGGAGACAGGTCAGGCGATCTGGGAAGTGCCAGGAGACAGGTCAGGTGAACTGGGAATTGCCGGGAGGCAGGTCAGGTGAGCTGGGAAGTGCCGGGAGGCAGGTCAGGTGAACTGGGAAGTACCTGGAGGCAGGTCAGGAGAGCTGGGAAGTGCCGGGAGGCAGCTCCGGTGAGATGGGAAGTGCCGAGAGGCAGGTCAGGTGAGGTGGGAAGTGCTGAGAGACAGGTCAGGTGAGCTGGGAAGTGCCGGGAGGCAGGTCAGGTGAGTTGGGAAGTGCCGGGAGGCAGGTCAGGTGAGCTGGGAAGTGCCGGGAGGCAGGTCAGGTGAGCTGGGAAATACCGGGAGGCAGGTCAGGTGAGCTGGGAATTGCCGGGAGGCAGGTCAGGTGAACTGCAAAGTGCCGGAAGGCAGGTCAGGTGAGCTGGGAAGTACCGGGAGGCAGGTCAGGTGAGCTGTTAAGTACCGGGAGGCAGGTCAGGTGAACTGGGAAGTACCGGGCAGCAGGTTAGGTGAGCCGGGAATTGCTGGGAATCAGGTCAGGTTAACTGGTAAGTACCGGGAGGAAGGTCAGGTGAGCTGGGAAGTGCCGGAAGGCAGGTCAGGTGAGCTGGGAAGTACCGGGAGGCAGGTCAGGTGAGCTGGGAAGTACCGGGAGGCAGGTCAGGTGAACTGGGAATTGCTGGGAGTCAGGTCAGGTGAACTGGGAAGTACCGGGAGGCAGGTCAGGTGAGCTAGGAAGTGCCGGAAGGCAGGTCAGGTGAGCTGGGAAGTGCCGGGAGGCAGGTCAGGTGAGCTGTTAAGTACCGGGAGGCAGGTCAGGTGAACTGGGAATACCGGGAGGCTGGCCAGGTGAGCTGGGAAGTGCCGGGAAGCAGGTCGGGTGAGCTGGGAAGTACCAGGAGGCAGGTCAGGTGAGCTGGGAGGGGCCGGAAGGCAGGTCAGATGAGCTGGGAAGTACCGGGAGGTAGGTCAGGTGAGCTGGGAAGTGCCGGGAGGCAAGTCAGCTGAGCTGGGAATTACCGGGAGGCAGGTCAGGTAAGCTTGGAAGTGGAAGTGGACTATAAATACTCTCGTACCTTCCAACCCCAGGTAGATCCGTGTTTGACTTGAAAAAGCCCACTGTGTGGGTGAAACGTTGTCAATAAAGGATCACATTATACTGCATTTGTGTTTATATTTCCACTAAGCTTGGAAGTACCGGGATGCAGGTCAGATGAGCTGAGAAGTACCGGGAGGCAGGTCAGGTGAGCTGGGAAATACCGGGAGGCAGGCCAGGTCAACTGGGAAGTACCGGGAGGCAGGTTAGGTGAGCTGAGAAGTGCCTGGAGTCAGGTCAGGAATTTATATCCATGACAGAAGTGGCATCAGTGTTAAGAATAGACTGAGAACCTGTGGTTCAGTCAAACACGTAGAGGCAAAAACTAGATGTGCAAAAGCACCAGAAAATATAGAAAGTGGATAGCAGAAGAGCGAGAGAGGAGTGTACAAGTTGCTGGGTACTGGCACTGAATTATCACTCAGAATGTACCAGTGAGGGGCGCCTGCAGAAGAAAGGGAGGACTCCAATGGGAATAAGTCACTTTGTCTGACTTTTCTGGGTTTTCTTAGGTTCTTTACACATATGCTGATAATCTATGCAATCGTATTTATGTATATCTGAATAATCTTACTGTGTGAACCATCGGCTAAACTCTACAAGACAGAAGAGGCGTGGAAGAGAGCGAGTACTAACAACTAGTGTTAAACTACGTGCCAGTGTTAATGACTTCGTGCTATGTAAGGTGATGGAGAAGGTAGTCAGAGTACTGTATGATACAATGTTCACTGCATTCATACAAGATGAGAATATTCAATGAACTCGTCCCATTCTCTCTTGCCACACTTCCGTTACCTTGTCACGGAACTCAGACAGGTTTGTCAGACAGTATTTCCCGTCTCTCAGCTGATTCTTGTTTAATGAAGCAAAAATTGCAGTGGTAAGGTGGACCATCACTCAGCTTGAGTGGCCGTCCATCTCAATACTGCATCAATGCCTCATAAACAAGGAGAACCAGCTGAGAGACGGGAAATACTGTCTGACAAACCTGCTTGAGTTCTTTGACAAGATGACGGAAGTGTGGCAAGAGAGAATGGGACGAGTTCATTAAATATTTTTGTCTCATAAGAAGGTACAGAACACTGTATCACACGGAAGATTGTGGCTGCAATTAGAGGTACAGGAAGTAGTGACGGGAGAGGTGGTACAACACTGCAACACAGTACAACAAGTGTCACAACACTTGGCAGGTGTTACAGAACTCGTCAGCTTACTGCACCTAACAACAGTGGGTGTCAGCTACAGCTGACACCCACTCAATCCTCACCCCGTTACAAGAGACGACAGCAACCATCATCATGATCAACCATGATGTACCAGTACATCAGACAAAGTACAGTACATTCACTTGGCCTCAGACCCTGGGAGAGGACCACTAGGTCGTGGTCTGAGACCTACACACTGAAGTACCGACGTGTACCACACAGATATATCTTGGAAGGTTCTAACTGCACTAACACACAACAAATTAGACACATGTGCAACACTTGCGCGTTTTTATTGCGAAAACGTTTCGCCACACAGTGGCTTATCAGTCCAATACAAAGAAGACTGGTGAAGATCAGGAGTTTGAGGCAGTCAGTCCCTGGAGTCGATGTGATCAGTCCGTCAATCTTGATAAGAATACCACCTAGCACCACCAAGTTCTCCAGAAATTAGGTACATTTTTATTATCACGAACATTCCTAATTTCGTGTTCAGCTGCCTGATTACCTAGGGCAGGTACCCACTGACTAACTTTAAGAAGGACGCGACCCCAGAGCCAGAGCTCGATCCTAACCAACCATCCTTCTGTTCTCCCTCCCCAACACAGCCACTACTCTCATCACAGTAAATGTATACGTGAGGGGTTTAGCAGCTAGAGCTTAACACTCATGCACACTGGTGTTAAAAGACTCATGAGCTGGAGGTCAACAACAAAATAGCCAGCTAGGTGAGCACACACAAAAAGTTGACGGCATTGACCACCTGAGGATCAGTGCACCTTCACCTCAGTGTAGGTGAGTCAGCAACACCTTCACCTCAGTGTTGGTGAGTCAGCAACACCTTCACCTCAGTGTTGGTGAGTCAGCAACACCTTCACCTCAGTGTTGGTGAGTCAGCAACACCTTCACCTCAGTGTTGGTGAGTCAGCAACACCTTCACCTCAGTGTTGGTGAGTCAGCAACACCTTCACCTCAGTGTTGGTGAGTCAGCAACACCTTCACCTCAGTGTTGGTGAGTCAGCAACACCTTCACCTCAGTGTTGGTGAGTCAGCAACACCTTCACCTCAGTGTTGGTGAGTCAGCAACACCTTCACCTCAGTGTTGGTGAGTCAGCAACACCTTCACCTCAGTGTTGGTGAGTCAGCAACACCTTCACCTCAGTGTAGGTGAGTCAGCAACACCTTCACCCAGTGTAGGTGAGTCAGCAACACCTTCCTTCAGTGTAGGTGAACCAGCAACACCATCTTACACAGTGTAGGTAAGTCAGCAGCACCATCCTTCACAGTGTAGGTGAACCAACAGACTGAAGTCTGTTGGTGAAATCATCTTAGTCAATCAGCAGGTGATGGATAGAATGAGATCTACCCTACCAGACGAGTCAACCATTAGCCCACAAATAACGTCTTGCTAGGAACACTTCTTGTAATTGATGCCGCTGACTCAATTCTTAAACATAAATTGGATGATTTGATGAGGATGGAAGAAGGAATAGGCAAGTTAGACACTGATGAGGATGGAAGAAGGAATAGGCAAGTTAGACACTGATGAGGATGGAAGAAGGAATAGGCAAGTTAGACACTGATGAGGATGGAAGAAGGAATAGGCAAGTAAGACACTCACAATGTCTTGTTCCTTCTCACAAAATGCCCGAGTCTACTCAGGCTAATATATTTCCTCTTATAACAACCCTATACTACATTAATACCACAGTCTCCTGGTGTTGATACTACATTATTACCACAGTCTCCTGGTGTTGATACTACATTATTACCACAGTCTCCTGGTGTTGATACTACATTATTACCACAGTCTCCTGGTGTTGATACTACATTATTACCACAGTCTCCTGGTGCTGATACTACATTATTACCACAGTCTCCTGGTGTTGATACTACATTATTACCACAGTCTCCTGGTGTTGATACTACATTATTACCAGTCTCCTGGTGTTGATACTACATTATTACCACAGTCCCCTGGTGTTGATACTACATTAATACCACAGTTTTTTCCAAAAGGTTTTTTGGATACTACATTTTTACCACAGTCCCCTGGGGGTTTTTACTACTTATTACCACTTTTCCCGGGTGTTGATACTCCCTTATTACCACAGCCCTCGGGTTTTGGCCCACATTTTTTCCCCCGTTCCTGGTGTTGTTATTTCTTTAAATTACCCCCAGTCTCCTGGTGTTGATACTACATTTTTACCACATCTCCTGGTTTTTGATACTACTTTAAATTTTAACCAGTCTTGGTTTTTGTACTACTTTTTTACCAGTCTCCGGGTTTGCGATATTTACATTAGTACCACAGTCCCGGTTGTTGTTTAAAACTTTTATTACCCCCGTCTCCTGGTGTTATTTTTTACAAAAAAACCATTAATACACGATCCTGTTTCTGTTAACATTTTTAAACCCACAGTCCCCGGGTGTTGTTAAACTTTAAATTACCAAGTCCCCGGGTGTTGTTACTACATTTTTTACCACGTCTCCGGGTTGTTGATAATAATTATTACCACAGTCCCCTGGTTTTGATATAATTAAAAAACCCAGTTCCGGGTTTTTTGATACTACTTTTTTTCCACAGTCCCTGGGGGTTGATTTTTCTTTATTCCCCACAGTCTCCGGTGTTGATACTACTTTTTTCCCAAACAGTCCCCGGGGTGTGTTACTACATTATTACCCAGTTTTCCTGGTTTTGATCCCTACATTTTTTCCACAGTCCCTGGTTTTTTATACTACTTTTATTCCACAGTTTTCCGGGTTTTTTTTTTACACATTATTAACGTCCCCTTTGGTGTTGATACTAAAATTATTCCCAAACTCCTGGTGTTGTACTACTTTAAATTACCCCCCTGGTGTTGATACTCCCATTTTTTACCACAGTCCCTTGGGGGGATAAAACATTAAAAACCCAGTTCCGGGTGTTGATACAAAATTTAAATTACCACAGTCCCCTGGTGTTGTTTAACTACAAAAATTCCCAAACAGTCTCCGGGTTTTTGAAAATTTTTTAAATTCCCACAGTCTCCGGGTGTTGATATTTCTTTTTTTACCACAGTCCCCGGGGTGTTGATACTACTTTAAATTTCCAAGTTCCCTGGTGTTGAACTACTTTAAATTACCACAGCCCCCTCCTGGTTTTTTGATACTCCCTTTAAATTCCCAAACAGCCCTCCGGGTGTTAAATACTATTTTTATACCACAGTCTCCTGGTTTGATACAAATTTAATTCCAAAAGTCCCCGGGTTTTGATATACAAAAAATTACCCCCGTCCCCTGGTGTTGATACAAATTTTAAATTACCACAGTCTCCGGGCTGGAAAACTTCTTTATTCCCAACAGTCCCCGGGTGTTATTACATTTTTAAACCACATTTCCCTTTGGTTGTTTGATACTACATTATTACCACAGTCCCCGGGTGTTGATACCATTTTTAAACCACGGTTCCTGGTGTGTTTACTAAAATAAAAACCACAGTTCCTGGTGTTGTTTACTACATTATTACCACAGTCCCCTTTGGCGATAAATTATTTCCCACAGTCCCCTGGTTTGATAAAACATTTTTTACCACATTTCCCCCTGGGCTGATACTACTTTTTTCCACGGGTTCCCCCTGGTGTTGATATTTAATTTTATTCCACAGTCCCCGGGTGCTGTTATTTACTTTTTTTACCCTTTCCCCGGGTGTTAAACCCACATTATTCCACGCTCCTGGTGCTGATATACATTTTACCAAAAGTCTCCTGGTTTTTGATACTTTTTAATTACCACGCCCTCCTGGGGAAACAAACATTATTACCACAGCCCTCCTGGTGTTGATACTACATTTTTTCCCATTCCTGGGGGTTGATACTACATTATTCCCACTTTTCCGGGTTTGATATTTCCCTTTTTCCCAAAGCCCTCCTGGTGTTGAAAATACTTTTTACCACAGTCCCCTGGGTTGATCTACAAATTCCCCACGTTCCGGGTTTTTGATACTACTTATTCCCCACAGTCTTTCCTGGTTTTTTTTTACTACTTTAAATTCCCAGCTTCCGGGTTTGTGATACTACATTATTACCACAGTCCCCTTTGGGGGATCTTTTGTTTTGGGTGTTGTTTCCCCCGGGTGTTAAATACTACTTTTATTACCCAGTCTCCGGGTTGTTGTTATACTTTATTCCCCACAGTTCCGGGTGTTGATACTACTTTATTACCAAAATTTCCCCTGGTGTTATTCCCAAATTCCACAGTCCCCTGGTTTTTAAAACTACTTTATTACCAAGTCTCCTGGTGCTGAAATACATTATTCCCACAGCTCCTGGTGTGTTACTACATTTTTACCACAGTTTTCCTTTTGTTGATATTCCCATTTTTTCCAGTTCCTGGTTTTTGAAACTAAAATTTATTACCAAAAAGCCCCCTGGGGTTGGGATATACATTAATACCACAGTTCCTGGTGTTGATACTAATTTTTAAACCACGGGCCCCTTTGGTTTTTTGATCCCCAAATTAATACCACAGTTTTCCTGGGTTGTTTACTACATTAAAAACCCAGTCTCCTGGTGCTGATATTTCATTATTACCACAGCCCTCCTGGTTTTTTTTTACTAAAATTAAACCACAGTCCCCCTGTGTTGATACTACTTTAATTACCACAGTCTCCGGGTTTTTGTTTAATACTAATTTAAATTTCCCAAAGTCTCCGGTGTTGATACTAATTAATCCCAACGGTCCCCTTTGGTTTGAACTCCCTTTAAATTCCCCCAGTCTCCTGGTGTTTTACTACATTAATACCACAGTCTTTTGGTGTTGATTTTACTTTATTACCCCCAGTCCCTCGGTGTTGATACTACATTTTTCCCACTTTCCCCCGGTGCTGATATACATTATTAAAAAAGTCCCCCTTTGTGTTATATACTTAATCCACAGTCCCCCTGGTGTGATACTAAATTTTTCCACAGTCCCGGGTGTTGATACAACATTAATACCACATTTCCCCTGGTGTTGATAAACATTAATACCACAGGTCTCCCTGGTGTTGAAAACAAAATTTTTACCCAGTCTCCGGGTGTTGATACTACATTAATACCCCCGTCCCCCGGTGCTGTTTACTCATTAATACCACAGTCCCCTGGTGTTGACTACATTAATACCACAGTCTCCTGGTGTTGATACTACTTTAAATTTCCACAGCCCTCCTGGTGTTTGATACAAATTTTTTACCACGTCTCCTGGGCGGGATACTAAATTAATACCACAGTTTCCTGGTTTTGAACACATTAAAAACCACAGTCCCCTGGTGTTGATACTACATTTTTTCCACGTCCCTGGTGTTAAAACCCTACATTTTTCCCAAAGCTCCTGGTTTTGATATTTTCATTTTTTCAAAAGCCCTCTGCTCTAAATACTACATTTTTACCAGTCTCCTGGTGTTGTTTACTACATTTTTACCAGTCTCCGGGTTGTTGATACTTTTTTAAATTCCCACGGGTCTCCGGGTGTTGAAACTACATTTTTACCACAGTCTCCGGGTTTTTTTTTTACAACATTATTCCCCCGGGTTCCCCGGGTGTTGATACAAATTTATTACCACAGTCTCCTGCTGCTATACTACATTTTTTCCCAAAGGGTTTTCCCTGGTTTTTTTTTATTTCATTTTTTCCAAAGTCCCCCTGGTGTTGTTACTATTTTAATTTCCCACAGTTTTCCGGGGTGTTGATACTACATTATTCCCCACATTCCTGGTGTTAAATACTACTTTATTCCCACGTTCCTGGTGTTGTTTTCCCTACATTATTCCCACAGTCTCCGGGCCTGTTTCTACTTTAAATAAAAAGTCCCCTTGGCTAAATTTTTCATTTTTTCCCACAGTCTCCCCCTGGTGCTGATATAAAATTAAATACCACAGTCCCCTGGTCTGAACAACTTTTAATACCACAGCCCTCCTGGTGCTGATATTTATTTAAAAACCCAACTCCTGGTGCGGGTTTAATTCTTTAATACCACAGTCTCCTGGTTTTAAAAACTACTTTAAAACCACCCCCCCTTGGGGGTTATTACATTAATCCCACATTCTCCGGGTGTTGATACTACATTAATCCCAAAACCAGTTTTCCGGTGCTGATACTAAAATTAAAACACAGTCTCCTGGTGTTGATACTACATTTTTAAACACAGTCTCCTGGTGTTGTTTCAAACTTTAAACCCCACGGGTTCCTGGTGTTGATACTAAAATTTTCCCCAGTCCCCCTGGTTTTTGATACTAAATTATTACCCAGCCCCCGGTTTTGGGAAAATACTTAATACCACAGTCTCCTGGTTTTTGATACAAAACTTTAATTTCCCCACGTCTCCTGGTGTTGTTACAACTTTAAATTACCACGTCCCCCGGGTTTTGTTACAAACATTTTACCACAGTCTCCTGGTGTTGTACTTTTTTTATTCCACGTCTCCTGGTGTTGATACTAAAATTATTCCCAAGGTCCCTGGGTTGATACTACTTTAATCCCCACAGTCCCGGGTGTTGATACTACATTATTCCCAAACAGTCTCCTGGTGTTATCCCAAAATTAATACCCAGTCCCCCTGGTGTTGATACTACTTTAATACCAAAAGTTCCGCTGCTGTTTAATACTTTAATTAAACCACAGTTTGGTTTTTGATACTACAAAAATACCACAGTCCCCGGGTTGTTGATACTAAAATTATTACCACATTTCCCCTGCTGCTGAAAATTTAAATTAATCCCACAGTTCCTCTGCTGATCTCATTTTTAAACCCGGGTCTCCGGGTGCGTTTCTACTTTTAATACCCCCTTTCTCCTCTGTGTTTCTACATTATTCCCAAACATTCCCCTGGTTTTGATATTTTTTTTAAAAAAATTTAACCCACAGTCCCCTGGTTTTTGATAAAACCCTTAATCCCAAACCAGTCTCCTTGGTGTTGATACTACATTTTTTCCCAACAGTCCCCTGGTGCTGATACTACATTAATACCAAAAGTCCCTGCTGCTGAAAACTACATTAATCCCCCTTTTTCCCCTGGTGTTAAAAATACATTATTACCACAGTCCCCCGGGGTTTTTTTGTATACATTTTTAAACCACAGTCCCCTGGTTTTGGAAAATACTTATTACCAAGTCCCCCTGGTTTTTGTTACTACATTATTACCACGCTCCGGGTGTTGATATACATTTTACCCGTCTCCGGTTTTTGATACTACATTAATACCCAGTCTCCTGCTGTGATACTACATTAATACCCCCCGGGGGGTTTCTTTTTGTGCTGTTTCTAAAAAATTAATACCACGGGTCCCCCTGTTTGTTGAACACATTAATACCACGGGTCTCCGCTGCTGATATTAAAAATTAATACCCGGTCTCCTGGTGTTGATACACATTAATACCCCCTTCCTGCTGCTGATACTAAAATTAATACCACAGTCTCCTGGTGTTGATACTAATTAATACCCAGTCTCCGGGTGTTGTACTACTTTAATACCACGGCCCCTCCTGGTGTTGATACTAAATTTTTTCCACGGTCCCCCTGCTGCTGTTTCTAATTAATCCCACGGCCCTCCTGCTGCTGATACTCATTAAAAAACCACGGGCTCCTGGTTTTTGATATACTTTAATACCACAGTCCCCTGCGCGAAAATACTTTTAATACCAGGGGCTCCGGTGTTGATACTACATTAAAAACCACGTCCCCTGGTTTTTGAAACAACTTTTAATACCCCAGCCCTCCTGGTGTTGAACAAAACATTAAATAAAAGTCTCCTGGTGTTGTTACTCATTAATACCACAGTCTCCTGGTGTTGTTTCAACATTAATCCCACGCCCTCCTGGTGTTGTTACAAACATTTTTTACCACGTCTCCTGGTGTTAAACTACATTATTACCACAGTCCCCGCTGCGAACTAAATTAATCCCAAAAGTCCCTGCTGCTGATACAAATTTTTAATACCACAGTCCCTGCTGTTTATACTACTTTAAAAACCCCCAGTTTTCCTGCTTTTTGAAAATACTTTAAATACCACAGTCCCCAGGTGCGGGAAAATAAAATTTAATACCACAGTCTCCTGTTTGCTGAAACTTTAAAAACCCCCGTTCCTGCTGTGTTTGCTTTAAATTTTCCCACATCTCGCTGCTCATACACATTAAAAACCAAACAGCCCCACCTGTGTGAAAATATTTTTAATACCACAGTCCCCTGTGCGGATACTACTTAAAATTACCACATTTCCCCCTGCTGCTGTTACAAAACATTAAACCCCCCAGTCTCCTGGGGGTTGATACTACATTTTCCCACAGTCTCCTTTTGTTTATACAAACAAAATACCACAGTCCCCGGTGTTGATACTACTTTAAATTCCCAAATTTCCCCGGTGTTGATATTTCCCTTATTACCACGGTCTCCTGGTGTTGATACTACTTAATACCACAGTCTCCTGTTTTTGATACTAAAATTTTTTCCCACAGTCCCCCGGGGTTTTGTTACTACTTTAAATTACCACAGTCTCCTGCTGCGGTTACTAATTAATACCACGGGCTCCTGCTGCTGTTTACTATATTAATACCCCCAGTCTTCCTGGTGTTGATACTACATTAATACCACAGTCTCCTGTTTGCTGTTTACTCCCTTTAAATTAACCACAGTCTCCTCCCTGTGGATACTACTTTTAAAACCCACATCCCCTGCTCCCGGATACTACTTTTAAAAACCACAGTCCCCCTTGGATTGATATTTTTTAAAATCCCACAGTTCCTGCTTATACAAACAAAAATTTCCACATTTCCCCGGGTAAATTAAACTATTTTAAATTCCCCACAGTCCCCTGCTGCGGGTTTTATACATTAATACCACAGTCCCCTGCTGTGATCCTATTTTTAATCCCCCAAAAGTCTTCCTTTGTGCTGATACAACTTTAATACCAAGTCTCCTGCTGTGATACTACATTAAAAACCACGCCCTCCGGGATTTTGATACTCATTAATCCCACAGTCTCCTGGTGTTGATATTTACATTAATCCCAACCAAGTCTCCTGGTGTTGATACTTTTTTAATACCACATTTTCCCCCTGGTGTTTGATACTACCAAATCCACAGTCTTCGGGTTTTTGAAAACAACTTTAAAAACCCAATGTCCCCCTGGTGTTAAACTTCTTTTTAAACCACGGCCCTCCTGGGCGGGGTTTAACTTTATTAATCCCACAGTCTCCTGGTGTTAAATTTTTAAATTTAAATTTACCACGGGTCCCCTGCCTGCGGGAAAAATACTTTTAATTTCCAAACAGTTCCTGCTGTTTGAACTACTTTAATACCAAAAGTCCCCCCTGATTTTTGATCCCTACATTAATTTCCAAGTCTCCTCCCTGCTGATACAAACTTTAAATACCACAGCCCTCCTGATGATACTACATTAATACCACAGCCCCTGCGGGCTGTTTACCCCCAAAAATTACCCATTTCCCCTGTTTGTGATACAACTTTTAATCCAAAGTCTCCTGATGTTGATACAAAACTTTTAATCCACAGTCCCCGGTGTTCATATTACACAAAATACCACAGTTCTGGTGTTGATACTACATTAAAAACCCCCCAAAAGTCTTGGTGTTGTTTTTACCTAATACCACATCCCCCTTTTGTTGATACTACTTTAACCCCCACAAGTACCGGGTTTGGTTGATATTACACTAAACCCCCTTTCTCCTGGGGGTTGATCCCTTCAAAAAAACCCACAGTCTCCTGGTTTTTGATATTAAAACAAATCCCCACATTCCCCTGTTTTGATACTACTTTAAAATAACCCACGGTCTCCGGTGTTGTTTATAATTAAAAACCACAGTCTCCTTTTGTTGATATTTCATTAAAAACCACGGGTTCCCGGGTGTTGATACTACTTTAAATTACCACATTCTCCTGGTGTTGATAATACATTAATACCACGGCCCCTTTGGGTTGAAAATTAAAATTAAACCCAGTCCCGGGTGTTGATACTCCCAAAAACCACAGTTTTCCTGGGTTGATACAAAACAATTAAAATTACCACCTTTGGTGTTAAAACTACTTTAAATTACCACAGCCCTCCTGGGTTGATAAAAATTAATCCCAAGGGTCTCCTGGTGTTGATTTTAAACATTAAAAAACCACATTCTCCTGGTGTTGTACTATTTTTAAAAACCACAGCCCTCCTGGTTTTTGAAAAATACAATTAATACCCCAAATCCCTGGTGTTGATATTCATTAACACCACGGTCCCCTTTTTGGTTGATACTCCCTTTTAATACCCCCAGTTTTGCTGCTGATATACTTTAATTTCCCAGTTTGGGGTGTTGTTTCTAATTAATACCACAGCCCCCTGGTGTTGATACTCCCATTAATACCCACGGTCCCCGGGGTTTTTGTTTTTTCTTTAAATTTCCCAAAGGGCCCTCCTGGTTTGATATACATTAATACCAAAAGCCCTTCCTGGTGTTGATCTACAAAAAAAACCCCCCGGGCCCCTTTGGTGTTGATACTACATTAATACCACATTCTCCTGGTTTTGATACTACATTATACCCCGGTTCCTGCTCTGATACTACAAAAAAAACCCCCAAAGTTTTTTTTTGGGTACACATTAAACCACAGTTCCTGGTGCTGATACTAATTTAAATTTAAACACATTTCCCGGGTTTTGGTTGATACAACTTTAAATTACCACATCCCGGGTTTGTTGAAACTACTTTAATCCCAAACGGGTCCCCCGGGTGTTGTTTACTACTTTTAAATACCACAGTCTCCTGGTTTTGTTTACAAACCATTAATACCACAGTCTCCTGGGTTTTGATACACATTAATCCCCCCCCAAACGGTCCCCCATGGTGCTGAATACTACATTAATACCACAGCCCGGGTTGTTGATACAAATTTTAATCCCCACATTTTCCTGGTGTTGTTACTACTTTTAAACCAAACAGTCCCCTTTGGTGTTGTTTACTACTTTAATACCAAAAGTCTCCTGGTTTTGTACTACATTAATACCACATTTCTCCTGGTTTGAAACTACATTAGTACCACGGCCCTCCGGGTTTGATACTCTTTAAAATTCCCACAGTCTCCTCCCTGCTTTATAAAATTAATACCACGTTCCGGGTGCTGTTTTAAAACATTAATACCACAGCTCCTGGTGTTGTTTTACTACATTAATCCCAAACCAGTCCCCCTGCGGGCTGATACTACATTAATACCCCCCGGTCTCCGGGTGCTGATATTCCATTAATACCACAGTCCCCCTGGTTTTGATATTTCAAAAAATACCACAGTCTCCTGGTGCTGATACTACATTAGAAACCACGGTCTCCTGGTGTTGTTACTACATTAAAAACCACGGGTTCCCCCTGCGTTGATACTACTTTAAATCCCACAGTTCCTTTTGTTGTTATTACTTTAATTTACCAGGTTCCCCTTTGGTGTTGTTTTATACATTAAAAACCACAGTCTCCGGGTTTTGATATACATTAATACAACAGCCCTCCTGGTGTTGATACTAAATTAATACCACATTCCCCCCGGGGTTTGATACTACAAATTAATACCAAAAGTTCCTGGGCTGATACTAAATTAAATTTCCAAAATTTTTTCCTTTTTTGGGTTGATACTACTTTTTTAAAAACGTCCCCTGGTGCTGATACTACATTAATACCACGGTCCCCTTTGGGTTGAACTACTTTTAATCCCAAACGGCTCCGGGTGTTGAAAACTACTTTTAATAAACAGTCTCCTGGTTTGATACAAACTTTAATTTCCCACAGTCTCCGGGTTTAATACTACTTTAAATTTCCAGGGTTTCTGGGGTGCTAAATACTACATTAATCCCAAAGGGGGGGTTTTCTCCGGGTTTTTGTTATTTCATTATACCACGGTCCCCCGGTATGATACTACATTTTCCCAAAAGGTCTCCGGGTTTTGAATTACTCTTTAATACCAGGGTTTCCCTTTGGTGCTGATACTTTTTTAAATTACCACGGTTCCTGGTGTTGAAACTACTTTAAATACCAGGGTTTCCCTGGTGCTAAAACTCATTAATACCACGGGTTCCGGGTTTTTGATATACTTTAAAAACCCAGGGTTTTCTCCTGGTCCCTGTTTGCTACTTTAAATCCCACATTTCCCGGTGCTGTTTCTACTTAAAAAACCGGGTCTCCTGCTGCTGTTTACTACATTAATACCCCAGTCCCCTGGTGCTAACTACATTAATCCCCCCCCGGTCTCCTGGTGTTGATACTACATTTTTACCCCGGTTCCTGGTGCTGATACAAAATTTAAATTACCCCCGGTCTCCTGGGGTTGAAACTACTTTAAAAATTACCAGGGTTCTCCGGGTGCGTTACTACATTAAAAACCACAGCTCCGGGTTGTTACTACAAAAATACCCCCGTCTCCGCTGTTGATCATATTAAAAACCCTTTTCCCCCTGGTGCTAAATACTACTTTAAATACCACAGTTCCTGGTTTTTGATATTTTTTTTAAAAACCCTTTCTCCGGGTTTTTTGGATACTTTTTTAAACCCCACAGTCTCCTGGGCGAAAAAACTACTTTAAATACCCCCAAGTCTTTTGGTGTTGTTTACTAAAAAAAACCCCACAGCCCCGGGGTTTTTTTTTACTCCCAAAAATTTCCACGTCCCCCCTGGTGCGAAAACTACATTTAAAAACCCATTTCTCCGGGGGGTGATACTACATTAATACCACAGTCTCCTGCTGCTGTAACAAATTTTAAAAACCACGGTTTTTGGGTGCTGATACAAAACATTAATACCACGTTTCCGTTTTTGATACTACTTTAATCCCACAGTCTCCTGGTGTTGATACTACATTAATCCCAAACCGGTCCCCCCTGGTGTTTGATACTACATTAATACCACAGTTTTCCTGCTGTTGTTATTTACATTAATTACCCCCAGTCTCCGGTGTTGAAATACATTAATACCACTTCTCCTGGTGTTGAATTTACTTTAAATACCACATTCCCCTGCTGTTGTTTACTACATTATAACCAGTCTCCTGGGGTTGAAAACTACATTAATACCACAGTCCCCGGGTGTTGATACTACATTAAAAACCAAAAGTCCCCTGCTGTTGAAACTACTTTAAACCCCCAAAACAGTCCCCTGGTGTTGTTACTACATTAAAAAACCCCCAGCCCTCCTGGGTTGATATACATTTTTCCACAGTCCCCGGGTGTTGTTACTACTTTAAAACCACAGTCCCCTGGTGTTGATACTACAAAAAATCCCCACAGTCCCCCTGGTGTTGATATTTAAAATTAAAAAACCCCCCACAGCCCTCTTTTTTTGGGGATTACTAAATTAAAAACCCACGGTTCCGGGGTGTTGAACACAAAATTTCCCACGTCCCCCCCTGGTGTTAAATTACAAATTTAAATCCCAGGGTTCCCCGGGGGTTTTTGATATTTAAAAATTAATCCCAAACGTCTCCGGTTTTGTTGTTACAAAACTTTAAATCCCAAACGGTCCCCTTTGGGTTTTTAAATTCCCTCTTTAATTTACCAAAACCCTTTGGGTGTTGATACTACATTAATTACCACAGTCCCCTGGTTTTTGATACTACATTAATACCCCCCGGTTTCCCTTGGTGTTGATACTACATTAATCCCACAGTCTCCCGGGTGTTGTTACTACATTAAAAACCAAAGGCTCCTGGTTTTGATACTACATTAATCCCACAGTCCCCTTTGGGGGTTAAAAGGGTAAAAAAGGGGTTGAAATTGAAAAGGTGACAGTGAATCAAGAAAAAACTTGCAGCCCGGGATTTGGAGGTAAGGGGGCCCAAAGGGGGGTTTAAAAAATTAAAAACTGCTAACATTCCGGAGTTGGGGGTGGGTTTCCAGGAACGTAGCATGATTCCCCAAAACACCTTAAAAACAATGTTGAGGTTTCTGAGAGGAATTTTTCTTTGGTTTGGGCCTTGACTCAATTTTAGGTCCCTTTTTTTCCCAGACCTGACCCTGCAGAACTACAGCCCAAAACGTGAGGACCCCCCCAAAGGAAGAGAATTTTAACGTAAACAATGTTGAAAATTGCGGGGAAGTTGTCTTTTTGCAGTGAGAGCTCCCAGGCAGGAATTTTCTTTTTGGCTGTAAACCCGGGTTTTCCCCCCTTGGAAAACGCCCACCCAGGGATCATCCCCCAATTGGTTTGCGTTTTTCCCCTTTGGGCCTAAACCCCGGGGGCCCCTCCCGGGAACCCCAAGGGGGTATGATACCCAAGGAATTTTCCAGCCCAGGGGTGGGGTATCATTTTTTTGGCCTGCCTTTCGGGAACGGGGGCGGAAAAAATTGAAAAGGCATGAAGGGGTTTTGAAACACTATCAAGAAGGGGCCTTCCCAAAAAGCCGGTTCCCCCCAAAATTTAAGGGAGCGGGCCCTTTAAACAATGTACAAACCAAAAAAAACAATGAAAGCTCCAAAAGGAAAAAATTTTAGAAAAAGCGGGGGTGGTGTTAAAAATACACATGTTATCACCCTATTTTGGCTGATATTTGCTCCAATATTTTCAGTGAGGAAGGGGGGATGCTACCGCTTAAAAGGGGACTGCAAAAATCTAAAATTATGGGAAAATCTTTGTCCATCATTATACATTTGTTTACCAAGGTTCGGGAGCCATTTTGATCAGGGGAAAGGGAAACAAAACCAATTTTCCTTAAGAAGCTAGGAAAAAAGGCCCGATCGGGGTTTTAATTTTTGGGCCCCCCCCCGGGGGGGCGGCTAGTTTTATTTTTCCTTTGGACTAAAGTGGTACAGTTTCCCCAGTGGAAATGCCCTGCTGTATCACAGTGGAAAATTTTCGGGTTTGAAATCACAGTGGTAATGTTGAGTAAACAATTTGGGTAATGTCTTTTAATCACCAGTGGTAATGTCTCCCTGAAAATTCACAGGGGAAATGTTTTTGCTGAAATCCCAGGGGTTAAGGGTCTGTTTTTAAATTCACAGTGGAATTTTCGGGCTTTTCACAGTGGAAATGTTTTGTTTTGTTATACGTGGTAATGTCAAACTGTTTTGGGGGTATGTGCCCATTTGAGAAGCTGGTAATATGCGATGTTTTTTTTGATAAACCAAACATAAGTGTTTTTATGTTCCCTCAAACATCAGTATCGTATTCTTCGTACTTTGTACCTTCCATTTTCCCTTTAATCTTTTTATCATAATAATAATATCCTCAGTGAAAATTTTTATTGTGTATTTTAAACGTCTAGTGAGGGAGGGGGAAGTTTTAATCTCTTCAGCAAAAACCAATTTTTTTATCTCCAAGTATTTAAAACCCACTTCCCCCCAGGCCTTGTTTCCCCAAAATATATATATATATATATTTTATATTTTATATATATATTTAAATATATTTTATATATATTAATTATTTTATATATTTTTAAATAATAATAATTTAATTCCATGCAGTTCAGCGTTTTATTAAAATTAAAAAATGTTCACATAAAACCTTGAACATGTAAATTAAATTATACATTAAAGGGAACGCGTGAACAAGGAGGTGGTGAAGGTTTTTCACACTCTGTAGCGTCGCCCCGTCATGTTTACTTTGTTATTTTATTATTATTATTTTTATTATTATTTTTTTATTATTTTATTATTTTATTATTATTATTATTATTATTATAATTATTATTATTTTATTATTATTTTATTTTTATTATTATTTATTAATACTATACTACTAATGCTATATTTTAATCTGTCCACCCGCTGTTAGTGTACAGAGTGGTCCACACACTGGTCCACCTGCTGTTGTGTACCAGAGTGGTCCACACAGGGCCCCCTGTGTTAGTATACCAGGTGGGCCCCAACACTGGGCCCCTGCTGTTGTGTACCAGAGTGCTCCCCACACGGGCCACTGTGTTTTAGTTTTACAGATGGGCACACACTGGTCCCTGCTTTAGTGTACAAGAGTGGTCCCCCACAGGTCCCCCTGCTGTTGTGACCCGGGGGTCCACCCTGGCCACCTGCTGCTAGTGTTCCCCAAGTGATCCAAAACTGGTCCACCTGTGTTGTGTACCCGAGAGGTCCACACACTGGTCCCACCTGCTTTAGGGGACCAGAGTGCTCTACACTGGTCCCCTGTGTTAGTAACCGAGTGGTCCACCACTGGTAACCCCGCGTTTGTGTACCAGAGTGGTCACACAAGGGCCACCTGAGTTTGTGACCGGGTGGGGCCCCACACTGGTCCACCCGACGTTTTGGTACCGGTGCCATACATGGGCACCTGTGTTGGTACCCGAGTGGTCCCACAATGGTCCACCCGCTGTTAGTGTACCGGTGGTCCACAAATGGTCCACCTGCTGTTAGTGTCCCGGTGGTCCAAACCCAGGTCCACCTGAGTTATGTACCGGGGGGGTCCACAACGGTCACCATGTTGGTACCAGGGCTCCCCTAATGGTCCCCCTTGTTTGTGACCCCAATGGTCCACACAATGGTCCCCGCTGTTAGTGAACCCGAGTGGGCCCCCACACTGGTCCACCTCTGTTAGTGAACCGAGTGGTCCCTTCAGGTCCCCCCTGTTAAATTACCGAGTAGTCCACACACTGGCCACCCGCTGTTAGTTACCCTAGTGACCCAAAACTGGTCCCCCTGCTGTTAGTGTACCGAGTGTCCAACACGGTCCACTCTGTTATGTACCAGCTGGTCCACACAGATACCTGCTGTTTGTGTACCATAGTGGTCCCCCCACGGCCCCTGCTGTTAGCGTCCGAGGGTCCACAACTGGTCCACCCGCTGTTGTGTACCATAGTATCCACCTGGCCCCCTGGTTTTGCGTAAAGTGGGGCCACCAGATCCCCCTGTTTAGTGTACCTAGTGATCCAACACGGTCCACCTGCTGTTTGTGTACCCGGTGGCCCCACCGGGCCCTGCTGTTTGTTACCAACTGGTCCAACACGATCCACCTGGTTGTGTACCATGTGGCCACCAAATGGTCCCCCTGCTGTTACGTACCAAGTGGCCACACATGGCCCACCTGCTGTTTTTTTTTCCGAGTGGTCCCCACACTTGGTCCACCTGCTGTTGTGACCGAGTGGCCCAACACATGGTCCATGCTGTTATTGTTCCAGAGGGGTTCCCACCCCTTGGTCCCCCGGGGGTTTGTTTTTTTTTTTTTCCCGGGGGAGTGGTCCACACGGGTTTCCCCGGGGTTTTAGTGTACTAGGTGGTCCACCACACTGGTCCCCCTTGTTTTTAGTGTCCCCGGTGGTCCACACTGGTCCCCCTGTTTTAGTGAAACAGAGTGGTCTACACACTGGTGCCCCTTTGCTGTTTGTGTATCAGTTTGGGTCCACACTTTTGGTCCACCTGCTTTTAAAATGTACCAATTGGTCCATATATGGTTAAATGTTGTTAGTTGTCCCAAAGAGTGGTCTACAAAAGGGTTCCCCCTGCTTTTTTAGGTACCAGAGTGTTCCCACACTGGTCCATGTGTTTGTGTTTCGATTGGTCCACACTTTGGGGCCCACCTGCTGTTAATGTCCCAATGTGGTTTTTCACAGGGGTAACCTTTTTGTTGTGAAACCCCAGAGTGGTCCTTTACAGGGTCCCCCTTTGCTTTTCGTTTTACCAGAGTGGTCCTACACTCCCCCTTACCTGCTGTCGTGTCCAGAGGGGTTTCCATACATGGTCCCCTGTTTGTCATTTTGTACCAGAGTGGGCCCATACACTGGTCATTTTGCTTCAGTGTCCCCGGGGGTTTCCCATTCATTTGGCCCACCTGTTGTCGTGAAACCGAGTGGGTATCACTGGTCCACTTGCTGTCGTGTACCGGGAGGGGGTAAATACACTGGTCCCCCCTGTGTCGTGTACCAGAGTGGCCCTTACTCTGGTTACCTGCGGTCGTGTACCAGAGTGGCCTTTACAGGGTTTCCAATGCAGTCAGTGTTTTCAAATTTAACTGTGTGTTTTAGAGTGTGTTTTTTGTGTGTTGTTTTGTGGGGTGTGTGTTGTGTGTTGTGGTGTGTGTGTGTGTGGGTGTGTGTGTGTGTGTGTGTGTATGTGTGTTTTGTGTGTAGGGGGGGTTTTGTGTGTGTGTGTGTGTGTGTGTGTGTGTGTGTGGGTGTGTGTGTTTTTGTTTGTGTTTGTTTTGTGTGTTTTGTGTTTTTGTGTGTTTTTTTTGTGTGGGTGTTTGTGTGTTTGGGGGTTTTTGTGGGTTGTGGGGTGGGGTTGTGTGTGTGTATTTTGGTGTGTGTGTGTGTGTGTGTGCATGTGTGTGTGTTGTGTGTGTGTTTGTTTTTTGTGTGTGTGTGTGGGTGTGTGTGTGTTTGTTTGTGTGTTTTGTGGGGTGTGGGGTTTTTAGGGTGTGGTGTTTTGGTGTTTGTGTTTGTGTGTTGGAGTGTGTGTGTGGGTGTGTGTGTGTGTGGGTTTTGTTGTGTGTATGTGTGTTGTGTGTGTATGTGTGTGTGGGTGTGTATGTATGGGTGTTGGGGTGGTTTGGGGTGTGTGTGTGTGTGTGTGTTTTGGGGTTTGTGTGTGTATGTATCACCAAATTTTGTACTCCCCAAAAAATTTGGGTTGCAGGAGTCGAGACTCAGCTCCTGGGTCCCCCTCTTAAAGGATCGTTTACGGGTTCCTCTTTTCTCTTTTGTTTCCCTGCGCTTTGTCATCCCTCTTCTTAAAATATGTATGGTTCCGCCCCCCTTTTACTTCACTGTTTTGGTATTCCATTGTGACAACTCTATGACTGAAGAAAAAATTCCAAGGGTCCCTGGGGAACTCGTCGGAGTTTCAGTTCCAGTTGTGCCCCTTTTTCCCTGTGTCCCCTTCTGGAACATCCTACTGTCCACTTGTCTTTTCCCCCCAGTATCTTGTATCCCGGGTTTCATGTCCCCCTTTGCCCCTTCTGTCCCAATGTCGTCGTCCGTTTTTTCCCTAAACCCTTTTTCCTCGTCCCGACATTCCCTGAGCTTGGGACTGTCTTTTTGGGCAACTTTGCACTTTCTCTAGTTTTTTCACGTGTTGGCTGGTTGGGTTCCCAAACTGGTGCCGCATACTCAAATAGGGGCCTCCAAAAAACTTTAGAGGGTTTTACTTGGTCCTGAACGTTTTCCTTATTAAGATGCGGAATGTTGTTCTGGGGTTTTTGTAGGGCCCATTTGCGCAGCTTTTTTTTTGGGTTTGATGTGCGTTTAGGGGGATGTGCCTGGGGGTTTTACTCACCCCAAGATCTTTTTCCTTGAGTGGGGGTTTGTAGTTTTGGCCCCCAAAACTGAAATCGTCTGCGGCTTCTTTCCCCACCCCCAATTTTTCATGATTTTGGAACTTGGGGGGGGTTTTGAACCCCAGGAGCCAATTGCAGGCCCAGGTTTGCAGCCGACTGTCCAGACCCCTTTTTTAGTTTTTTGCCGGTCTTCGATCGAATGTGGGCCCCCGGGGGTCCCCAGGTGCCCACTCTGATCCCTCCGCCTCGTACCATGACTCGCTGCTGTTTCCCGGGCAAGTATTCCCTAAACCCCTTTGTATTTCCCTTCCCCTGTTGCCCCTGTTTGGGTTTCTCCAGTTTTTGCCCAAATCTTTGTGTGGAAACTGGGGTGGGGTGTGTGTGTGTGTGTGTGGGTGTGTTTTGTGTGTGTGTGTACCACCAAAATTTTTCTCCCCTTTTGGGTTTTCAGGGTTCGAGACTCAGCCCTGGCCCCCCCCTCTTCACGATCGAAAACGGGAATCCTTTTCTCTCTCTGTTTCCCCTGAGCTTTGTCATACCTCTTTTTTAAAAATTATGTAGGTTTCCCCTCCCTCCACTACTTCCTTGTGGGGTTTTCCACTTGCGGGAAAATTTATGACTGAAAAAAATTATTTTCCAAAAGCCCCTGGGGATGTCTGAGTCTTCAGCTTCCGTTGGGGCCCCTTGTCCCGGTTTTCCCCTTTTGGGAAATTTTTCCTATTTTGTCCACCTTGTCTTTTCCCCCGCAGTATCTTGTATGTCTTTTTCATGTCCCCCCTGCCCCTTCGGGCCCTCCAGTGTCGTCAGTCCGTTTTTCCCTTAATTTTTCCTCGTACGACTTTCCCTTTAAAGTTTGGGGGACTAGCCTTGTTCCCAAACCTTTTTACTTTCTTAATTCTTGACGTGCTTGACCAGGTGTGGGTTCCAGACTGGTGCGGCTTTACTCCTTTTTGGGTAACATACACAGTTTTACTTTGTCTTGAACGTTTTCCCTTATTGAGGTATGGGAACCCCTATTTCGGTTTCCCAGGCGCCCGTATGCTGCAGCGGTTTTTTTGGTTAAAGGGTGTGCCTCCGGGGGATTTTTACTCGGTGTTATGGTACCCCAAGGTTTTTCCCCCTGAGTGAGGTTTTTAGTCTTTGTCCCTAGCCTTTTTCTGTCTGCGGTTTTTCTTTGCCCCCCCCCCAATCTTCTTTTGACTTTTTTTTTGGGGCTGGATTAAATTGAGGACCCAGTTATGGCCACAGGGTCCGCCTTCCAGGTCTCTTTGCAGCCCTGCCTCTTCCTCGCCCAAATTTTAATTTTCCCCATAAAATTTCACGTCATCTGCGAACAGGGGACATTTCAGAGTCTTTTCCCTTTCCCCTTTCATGTCGTTCATATATCAAAAATAGCACTGGTCCTAAAACCGGGCCCCCTTTGGGGACCCCGCTGGGAAAAAGGCGCCCCCACTGTGATACCTCTTCAGTACCATGACTCGTTGGGCCTCCCTTTTGGTTTCCCCTTACCCTTTGCAGTGCCCTTTTCCTTTTATTGTGCCGATCCTCCGTTCTGCACAATTTTTTGGGGGGAATGTGTCAAAGGGCCCTTTTCCTGCAGTTTGGAAAAAAGCAATCTCCCCAAACCCCTTTCTCTTCGTGTCTTATTTTGGGTTCCTTGTCAAAAAAAACTCCAGGGGGTTTTGGGTAAAAAAGATTTCCTTTCCTTTGACCCTTTGGGTTTTCTTTTATAATTTGTTTTTTTTCCAGGTTTTCCGACCACCTCCCCTTTGAAAAATCTTCTCCATGACTTTGCACACAATACATGTCAGAGACAAGGTCTGTATTTTAGTGCTCGTTTCTGTTTCCTTTTTTAAATATGGGGAATTACTTTAGCTGTCTTCCTTTTTCCCCAGGTATTTTCCCATTTTAAAGGGATTTTTGGGGGGGGGAAAAATTTTGGGGTTTAGAGGCACACACAGCATCTCGCTCCTTCTTTGGGGACCCAGGGGGAGTTTGTTGTCCGGTCCCATGGGCCTTTGAGGTGTCAAGGTCATTTAAGATCTTCTTCACCCCCTCCTCAGTTGTTCGTATGTAAACCAAAAAATTGTTGGGGATTTCCCCTTGATGTTCCCTTCTGTGCTGTTTCCCAAAAAGCCCTTCCTGTCCCCTACTGTAAAAAATTCCTTAAATTTTCCCGTTCGGGTCCTCACATACCCCCTGTCATTTTTTTTGGTGTTCTCCACCCCTTTTGTCCTTAATTGGTCACCTGGTTTTTTGATGTTTTTCTTTCCCCCTGATGTGGCTTTACAAAAGTTTCGGGTCAGCTTGATTCTCGATGCTATGTCATTTTCATACTTTTTCGCGGGCCCCTCCCTTTTCCTGTGGTAAAAAATTCCTGGCTCTGCGACTGATCTCCCCCATTTTCGTGTTTCTCTGCCTTCCCGTAATTTTTCCATTCTTATGAAATTTGTTTTTTCCCCCCTTACACCGTCGGGGTAAAACCAGGGGGTTGTTTGGTTTCCCGTTTTTACTGTTGGCCCCTTTGGGAAAGAACCCTTTTTTCGGGTTTCCCTTTCATTTTGTTGTTCATATTCCTTTTTTTCATTTACTGGCTTTCTGCCCCGTTTCTGTCCCCCTGGGCCCCCCCGCATGAAGTTCTTCAACCCCATGTAGTCCCCCTTTTATAGTCAGGGGTTTTCCCATTCTACTATGTTTTTCTCTCCACTTGCAGGGTCTACTATGTTTCAAAGCACAAAAACCACGGGGGGTCGCTAGTCCTAGGGGACTCTCATACTTGTTATCCCCAATGTCGGAAACTGCCGGGGGAACACAAGGTCCCTCTTGCTGGGGTTTATCCTCCCCCCCTCACTCTGGTAGTGTTTCCCTTTAAATTTTTGGTGCTTTGGGTTTTCCAGCACCACGTCCAACCCTTTCCCGGCTCTCCATGTTTTTTGGGGGCCCCCATGTGGCTCCAGGTTTTCCCCCGGGAATTTCCTGTGGTTGAAATCCCCATTAACCCGCAACTTTGCTCGGGAGTGAGCTCTTTTTTCCCCTCAGCAAGTGTGTCCACCCTTTCCTTTTTGCCTCTTAAAATTCCTCTCTTGGCCCCTGGGAGTTCTGTGGTTGGGTTATACTCACTGCAATGCCACTTTTGTTCCCCAGATGAAGTGTACCTGCTATGTATTTTCTTTCTCCTGTTATCTATTTCCCTTTCCCTTTTTTCGAAAAACCACTGTTTTTTTCGAAACAGAGGGAACCCAAACCTCCCCCCCACCCCTTTTAAACTTTTCCCCATTGATTTTGGTATCCTTGTGGGAAGATTGCATTGTTTTTGTCTCCCCGGGTTTTGTTTCTGTAACTGTATGATTTTCTGGGGACTTCCATTGATTTTTTTCTGCCATTCCCCTTGGGTTTTTTTTGTTAATCCATCTGCATTTGTGTACCCAAACCCCTTAAACTTCTGTTCTAATACTGAAATGTGGTGCGGGGGGTGGAAAAAGAGGGGTCGGTTTTGTGTGGGGGGTTTGGAATTTTTCAGTTGCCTTGGGGGTGTCGTGGTGGGGTCCTTCTGCGGTTTTTTTCTGGGGGGGGGCGCTTGGGCCTTCCATTTGTCCGGGTTTTTTCTATCCTTTTTCATTTCCTCCCCTTTTCCTTTTGTTTTTGAATTTTCTCCCTTTTTTGTCTTCCTTTCGGCCTGTGTTTTTGTTCCGGGCGAGGTAAAACCCCCTCCGGAATCCCGCTTGCCTCTCAGCCGGCTCTTTTTGCAGGATCCCGGGGTTTGGGTTTATTCTGCCTTGAAAAATTTTTTTTTTTGGGGGCCCATTCCTTTTCTTTGGAACCACCCAAATTTCCGGGAAAAATTTTCCCCCCTGGGTCATGTCCCCCTTTGCCCTTTACCTTCATGGGGTTTTCAATCGCTTTTTTCCCTCCCGCTTTCTTTCATCATAAGTTTCCCCCCCCTTTGCTTCGTCTAGCCCTTTGACAAAAACGGGTCTCTCCCCTTTTCCCCCCTCCCCCTGTGGGGGTTTATTGTTTCCCCTGATGTGTTTTTTGTTTTTTCCCTTTGGGGTGGGTTTCCCTTTTTCGTCCCTTCCCTCGTTATGGCCCCCATGTTCTTGGTTTATCCTTCCTGCTCAATTTTCTCCTGGCCCCCCCAAAGGGATCTGGTTTAAAGGGCCCCTTTACCAAAGCCCAGTTCCATTTAATGTTTCAACCTCTCTTTCTTTTCCTAGAGGGCCCTGTCTTTTTTTTTGGCCCCTTGTGGGGTTTGGGCAGGGCCTTTTGCTTTCAGGGTTTTTTTTCCATTTCTTCCTTCGGACCCGTTGTCTGTTTCGATGTTGCCAATTTTCCCATTTTATTCTGTAATATCTTTGTTCTGTGGTTTCCCGATGTCTCAGTCCTCTTTAAACTTCTATCTTATTTTTGCTGGGTGTGGCCTGTTGCTTCCCCCTTCTGCATTTGCCCCGCTAACCTCTCTTCCCATTTCTTTCCAGCTCATCTAGTCTCCTTCCCCGTTTCCTTTCCCTTTTTTTTAGCTCTATCTCCCATTCCCCTCTCAGATTGTCCTTGGAGCCCCCTTTTCCTTATCCTGGTTAGGGGGGGGGGGAATAGGGCGGTTAGGAGGGGGGGGTTTGGGTGGGTTTTGGGGGAGGGGGGAGGGGTGGTTATTGGGGGGGGAAAAGATAGTTTTGGGGAGGGAGTTTTGATGGTTTGGGGGGGGGAGTTAGATGGTTTTGGGGGGGAGAGGGGATGGATGGTTATGGGGGGGGGGGAGGATGGTTTTGGAGGGAGGGAGGTTGTTGGGCGGGGGGTTTTTGACGGTTTTGGGGGGGGGTTTAGGTGGTTTGGGGGAGGGGTTTGGTGGCTAAGGCTAAGGGGTCAAGTGGGGGAGGGTGTGTGTGTTTGTGTTGTGTGTGGGGTGTTTTGTGTGTGTGTGTGTTTTGGGGGTGTATGTGTGTGTGTTTGTGTGTGTGTGTTGTGGTGTGTGTTGTGTGTGTTTGTGTGTGTATTTTGTGTGTGTGTGTGTGTGTGTGTGTGTGTGTGTGGGTGTGGTTTTAAAGTGGGGTTTTGGGTGGGGTGTGTTTGTGTGTTTTGGGGTTTTGTGTGTGTGTGTGTGTGATATTTGTGTGGTGATGGTGTGTGTGTGTGTGGGTGTGTGTGTGTGTTGTGTGTGTGTGTGTTTGTGTGTGTGTGTGTGTGTGTGTGGGTGTGTGTGTGTATGTGTGTGTGTGTGTGTGTGTGTGTGTGTGGGTGTGTGGTGTGTGTGTGTGTGTGGGATGTGTGTGTGTTGTGTGGGGTTTTGTGTGGGGTGTGTGTGTGTTGGGGTGTGTGTGTGTTGTGTGTGGGGTGTGTGTGTGTGTGTGTGTGTGTGTGTGTGTGGTTGTTTGTGTGTGGGGTTAGTGTGGTGGGTTTTGTGTGTGTGTGTGGGGTGTGGTGTGGTGTGTGGATGTGTGTGGTGTGTGTTTGTGTGTGTTGTGTTTTGTGTGTGTGTGTTGTGT
Source organism: Cherax quadricarinatus (assembly GCF_026875155.1). NCBI lineage: Eukaryota > Metazoa > Arthropoda > Malacostraca > Decapoda > Parastacidae > Cherax > Cherax quadricarinatus. Next base: position 6,108,946 of record NC_069442.1, on the reverse strand, counting down.
GTAGGGGTGTGTTTTGTGTGTGTGTGGGGTGTGTGTGTGTTGTGTGTGTGTGGGGTGTGTAAAACGTGTACAGAAACAATCACACAACTTTCATTTAAAAAAGTGAAAGTTGTGTGTTTTGATCTCAGTGACGTCATATGCCCGGGGTTTGGGGGTATTTGGTTTGGTTTTGTTGGGGGTTGTGGTGGTAGGGTGGTAGTGGGGGTTGTGTTTGGGAGTGGTGGTTGTGGTTGGGAGTGGTTTGGGGTGGTGGTAGTGTTTGGTTTGTGGTGGTTTGGGGGTGGTAGTGGTGGTGGTTGTGGTGGTAAAATGGTGGGGAGGGGTGGTGGTGTGGTGGTAGTGGTGGTAGTGGTGGTAGTGGGGGTAGGGTTTTAGTGGTGGTAGTGGGGGGGTAGTGGTGGTAGTGGTGGTTTGGGGTGGTTTGGGAGTGGTGGTAGTGGTGGTAGTGGTGGTAGTGGTGGTAGTGGTGGTGGTTTGTGGGGGGTGTGGGGGGTAGTGGTGGTAGGGTGGTATTTTTGGTAGTGGGGGTTTTTTTTGTTTTAGTGGTGGGGTAGTGGGGGTATTTTTTTGGAAGTTTGGGGGGTAGGTTTGGTTTGGGGAGTTGGGGGTATTTTGGGGGTTAGTTGGGGGTTTTTTGGGTTTGGGGTTTTGGGTAGGGGTGGAATGGGGTTGGGGGTGGGGTTGGTGGTTTGTGGGTGGTATGGGGGTAGGGGTGGTAGTGGTGGTAGGGGTTTGGTGGTAGGGGGGAAAAAGGTGATTTTTGGGTAGTGGTGGTAGGTGGTTTTTGGTGAAAAGTGGGGGTTTAGGGGTTTTGGGTAGTTAGTGGGGGTAGTGGGGGTTTGGTGGGGGGTTATTTGGTGGTAGTGGGTGGTAGGTTTGGTAGTGGTGGTGGTGGGTAGGGGGTGGTAGTGGTGGTATTGGTGGGGGGATTGGGGGGGTTTTGGTAGGGGTTTGGTGGGTTTTTAGTGGTGGTGGGGAGGGGGAAAGGGTGGTAGGGTGGTAGGGGGGGGTAGGGGTTGTATATGGTGGGGAGGTTTTGGGGGTTTAGTGGGGGTGGGTAGTGGTTTGGGTGAAAGAGGGGAGTGTGGTAGGTTTTTTTGGGTGGAAGGGGTTTTAAAAAAGGTGATTGAGGGTGGTGGGGGAATGGGTAAAGGTGGGTAGGATGGGGGGAGGTTGGGTGGGATGGGTTTTTAGGGGATGGGTGGTGGGTGGGTTGGGGTTGGGGTGGGGGGGATTTTTTGGGTTTTGGGTGGGTGGGGGTGGTGAGGGGGGTGGGTGGGTGGGGAAATTTGGGTGGGTGGGTGGGGGGGGTTTGGGGGAATGGTTTGGGTGGGTGGGTTTTGGGTTTTTGGGGTTGGGGGTGGGGGTTGGGTGGGTATTTTTTTGGGAGGGGTGGGGATTGTAGGTAAGGGTGGGATGGGTGGGATGGTGAGGAAGGTGAGGGGGGGTTTGGGGATGGGTGGGGGAGGGGTGTGAGTTGGGTGGGGTTTGGTAAGGAGGGTGGGGATGGGTGAGGAGGGGTTTAAAGGAGGGGTGGGATGGGTGGGGATAGGTGGGATGGGTGGGTTGGGGGGAGGTGGGGTGGGGAGGGGTGGGGGGGGGTTTGTGAGGATTGGTTAAGGTTGGGTGGGGGGAAGGGGGGGTGAGGATGGGGGTTGGGTGGGGATGGGGGTTTGAGGGTAGGGTAAGGGGGGTGAGGGGATTGGGTTTTTTGTGGATGGGGTTTGGGAGGATGGGTGGGGTTTGGAAAGGGATGGGTGGGGAGGGTGGGATGGGTAGGATGGGTGAGGGTGGGAAGGATGGGGAGGGTTTGGGTGGGGATGGGTGGGGAAGGTGGGGTTGGGTGGGGATGGGTGAGGATGGGTGAGGATGGGTGAGGATGGGAAAGGGGATGGGTGAGGATGGGTGGGAAATGGGTGAGGTTTTGGGGGGGTGAGGATGGGTGGGGATGGGTGGGGATGGGTGGGAAAAGGAAAGGTTGGGGGGTTGAGGATGGGGAAGGGTTTTGGGTGGGGAATTGGGGATTTTTTAGGAAAGGTAAGGTAATGGGTGGGGAAGGGGTGGGAGGGGTGAGGATGGGTGGGGAATAGGAAGGTTTGGGTGGGGAATGGGTGAGGGATGGGTTTGGGGAAAGGGGAAGGAGGGGTTTGGGATGGGGGGAGGTTTTGGGTGAGGGGGGGTGAGGAGGTAAGGATGGGTGAGGAGGGGTGAGGATGGGTGAGGATGGGTTGAGGGAATGGGTGAGGAGGGGTGGGGGATAAAAGGGATGGGTGGGGAGGGGTGGGGATGGTGAGGGGGGGATGGTGAGGATGGGTGGGGTGGAGGGGTGAGGGGGGGAAAATGGGTGGGTTTGGTAAGGAATGGTTGAGGATGGGGGGGAGGGGTTTAATGGGTGGGGGATGGGGGGGAGGGTTTTAGGATGGTTAGGTTTTAGGAAAGGGAAAGGGTGAGGATGGGGTGATGGGTGAGGATTGGTGGGGATGGGTGGGGAAAAGGGTTAAGGTTTGGGGGGGGAGGGGGGGTGGGGGATGGGTGGGGATGGGTGAGGATGGAAAGGGATGGGTGGGAAAAGGGTGAGGAGGGTTTTGAGGATAGGTGAAGGGGTGGGGAAAGGGGTGAGGAGGGGTGGGAAGGGGGGAGGATGGGAAAGGAGGGGTGAGGATGGGTGAGGATGGGTGAGGTTTGGGTGAGGAGGGGTTTAGGTTTGGGTGGAAAGGGGTGAGGATGGGAGGGATGGTAAGGAGGGGTGAAGGGTGAGGATGGGTGGGGAAAGGGGGTGAGGAGGGGTAGGATGGGTGAGGATAGGAAAGGGAAAGGGTGAAAAAGGGTGGGATGGGTAGGAGGGGTGAGGATGGGGTGGTGAAGGAAAAGGGGTTCGTGAATCACATATAAATCTTGAACCGGGATAACGTCAATCGCGTCACCCCCTTTGAAGGCAAGGGGGTTTATAAAGTAAAAATTTTTTAAAATTTTCTTTGCCGAATAGGTAAAACTTGCGATTTTGGCTTAATAGCAATGCTCTTCTTGCGAATATTACAACCCAGGGACAATAAGGTCTGTTATCCTGGGTGTAAAGGGGAACAAGGAGCACAACAAACACAACTGAATGACTATGAAATATATTTTCCTTCACCAAGAGCAATGTGGATATTTACACATATGTACACTATATACATTTGGAAATGTATGTGTACAACACGGTTTAGTCAAGGCCAAGACACAGCCTGGAGACAGAATGGACAACCGTGCTCAACCAGCTCTAGTATGGAAATGACAAGGGTAGACAGGTGGGTGGTGACCACAACACCTCTACCATTGCCAGACCCACCTTCTCATTGGCTGAACCTGGGTACTGATCGGACGATCGGGCCCCATCATCCGACCCTTAGTACCTGGTTCGCTGGTTGGGGAGATAGCCTTTCAATGAGGGTGTGTACATGCGCCGAATAAAGGTTGCGTACTCTTTGCATGCTACGCCGAATAATGCAAGCGAAAATTTGTGTATTCAATAATTTCGCAAAAATCTTTCTGAATCTAACGAAAAAAAAATATTTCATTGTGTTTGTTTATTATTAAGTTATTGTAAACTTATCTAAAATATATTTATTTGGATTAGGCTAAATTAAATTAAATTAAACGTTTGGTAAGTTTTCTAAGGTTCTTTTGGTCCAAAATTCTTAAATTTTACGTTAATATGAATGAAAAAATGTATCTTTAAACGAATAAGAGAAAATTTTAGGAACGACTTAATTTTAAATGAGTTCTTGCTAACTGACCAATTTTACCTATTCAGCACCCAATATAAAATATATATATATATATATATTATATATATATAAAATTTTATATATATATATTATATATATAATAATATATATATATTTTATATATATATTTTATACCTGCAAGTACATAAACTCTTAGGAACACACTGTCCATTATTATTATTTAATTAACAGCGTTGACCTGTGTGTGTGGGGGTGCAATCACCTATATGTGATAACGGGGTCGATTCACAGCTCCTGGCCCCACCTCTTCGCTGGTTCGCCACTAGGTCCACTCTCTCCCTGCGCCATGAGCTTTATCATACCTCTTCTTAAAGGTATGTATGGATCCTGCCTCCACCACATCACTCTCCAGATTATTCCACTTCCTAACAACTCTATGACTGAAGAAATACTTCCTAACATCCTTCTGAATCATCTGTGTTCTTAACTTCCAGCTGTATCTCCTTATTGTTGTGTCTCATCTCTGAAACATTCTGCCCCTATCCACCTTCTCAATTCCTCTCAGTATTTTATACGTCGTTATCATGTCTTCCCTACCTCTCCTGTCCTCCAGTGTTGTCAGGTTGATTTCCTTTAATCTTTCTTTGTAGGACATTGCCCTTAGCTCTGGGACTAATCTTGTTGCAAACCTTTGCACTTTCTCTAATTTCTTGACGTGCTTGACCAGGTGAGGGTTCCAAACTGGTGCTTCATACTCCAGTATGGGCCTGACGTACACGGTGTACAGTGTCTTGAACGATTCCTTACTGAGGTATCGGAACGCTATTCTGAAGTTCGCCAGGCGCTCATATGCTGCAGCAGTTATCTGGTTGATGTGCGACTCAGGAGATGTGCTCGGTGTTATACTTACCCCAAGATCCTTTTCCTTGAGTGAGGTTTGCAGTCTTTGACCTCCTAGGCTGTATTCCGTCTGTGGTCTTCTTTGACCTTTCCTAAGCATTATGACTTTGCACTTGATGGGATTAAACTCCAGAAGACAGTGATCTACGTCTTTGATCTTCACTTTCTGTCACCCTCACTTTCATTCACCTTCACACTCTGTATCACTTTCGCTCTCACTCACTTTCACACTTATCACCTTTACTCGCAGACTTACTCTCACTCACTTTCACACTGTATTACCTTCATTTTCACACAGCATCACCTTCACTCTCACACTGACTTTCCCTCACCCTAACACACTGTATCACCTTCACTCTCACTTTCACTCACCTTCACACAAGACAGGATAACAGTGGCAAGAGTGGTATATCCGGTTAGTCCAGTATAAGCAGTTAAATACAACACACCTGGTATATACGGACCTTCACAATACCCTGAGATTGGAAGTTTTGTGAGAGCAGTGCCGGGAGTCGAACCGACGAGCTTGCTGACGTGAGCCACTGCTGTAACCACTACACCTCCTGCCACACACTCGTGTAAGTGCATAGTGCGGCAGTGAACAGTGTGCCCTAGCTGGGTTGGTAGCGCACTCAGCTCACACAGTGAGGTCCGTGGTTCGATCCCCGGTAAGGGTGGAAGCAGTAGGACGTGTTTCCTTGAGACACCTGTTGTCCGTGTTCACCTAGCAGTAAAATAGGTACCTGGGTGTTAGTTGACTTGTCTGGGTCGTATCCTGGACAAATTTGACCTAATTTGCCGGATATAGTAGTATGTCACTGATGTCAGCTAGAAATATAATTATTATTGAAGGTTTGATGCCAGTAAGAAGAGGCATTAACAAGTTATCACATGGAAACTGATATCACAATTCTTTCAAAATAAATGGTGAGTTAAGACCCTCACAGGTAATATCCACTTCAGACCTTCCATTAAGAAGCACAGGTTTGAAACCAAGCTGAAGAAGCATTCTCTGGTAACCAGGGAAACCAATATCCTGAAAATAGATAATTCCCTCCTCATTAAATTAAAAAAAAAATAAAAAAAATGGTAAATTTTTTTCACTTTTCCTAATCTAGATTTTAATTCAAATTTTCTAAAGTCGTTTAAGAGAAAAAAATATTTAATACAGATTTTGTATAGAAAATCCAATTTGATATAGGGTTTGAAGCCGATCAGAAAAAGCATTCTTTAGCTATTCCAAGCTTTGTTATAATACAGTGACACACTGGGGTGACAAGTTTGACGCCGATCTGTCAAGGCATTCTCCAATAATAGTTCCAATTTTCTCAAACAATTACAGTCAAATTTCAAATTTGCACCATCTGGTGGCGAACTTACGAGTTATCCTGAACCGTCAGTGATCTCAAGCCTACCGGAAGACTCATTCTCCAGGTACTATATATGAATATCGAGGAAGCAGCACCGCGGGAGGCAGGTTGAACCCCGAGCTGAACATTCATTCTCCAGTTATGGTTTGGGATATTTGTTATTTTTTTTAATACATCGATGAATTAAATATTAAAAATTTTCAGAAGTGAAACAGAAATTGAAATGTTGAGATTTAAAGGTAAATGTTGCAATGTTTAATATATATAATGTTGTAATGTTTAATATATATAATGTTGTAATGTTTAATATATATAATGTTGTAATGTTTAATATATATAATGTTGTAATGTTTAATATATATAATGTTGTAATGTTTAATATATATAATGTTGTAATGTTTAATATATATAATGTTGTAATGTTTAATATATATAATGTTATAATGTTTAATATATATAATGTTGTAATGTTTAATATATATAATGTTGTAATGTTTAATATATATAATGTTGTAATGTTTAATATATATAATGTTGTAATGTTTAATATATATAATGTTGTAATGTTTAATATATATAATGTTATAATGTTTAATATATATAATGTTGTAATGTTTAATATATATAATGTTGTAATGTTTAATATATATAATGTTGTAATGTTTAATATATATAATGTTATAATGTTTAATATATATAATGTTGTAATGTTTAATATATATAATGTTGTAATGTTTTAATATATATAATGTTGTAATGTTTAATATATATAATGTTGTAATGTTTAATATATATAATGTTGTAATGTTTAATATATATAATGTTGTAATGTTTAATATAATGTTGTAATGTTTAATATATATAATGTTGTAATATTTAATATAATGTTATAATGTTTAATATATATAATGTTGTAATGTTTAATATATATAATGTTGTAATGTTTAATATATATAATGTTGTAATGTTTAATATATTAATGTTGTAATGTTTAATATATATAATGTTGTAATGTTTAATATATATAATGTTGTAATGTTTAATATATATAATGTTGTAATGTTTAATATATATAATGTTGTAATGTTTAATATATATAATGTTGCAATGTTTAATATATATAATGTTGTAATGTTTAATATAATGTTATAATGTTTAATATATATAATGTTGTAATGTTTAATATATATAATGTTGTAATGTTTAATATATATAATGTTGTAATGTTTAATATATATAATGTTGTAATGTTTAATATATATAATGTTGTAATGTTTAATATATATAATGTTGTAATGTTTAATATATATAATGTTGTAATGTTTAATATATATAATGTTGTAATGTTTAATATATATAATGTTGTAATGTTTAATATATATAATGTTGTAATGTTTAATATATATAATGTTGTAATGTTTAATATATATAATGTTGTAATGTTTAATATATATAATGTTGTAATGTTTAATATATATAATGTTGTAATGTTTAATATATATAATGTTGCAATGTTTAATATATATAATGTTGTAATGTTTAATATAATGTTATAATGTTTAATATATATAATGTTGTAATGTTTAATATATATAATGTTGTAATGTTTAATATATATAATGTTGTAATGTTTAATATATATAATGTTGTAATGTTTAATATATATAATGTTGTAATGTTTAATATATATAATGTTGTAATGTTTAATATATATAATGTTGTAATGTTTAATATATATAATGTTGTAATGTTTAATATATATAATGTTGTAATGTTTAATATATATAATGTTGTAATGTTTAATATATATAATGTTGTAATGTTTAATATATATAATGTTGCAATGTTTAATATATATAATGTTGTAATGTTTAATATAATGTTATAATGTTTAATATATATAATGTTGTAATGTTTAATATATATAATGTTGTAATGTTTAATATATATAATGTTGTAATGTTTAATATATATAATGTTGTAATGTTTAATATATATAATGTTGTAATGTTTAATATATATAATGTTGTAATGTTTAATATAATGTTATAATGTTTAATATATATAATGTTGTAATGTTTAAATATATAATGTTGTAATGTTTAATATATATAATGTTGCAATGTTTAATATATATAATGTTGTAATGTTTAATATAATGTTATAATGTTTAATATATATAATGTTGTAATGTTTAATATATATAATGTTGTAATGTTTAATATATATAATGTTGTAATGTTTAATATATATAATGTTGTAATGTTTAATATATATAATGTTGCAATGTTTAATATATATAATGTTGTAATGTTTAATATAATGTTATAATGTTTAATATATATAATGTTGTAATGTTTAATATATATAATGTTGTAATGTTTAATATAATGTTATAATGTTTAATATATATAATGTTGTAATGTTTAATATAATGTTGCAATGTTTAATATATATAATGTTGTAATGTTTAATATATATAATGTTGTAATGTTTAGTATAATGTTATAATGTTTAATATATATAATGTTGTAATGTTTAATATAATGTTGCAATGTTTAATATATATAATGTTGTAATGTTTAATATATATAATGTTGTAATGTTTAATATATATAATGTTGTAATGTTTAATATAATGTTATAATGTTTAATATATATATAATGTTGTAATGTTTAATATAATGTTGTAATGTTTAATATATATAATGTTGTAATGTTTAATATATATAATGTTGTAATGTTTAATATATATAATGTTGTAATGTTTAATATATATAATGTTGTAATGTTTAATATATATAATGTTGTAATGTTTAATATATATAATGTTGTAATGTTTAATATATATAATGTTGTAATGTTTAATATATATAATGTTGCAATGTTTAATGTATATAATGTTGCAATGTTTAATATATATAATGTTGTAATGTTTAATATAATGTTATAATGTTTAATATATATAATGTTGTAATGTTTAATATATATAATGTTGTAATGTTTAATATATATAATGTTGTAATGTTTAATATAATGTTATAATGTTTAATATATATAATGTTGTAATGTTTAATATATATAATGTTGTAATGTTTAATATATATAATGTTGTAATGTTTAATATATATAATGTTGTAATGTTTAATATATATAATGTTGTAATGTTTAATATATATAATGTTGTAATGTTTAATATAATGTTATAATGTTTAATATATATAATGTTGTAATGTTTAATATATATAATGTTGTAATGTTTAATATATATAATGTTGTAATGTTTAATATATATAATGTTGTAATGTTTAATATATATAATGTTGTAATGTTTAATATATATAATGTTGTAATGTATTAATATATATAATGTTGTAATGTTTAATATAATGTTGTAATGTTTAATATATATAATGTTGTAATGTTTAATGTATAAAATATGTCAATCTGGTCCGATGTACTTGAACCTTTGTTGAACCTTTGTTGAACTTTAGTTGAACCTTTGTTGAACCTTTGTTGAACTTTAGTTGAACCTTTGTTGAACCTTTGTTGAACTTTAGTTGAACCTTTGTTGAACCTTTGTTGAACTTTAGTTGAACCTTTGTTGAACTTTTGTTGAACCTTTGTTGAACCTTTGTTGAACTTTAGTTGAACCTTTGTTGAACCTTTGTTGAACCTTTGTTGAACTTTAGTTGAACCTTTGTTGAACCTTTGTTGAACTTTAGTTGAACCTTTGTTGAACTTTAGTTGAACCTTTGTTGAACTTTAGTTGAACCTTTGTTGAACCTTTGTTGAACTTTAGTTGAACCTTTGTTGAACTTTAGTTGAACCTTTGTTGAACCTTTGTTAAACATTACTGAACATTTTTGAACCTCTGCTGAACCATATTTAACTTGTATTGAACCTTAACTCTGCCGATGAGAATTCTACAAGTTACCAGAGTTACTGCACGACACCTGCCTGTGTCAGATGTGTCAGCTGTGTCAGCTGTGTAAGTAACTCTGGTGCCAGAACACCTGCCTGTGCCAGCTGTGTCAGCAACTCTGGTGGCAGAACACCTGCCTGTGTCAGCTGTGTCAGCAACTCTGGTGGCAGAACACCTGCCTGTGTCAGCTGTGTCAGCAACTCTGGTGGCAGAACACCTGCCTGTGTCAGCTGTGTCAGTAACTCTGGTGGCAGGACACCTGCCTGTGCCAGCTGTGTCAGTAACTCTGGTGGCAGAACACCTGCCTGTGCCAGCTGTGTAAGTAACTCTGGTGCCAGAACACCTGCCTGTGCCAGCTGTGTCAGTAACTCTGGTGGCAGGACACCTGCCTGTGCCCGCTGTGTCAGTAACTCTGGTGGCAGAACACCTGCCTGTGTCATCTGTGTCAGAAACTCTGGTGTCAAAACACCTGCCTGTGTCAGCTGTGTCAGTAACTCTGATGGCAGAACACCTGCCTGTGTCAGCTGTGTCAGTAACTCTGGGGGCAGGACACCTGCCTGTGTCAGCTGTGTCAGTAACTCTGGTGGCAGAATACCTGCCTGTGTCATATGTGTCAGAAACTCTGGTGTCAGAACACCTGCCTGTGTCATCTGTGTCAGTAACTCTGGTGGCAGGACACCTGCCTGTGTCAGCTGTGTCAGTAACTCTGGTGGCAGAACACCTGCCTGTATCATCTGTGTCAGAAACTCTGGTGTCAAAACACCTGCCTGTGTCAGCTGTGTCAGTAACTGATGGCAGAACACCTGCCTGTGTCAGCTGTGTCAGTAACTCTGATGGCAGAACACCTGCCTGTGTCAACTGTGTCAGTAACTCTGGTGTCATGTAGGGGGTATCGGAATGAATAGGATATAAGTGGGGAATATGGGAGTAGGGGATTATGTAGGCAGGGGAGAGGCAGGCGAGGTGGGAGGAGTGAGATGATTAGCGGAGGTAGGTAGGTAATGACAGGTCAGTGGTGACCACCACGACACTCTCATTAACTCTACACTACTCACTAACATATGCCTCGCCCATTCTTCACTCATATATAAGCATAATAAAATATAAGAAAAAAGAATAAATAACGGTGGGCAGTGAATATTACTCTTCTACTCAAACACAGTTTATTATTAAGTCTTTGTACAATAATATATTTGGGAACAGGAGAACATTATTGTGGTTTAGATAAATGGGGTGGTACACATAAGCAGTGAGACAGGGAACACAATCAACTTGACCAAAATGAATGTAACTTACAATATAGCACAGAGGACAGTTCACTACAGGAACTAAGCCACAGGTCCCAAGACCTACACAGCACGAGTACTGCGCCAAGCCAGTACTCTGCCCACTGCCTCCAACAGTCTCCTCCAGAGACTTCAGCAGCCTTCTCCCGAGCTCTGCACCCCAGCAGCAGCTCCGCTCGAAGTCTCTGCTCAGGAGCTCTGCACCCCAGCAGCAGCTCCGCTCGAATCTCCTGATCATGCTCTTCCTTGGGCTTTTATGGTGGTCCAAGCACCCTCCACAACCACGTGTACGACCTGACGCCTAGGTCTGAGGCGTCAAGAACAAAAGACCTCAGACGTGGGCGTGGCTACAGACGTTTGCCAAGGCAAGGTGTGACCATATAATTGGTTAAATTAGGTCTCCCCAGAGACCTCACAAGCCCAGCTGGACTACATCACATCCCCCTTTCTCCCCCAATTTAAAATATCTGAGAACTAGGACAATTTGTCCTAGTTATTAGACTATTTTAATCCTAATCCCTTAAATCTATTACAATACAAAGACAAAATTATACATAATACAATTATTCAACTACATATATTTCCCTCAACCTCCTCAACTACCACAAGGCAGCATAATCAGTACCTCTGGCAGTTGACCAGCATAACAGTTGGTCTCTGGTGCAAAGCCTCCTTACCTGTCATTTCTCCTTAAACCTAAATATCGGGCTCCAGTGCCTTCCCTACTTCTACTAGAAATGCACTAGCCAATGCTAGTCACCCTCGCACGTTAACCATTGGGCCAAACCTCTCTAGGCTTCTATGGCGTGGAAAACTGCTCCAACGGGTTGCATTCTTTCAAGTAACTGCAACTGGACCATTACACGACCACAATGTAGCATTTTCCTTGCACCCTACCGTGACCATTCATGACAAGGCAGGAATCGCAACCAGGACCAATCATTATCCCATTTCTAGGAACTAAAAGAAAACCTCCCATCCCTCACATAAAGGAATCCTCTTCTGACGGCGAGCCGATTGGTGTTTACAGTTCTCCACCTGAAAAGAAAATACATCCTATCTCTACGGTGATCCCTCCCGGCAAGGAGCTAGCTCACATAATATACAACACATATTTGTCCCAACAGCTGACATAACATAGGGCATCCCCTAGCAGTAGAGATACCATACTAATACCACTCTAATCATCATTTCCCAAGCTTCACTGGCTAGTAGTAAATGACACGGTTGGCTTGACTTGGGGCCATGCTATTGACCCAGGGAGAAGCTCTCTACAAATCCTTGGGCAGAAATATGAAGGGGTCGACGGAGGAGGCTCTGCACCCCAGCAGCAGCTCCGCTCGAATCTCCTGATCATGCTCTTCCTTGGGCTTTTATGGTGGTCCAAGCACCCTCCACAACCACGTGTACGACCTGACGCCTAGGTCTGAGGCGTCAAGAACAAAAGGCCTCAGACGTGGGCGTGGCTACAGACGTTTGCCAAGGCAAGGTGTGACCATATAATTGGTTAAATTAGGTCTCCCCAGAGACCTCACAAGCCCAGCTGGACTACATCACACTGGTGGCAGAACACCTGCCTGTGTCAGCTGTGTCAGTAAGTCTGGTGGCAGAACACCTGCCTGTGTCAGCTGTGTCAGTAACTCTGGTGGCAGGACACATGCCTGTGTCAACTGTGTCAGTAACTCTGGTGGCAGGACACCTGCCTGTGTCAGCTGTATCAGTAACTCTGGTGGCCGAACACCTGCCTGTGTCAGCTGTGTCAGTAACTCTGGTGACAGGACACCTGCCTGTGTCAACTGTGTCAGTAGCTCTGGGGGAAGGACACCTGCCTGTGTCAGCTGTGTCAGTAACTCTGGTGGTAGGACACCTGCCTGTGTCAGCTGTGTCTGTAACTCTGGTGGCAGAACACCAGCCTGTGTCAGTAACTCTGGTGGCAGGACACCTGCCTGTGTAAGCTGTGTCAATAACTCTGGTGGCAGGACACCTGCCTGTGTCAGCTGTGTCAGTAACTCTGGTAGCAGAACATCTGCCTGTGTCAGATGTGTCAGTAACTCTGGTGGCAGGACACCTGCCTGTGTCAGCTGTGTCAGCAACTCTGGTGGAAGAGCACCTGCCTGTGTGAGCTGTGTCAGTAACTCTGGTGGCAGAACACCAGCCTGTGTCAGTAACTCTGGTGGCAGGACACCTGTGTCAGCTGTGTCAATAACTCTGGTGGCAGGACACCTGCCTGTGTCAGCTGTGTCAGTAACTCTGGTGGCAGAACACCTGCCTGTGTCAGCTGTGTCAGTAACTCTCGTGGCAGGTCTCCTGCCTGTGTCAGCTGTGTCAGTAACTCTGGTGAGAGGACACCTGCCTGTGTCAGCTGTGTCAGTAACTCTGGTGGCAGAACACCTGCCTGTGTCATCTGTGTCAGAAACTCTGGTGTCAAAACACCTGCCTGTGTCAGCTGTGTCAGTAACTCTGATGACAGAACACCTGCCTGTGTTAGCTGTGTCAGTAACTCTGATGGCAGAACACCTGCCTGTGTCAACTGTGTCAGTAACTCTGGTGGCAGAACACCTGCCTGTGTCAGCTGTGTCAGTAACTCTGGTGGCAGAATACCTGCCTGTGTCAGCTGTGTCAGTAACTCTGATGGCAGAACACCTGCCTGTGTCAACTGTGTCAGTAACTCTGGTGGCAGAACACCTGCCTGTGTCAGCTGTGTCAGTAACTCTGGAGGCAGAATACCTGCCTGTGTCAGCTGTGTCAGTAACTCTGGTGGCAGAACACCTGCCTGTGTCAGCTGTGTCAGTAAATTTGGTTGCATAACACCTGCCTGTGTCAGCAGTGTCAGTAACTCTCGTGGCAGAACACCTGTCTGTGCCAGCTGTGTCAGTAACTCTGGTGGCCGAACACCTACTTGTGTCAGCTGTGTCTGTAACTCTGGTGGCAGAACACCTGGCTGTGTCAGCTGTGTCTGTAACTCTGGTGGCAGAACACCTACCTGTGTCAGCTGTGTCAGTAACTCTGGTTGCATAATGTTGCAACCCCTTAATGGGTTGCAATGTATATTATGTATATATATATTATATGTATATTACCTTTTCATATAATTTTATATTGCCTATATTTGCGATAATAGCTAAATCGTGAATATATTGCTTTATATTATTATTTGACTTAGTTATGTTGTTAGGTAGGATGTAACATATTATGTGCTCAGTTCAAGTCTTGATTGTCTAACTAATGTAATTATCACTCCTTGCTCGTTACTCTGCCGGTTTCTGTTTGTGCTACAGTTGTCCACGGAGCTATCACGTGATCGAGGGGGGAGTGTCCTCATCTCGCCTGAAGTATTCAGTCTGGTCTACACTCTCTTGGTGGTTGGACAGATTGTCTGTCTCATTATTCTTGTTAGTTCTGTAGAACTCTGTTCACAGAACATTGGATAGACTTAGTGATTTTCGACGTTGTATTGAGGTTGTGTGTCTCAAAGACACTCTGAGTAACTCCGGACCTGAGCTGTAGCTTCTGACTTAACTTGTACTGGTATCTGTGTATTATCACAGTCGGGGATTTTCTTATGCTGAACTTAGATTCAGTAGTATGGGAGGTTGGTGACTTGTGGAGGATCTGCTGATGGTCCCTACTTAGTGTCGTTATATTATCTCCTTGTTCCTGATTCCGTGTCGCAGTTGCTTGTTATATTGCTATTGGGCTTAGCATTCTTTTTATTGTTCAAGCAGACTGTTCTGACTGCCAGTTGGTTAAGAAGTTAGTTTATTTGAGGACTTTGTCAGTCACTTGTTTAAGTCTAGTCGAGTCTTGAGACATAGCGAACTACTTAGAGCACTTACACACATACACAAACTTACTTGTACATATTTGTAATATCTTATTAAATGTTAATGTACCAGACGGTACTTAAGAATTATAAATGTGATATGTGCTTTCAGCACAATAATATTGTACTCGAGAGAAGTGATATTATTTTGATTACTGTGATTAATTTAATTTAATTTAATTTGATAATGTACCTCTAGACTTAATAAATTTATTAAATTTTAATTTCTTTAGTTAGTAGCCTACCAGTTGTAATCCTGAAGCACTATTGAATCATACTGAATTCTAATGGATAATTGGACAAGGATACTGACTACTTGTTACGAAAACCCAGTAACAGGCTGGATGTTAGAAGGGCAGTCCTTTCTAGTATTCACTGGAGATCTCTAAGCTTTTAGAATCACGTTTTTTGTAACACATAACACCTGCGTGTGCCAGCTGTGTAAGTAACTCTGGGGGCAGAACACCTGCCTGTGCCAGGTGTGTCAGTAACTCTGGCGGCAGTACACCTGCCTGTGTCAGCTGTGTCAGTAACTCTGGTGGCAGAACACCTGCCTGTGTCATTTGTGTAAGTAACTCTGGTGGCAGAACACCTGCCTGTGCCAGGTGTGTCAGTAACTCTGGCGGCAGTACACCTGCCTGTGTCAGCTGTGTCAGTAACTCTGGTGGCAGAAAACCTGCCTGTGTCAGCTGTGTCAGTAACTCTGGTTGCATAACACCTGCCTGTGTCAGCTGTGTCAGTAACTCTGGTGGGAGAACACCTGTCTGTGTCAGCTGTGTCGGTAACTCTTTTGGCGGAACACCTGCCTGTGCCAGCTGTGTTAGTAGCTCTGGTGGCAGAACACCTGCCTGCGTCAGTAACTCTGGTGGCAGAACACCTGCCTGCGTCAGTAACTCTGGTGGCAGAACACCTGCCTGCGTCAGTAACTCTGGTGGCAGAACACCTGCCTATGCCAGCTGTGTCAGTAACTGTGGTGTCGCTGCACCTGCCTGTGCCAGGTGTGTCAGTAACTCTTGTGGCAGAACACCTGCCTGTGTCAGCTGTGTCAGTAACTCTGGTGGCAGAACACCTGCCTGTGTCAGCTGTGTCAGTAACTCTGGTGGCAGAACACCTGCCTGTGCCAGCTGTGTCAGTAACACTGGTGGCAGAACACCTGCTTGTGTCAGCTGTGTCAGTAACTCTGGTTGCATAACACCTGCCTGTGTCAGCTGTGTCAGTAACTCTGGTGGGAGAACACCTGTCTGTGTCAGCTGTGTCGGTAACTCTTTTGGCGGAACACCTGCCTGTGCCAGCTGTGTTAGTAGCTCTGGTGGCAGAACACCTGCCTGTGTCAGTAACTCTGGTGGCAGAACACCTGCCTGCGTCAGTAACTCTGGTGGCAGAACACCTGCCTGCGTCAGTAACTCTTGTGGCAGAACACCTGCCTGTGTCAGTAACTCTAGTGGCAGAACACCTGCCTGTGCCAGCTGTGTCAGTAACTCTTGTGGCAGAACACCTGCCTGTGTCAGCTATGTCATTAACTCTGGTGGCAAAACACCTGCCTGTGTCAGCTGTGTCAGTAACTCTGGTAGCAGAACACCTGCCTGTGTCAGCTGTGTCAGTAACACTGGTGGCAGAACACCTGCCTGTGTCAGCTGTGTCAGTAACTCTGGTTGCATAACACCTGCCTGTGTCATTTGTGTAAGTAACTTTGGTGGCAGAACACCTGCCTGTGTCAGCTGTGTCAGTAACTCTGGTTGCATAACACCTGCCTGTGTCAGCTGTGTCAGTAACTCTGGTGGGAGAACACCTGTCTGTGTCAGCTGTGTCGGTAACTCTTTTGGCGGAACACCTGCCTGTGTCAGCTGTGTCAGTAACTCTGGTGGCAGAACACCTGCCTGTGTCATTTGTGTAAGTAACTTTGGTGGCAGAACACCTGCCTGTGTCAGCTGTGTCAGTAACTCTCTTGGCAGTACACCTGTCTGTGTCAGCTGTATCAGTAACTCTGGTGGCAGAACACCTGCCTGTGTCAGCTGTGTCAGTAACTCTCTTGGCAGTACACCTGTCTGTGTCAGCTGTATCAGTAACTCTGGTGGCAGAACACCTACCTGTGTCAGCTGTGTCAGTAACTCTCTTGGCAGTACACCTGTCTGTGTCAGCTGTATCAGTAACTCTGGTGGCTGGACACCTGCCTGTGCCAGCTGTGTCAGTAACTCTGGTGGCAGAACACCTGCCTGCTACAGTAACTCTGGTGGCAGAACACCTACTGTGTCAGCTGTCTCAGTAACTCTCTTGGCAGTACACCTGTCTGTGTCAGCTGTATCAGTAACTCTGGTGGCTGGACACCTGCCTGTGCCAGCTGTGTCAGTAACTCTGGTGGCAGAACACCTGCCTGAATCAGTAACTCTGGTGGCAGGACACCTGCCTATGTCAGCTGTGTTAGTATCTTTGGTGGCAGAACACCTGCCTGCGTCAGTAACTCTGGTGGCAGAACACCTGCCTGTGCCAGCTGTGTCAGTAACTCTGGTGTCGCGGCACCTGCCTGTACCAGCTGTGTCATTAACTCTGGTGGCAGGACCCCTGCGTGTGTCAGGTGTGTCACTAACTCTGGTGGCAGCACACGTGCCTGTGCCAGCTGTGTCAGTAACTCTGGTGTCGCGGCACCTGCCTGTGCCAGCTCTGTCAGTAACTCTGGTGGCAGGACACCTGCCTGTGTCAGCTGTGTCCGTAACTCTGGTGGCAGGACACCTGCCTGTGCCAGCTGTGTCAGTAACTCTGGTGGCAGAACACCTGCCTGTGTCATCTGTGTCAGAAACTCTGGTGTCAAAACACCTGCCTGTGTCAGCTGTGTCAATAAGTCTGGTGGCAGGACACTTGCCTGTGTCAGCTGTGTCAGTAAGTCTGGTGGCAGGACACTTGCCTGTGTCAGCTCTGTCAGTAAGTCTGGTGGCAGGACACTTGCCTGTGTCAGCTGTGTCAGTAAGTCTGGTGGCAGGACACTTGCCTGTGTCAGCTGTGTCAGTAACTCTGGTGGCAGGACACTTTCCTGTGTCAGCTGTGTCAGTAAGTCTGGTGGCACGACACTTTCCTGTGTCAGCTGTGTCAGTAAGTCTGGTGGCAGGACACTTTCCTGTGTCAGCTGTGTCAGTAAGTCTGGTGGCAGGACACTTGCCTGTGCCGGCCGTGCCAAGAATTTTGTCCCACTTACCCTACACCATTGTTGAGATTTTCCAGACGGTCGTCTGAGGTGTTCTCGAGTTATTATTTTAACGAAGGAATTTTGGCATCTAAATAAAGTTTTTTTTTTGTTGGGTTTGATGTCTGTCGACTACACCATGCTCACTTACCAGCAACTTGTCAAACTTGACAGTATCTTGATGTCATCTTGTGAAACTTGACAGCATCTTGAGGACAGCTTGTCAAGGTTGACAGCGTCTTTACATCATCTTGTCAAACTTGGAAGTTCCTTGACAGCAAGTTGTCAAACTTGACATCAACTTGTCAAACTTGACAGCATCTTGACATCATCCTGTCATATTTGACATCTTGACAGCATCTTGTCAACTTCTTGACAATTCAGTGGAGAGATGCTGCAGTGAACAGTGAATCACTGCAGCATCAGTGCAGAGTCACTGCAGCATCAAGGTACTGGTGCAGTGAGTCACTTCATCAAGGTACTCGTGCAGTGAATCTTTGCAGCATTAAGGTACCAGTGCAGTGAGTCACTGCAGCATCAAGGTACCAGTGCAGTGAGTCACTGCAGCATCAAGGTACCAGTGCAGTGAGTCACTGCAGCATCAAGGTACCAGTTCAGTGAGTCACTGCAGCATCAAGGTACTGTTGCAGTGAATCATTGCATCATCAAGGCACCAGTGCAGTGAGTCACTGCAGCATCAAGGTACTGTTGCAGTGAAACATTGCAGCTCAAGGTAACAGTGCAGTGAGTCACTGCAGCATCAAGGTACCAGTGCAGTGAGTCACTGCATAATCAAGGTACCAGTGCAGTGAGTCACTGCAGCATCAAGATGCCAGTGCAGTGAATCACTGCAGCATCAAGGTACCGGTGCCGTGAATCACTGCAGCATGAAGGTACCAGTGCAGTGAGTCACTGAAGCATCAAGGTACCAGTGCAATGAATCACTGTAACATCAAGGTACCGGTGCAGTGAATCATTGCAGCATCTAGGTACCAGTGCAGTGAATCACTGTAACATCAAGGTACCGGTGCAGTGAGTCACTGCAGCATCAAGGTACCGGTGCAGCGAGTCACTAAAGTTTCAAGGTACCAGTGCAGTGAATCACTGCAGCATCAAGGCACCGGTGCAGTGAATCACTGCAGCATCAAGGTACCAGTGCAGCGAGTCACTACAGCTTCAAGGTACCAGTGCAGTGAATCACTGCAGCATCAAGGTACCAGTGCAGTGAGTCACTGAAGCATCAAGGTACCAGTGCAATGAATCACTGTAACATCAAGGTACCGGTGCAGTGAATCATTGCAGCATCTAGGTACCAGTGCAGTGAATCACTGTAACATCAAGGTACCGGTGCAGTGAGTCACTGCAGCATCAAGGTTCTAGTGCAGTAAATCACTGCAGCATCAAGGTACCGGTGCAGCGAGTCACTACAGTTTCAAGTTACCAGTGCAGTGAATCACTGCAGCATCAAGGCACCGGTGCAGTGAATCACTGCAGCATCAAGGTACCAGTGCAGCGAGTCACTACAGCTTCAAGGTATCAGTGCAGTGAGTCACTGCAGCATCAAGGTACCAGTGCAGTGAGTCACTGCAGCATCAAGGTATTAGTGCAGTGAATCACTGCAGCATCAAGGTATCAGTGCAGAGAGTCACTGCAGCATCAAAGTACTGGTGCAGTGAATCACTGCAGCATCAAGGTACCGGTGCAGTGAGTCACTGCATCATCAAGGTACTGGTGCAGTGAGTCACTGCAGCATCAAGGTACCAGTGCAGTGAATCACTGTAACATCAAGGTACCGGTGCAGCGAATCATTGGAGCATCAAGGTACCAGTGCAGTGAATCACTGCAGCATCAAGGTACCAGTGCAGTGAATCACTGTAACATCAAGGTACCGGTGCAGCGAATCATTGGAGCATGAAGGTGCCAGTGCAGTGAATCACTGCAGCATCAAGGTACCAGTGCAGTGAATCACTGTAACATCAAGGTACCGGTGCAGCGAATCATTGGAGCATCAAGGTACCAGTGCAGTGAATCACTGCAGCATCAAGGTACCAGTGCAGTGAATCACTGTAACATCAAGGTACCAGTGCAGTGAATCACTGCAGCATCAAGGTGCCAGTGCAGTGAATCACTGAAGCATCAAGGTACCGGTGCAGTGAGTCACTGCAGCATCAGCAGTGACCATGATATTATCTGACAAGCACTGCCTTTGTCTCCAACAACTACCTATCTACCCCTCCCCTCCCCCCTCCCCTCCCCCCTCCCCTCCCCCCTCCCCTCCCCCCTCCCCTCCCCTCTCCCGGAGTTTTTAACCGCGAGTCTGCAACCACTCGCTGATTTCCCCTCTGATTGGCCGGCCCTCTGATTGGTAATTGGTCAGTTAATTGGGATGGGAGGTGAGGGGAGGGGAAAAGGATGGAGGAGGGGAGGGGAATGGTTGGAGGGAATGGTGATAGGGGAGGGGGAAGGGTGGAAGTGAGTGGAAGGGGGATGGGGGAGGGGGAGAGGGGAGGGGAGGGGTGTTGGTGATTGTAAATTCCGTCTTTAAATGACTGAAACTTTTCCCTCGTTCCTGTCTTTATTCTCTCTGTCTCTGTCTCCCTCTGTCTGTCTGTCTGTCTGTCTGTCTGTCTGTCTGTCTGTCTGTCTGTCTGTCTGACTGACTGTCTGTCTGCCTCTCTCTCTCCCTCTGTCTGTCTGACTGTCTGTCTGTCTGTCTGTCTGTCTGTCTGTCTGTCTGACTGTCTGTCTGCCTCTCTCTCTCCCTCTGTCTGTCTGTCTGACTGTCTGTCTGTCTGTCTGTCTGTCTGTCTGTCTGTCTGTCTGTCTGCCTCTCTCTCTCCCTCTGTCTGTCTGACTGACTGTCTGTCTGCCTCTCTCTCTCCCTCTGTCTGTCTGACTGTCTGTCTGTCTGTCTGTCTGTCTGTCTGTCTGTCTGTCTGACTGTCTGTCTGCCTCTCTCTCTCCCTCTGTCTGTCTGTCTGACTGTCTGTCTGTCTGTCTGTCTGTCTGTCTCACACACATGATATCACAGCTGAATGGAAAGAAGTTGGAGAAGGACATGTCTGATTGTAGCTCCTGGACCCTCACACTTGAGGGTCCAGGAGAGTATACCTAGAGGGTGTTCCGGGGGTCAACGCCCCTGTGGCCCGCTCTCTGACCAGGCCTAGTTTTGGATCAGGGTCTGATCAACCAGGCTGTTATTGCTGGCCGCACTTAGACCGACGTACGAATCACAGCTAGGCTGGTCAGGTACTGGCTTTAGGTGCCTGTCCAGTACCTTCTTGAAGACAGTCAGGGGTCTATTGGTAATCCCCTCTATGTGTACTGGGAGGCAGTTGAACAGTCTTGGGCCCCTGACACTCGCGACACACCTGCTTTTCATTGGGGAAATGTTGCATCTCCTGCCCAGTCTTTTGTTTTCGCAGAGAATGATTTTCATGTCCCTTTAGGATTTTCCAAGTGTAAATTATGATTTATCTTCCTCGCCTGCCTTCCAAGGAGTACAGATCAAGGGACTACAACTGTTCTCAGTAATTAAGGTGTTTGAGTGAACTTATACTTACTGTGAAGCTTCTCTGTACATTCTTTAAATACAGGAATGTTAGTGGTCACACAGCTTCCGAAGTCAAGTTTAGTTTCTTAATACTCTCCTGGTATGTCAGCCTTCAAGGTGCTGCTCAAGAGCTCTGCATCACTGGACTCGGAGCTTATCCTTGCCCACTGTGCTGTACACTGAGTGCTTCAATATACCTGACCTGCAACAAACGTATCCATATTAATGCCACCAACAAGCTTCAGACCATCATAGTTCACTGACTGTTCGAATCAAATGCAACATTCATGATATAGAATGATATGCTTGTAATGTGAGTGTTTTTGAGAGGAGAGAGTGTAAATATGAGAACTCTGATACAGTTTTAGGAAGATATACAGAGGACAGAGGCTAGTATAGTGTTAACCACCTCGAGGCTTGTGAGGATCTGAAGGTCCAGGGGCACCCTAGATGCAAGGTAACCTACCCTGGGGCTTCCTTCCTCACCCTGAGTGGTAGATCTGCAGGTTTGTATCTAATTCCTCCTTTTTTTGAGTGCCCTGTTGACCACACTTCCTCTGGTAACTTACACGTCCTGGTACAACATTCCTTGTTAAGTACTTGTCTTTAAAATATCTGCCAGTATAGTACCAGTGTAATACCAGTGCTTATAATAACTACCAGTTTAGAACAAGTTTAGAACCAGTTCAGTACCCCCAAAATAATAATAAAAAGAATAATAATCTTATGGTTTACAGGGAAGTGTTGTGGTTGCAAACCTTTAGACTTTCTCTGACCTTTTCCGGTGAGCGATTCTCCAACTTTTTTCTGGCTTGTGCACATGATCACTCAGGTTATGATGAGTGGTTTCCAGGGTGCACACACTGGTGCCAGGAATGCTCAGTCACTCTCAACAATCATCACCAACCATAAATCAGTGAAACAAGGTGACTGTTCTCCTTCCTTTGTGACTTACTGATCACTGTGTTGCGGGAGTGACCTTGACGAGGCTGCTTGACACCAACCACTGCATCAACCACTGCATCAACCACTGCATCAACCACTGCATCAACCACTGCATCAACTACTGCATCAACCACTGCAACAACCACTGCATCAACCACTGCATCAACCACTGCATCAACTACTGCATCAACCACTGCAACAACCACTGCATCAACTACTGCATCAACTACTGCATCAACCACTGCATCAACCACTGCATCAACCACTGCATCAACCACTGCATCAACCACTGCATCAACCACTGCATCAACCACTGCATCAACCACTGCATCAACTACTGCATCAACCACTGCATCAACACTGCATCAACCACTGCATCAACCACTGCATCAACCACTGCATCAAACCACTGACAATCAAACCACTGCATCAACCACTGCATACACACCAACTGCATCAACCACTGCATCAACCACTGCATCAACCACTGCATCAAACTACTGCATCACAACTACTGCATCAACCACTGCATCAACCACTGCATCAACCACTGCATCAAGATCTACTGCATCAACCACTGCATCAACCACTGCATCAACCACTGCATCAACTACATGCATCAACTACTGCATCAACCACTGCATCAACCACTGCATCAACCACTGCATCAACTACTGCATCAACTACTGCATCAACCACTATGCATCAACCACTGCATCAACCACTGCATCAACCACTGCATCAACCACTGCATCAACCACTGCATCAACCACTGCATCAACCACTGCATCAACCACTGCATCAACCACTGCATCAACCACTGCATCAACCACTGCATCAACCACTGCATCAACCACTGCATCAACTACTGCATCAACTACTGCATCAACCACTGCATCAACCACTGCATCAACCACTGCATCACACACTGCATCAACCACTGCATCAACCACTGCATCAACCACCGCATCAACCACTGCATCAACTACTGCATCAACTACTGCATCAACCACTGCATCAACCACTGCATCAACCACTGCATCAACCACTGCATCAACCACTGCATCAACTACTGCATCAACCACTGCATCAACCACTGCATCAACCACTGCATCAACCACTGCATCAACCACTGCATCAACCACTGCATCAACCACTGCATCAACTACTGCATCAACTACTGCATCAACCACTGCATCAACCACTCCGCATCAAACCACTGCATCAACCACTGTGCATCAACCACTGACATCAACTACTGCATCAACTACTGCATCAACCACTGCATCAACCACTGCATCAACCACTACGCATCAACCACTGCATCAACCACTGCATCAACCACTGCATCAACCACTGCATCAACCACTGCATCAACCACTGCATCAACTACTGCATCAACTACTGCATCAACCACTGCATCAACCACTGCATCAACCACTGCATCAACCACTGCATCAACCACTGCATCAACACTGCATCAACACTGCATCAACAACACTGCATCAACCACTGCATCAACCACTGCATCAAACCACTGCATCAACCACTGCATCAACCACTGCATCAACCACTGCATCAACCACTGCATCAACCACTGCATCAACCACTGCATCAACCACTGCATCAACCACTGCATCAACCACTGCATCAACCACTGCATCAACCACTGCATCAACTACTGCATCAACCACTGCATCAACCACTGCATCAACCACTGCATCAACCACTGCATCAACCACTGCATCAACCACTGCATCAACCACTGCATCAACCACTGCATCAACCACTGCATCAACCACTGCATCAACACCACTGCATCAACCACTGCATCAACCACTGCATCAACCACTGCATCAACCACTGCATCAACCACTGCATCAACCACTGCATCAACCACTGCATCAACTACTGCATCAACCACTGCATCAACTACTGCATCAACCACTGCATCAACCACTGCATCAACCACTGCATCAACCACTGCATCAACCACTGCATCAACTACTGCATCAACCACTGCATCAACCACTGCATCAACCACTGCATCAACTACTGCATCAACTACTGCATCAACCACTGCATCAACCACTGCATCAACCACTGCATCAACTACTGCATCAACCACTGCATCAACACCACTGCATCAACCACTGCATCAACCACTGCATCAACCACTGCATCAACCACTGCATCAACCACTGCATCAACCACTGCATCAACCACTGCATCAACCACTGCATCAACTACTGCATCAACCACTGCATCAACTACTGCATCAACCACTGCATCAACCACTGCATCAACCACTGCATCAACCACTGCATCAACCACTGCATCAACCACTGCATCAACCACTGCATCAACCACTGCATCAACCACTGCATCAAACACTGCATCAACTACTGCATCAACCACTGCATCAAACACTGCATCAACCACTGCATCAACACTGCATCAACCACTGCATCAACCACTGCATCAACCACTGCATCAACCACTGCATCAACCACTGCATCAACCACTGCATCAACCACTGCATCAACCACTGCATCAAACACTGCATCAACCACTGCATCAACCACTGCATCAACCACTGCATCAACCACTGCATCAACCACTGCATCAACACTGCATCAACACTGCATCAACCACTGCATCAACCACTGCATCAACACCACTGCATCAACACTGCATCAACCACTGCATCAACCACTGCATCAACCACTGCATCAACCACTGCATCAACCACTGCATCAACCACTGCATCAACTACTGCATCAACCACTGCATCAACCACTGCATCAACACTGCATCAACCACTGCATCAACCACTGCATCAACCACTGCATCAATCCACTGCATCAACCACTGCATCAACCACTGCATCAACACTGCATCAACCACTGCATCAACCACTGCATCAACCACTGCATCAACCACTGCATCAACCACTGCATCAACCACTGCATCAACCACTGCATCAACCACTGCATCAACCACTGCATAACCACTGATCAACCATGCATCAACCACTGCATCAACCACTGATAACCACTGATCAACCACTGCTCAACACTGAGTAACATCTACCTGCATCAACCACTGCATCAACCACTGCATCAACCACTGCATCAACCACTGCATCAACCACTGCATCAACCACTGCATCAACCACTGCATCAACCACTGTCACGTCGTGCAACGTTACATTTACGTAAGGTTGAAATATTCTATATAATACCGACAAGATGATTAATAAGATTATGTGCAACAGTTGAGTATCTTTCTTCCCAAACTTATCGGCAACACAGGTTTCTTCAGTCTCGTACAGAGGAGGCAACATAAGTAGTGGAAACGTAAAGACGATGCAATCAGTCCCTCAGTCTGGAAGATGTAGTTCTGAGGGGGTCAGTCCCTCAGTCTGGAAGATGTAGTTCTGAGGGGGTCAGTCCCTCAGTCTGGAAGATGTAGTTCTGAGGGGGTCAGTCCCTCAGTCTGGAAGATGTAGTTACATCTACAAATGTAAACTTCAGTAAAATAACAACATAGAATATTTTAACAGCACAAGAAACAACACTGGTATAAAATACTAACAAGTTGAAGATCAAGACTCGTGTACAACACTTGGGAGTCTTCAGTCAGGTGCAGAGTCACGATTAAAGGTAGAAATGTGACGATCTGGGTGTCCATACGCTGGGTGTCCACACGCTGGGTGTCCACACGCTGGGTGTCCACACGCTGGGTACCCTCACCCTGGGTACCCACACCCTGGGTACCCACACCCTGGGTACCCTCACCCTGGGTACCCACACCCTGGGTACCCACACCCTGGGTACCCTCACCCTGGGTACCCACACCCTGGGTACCCTCACCCTGGGTACCCACACCCTGGGTACCCACACCCTGGGTACCCTCACCCTGGGTACCCACACCCTGGGTACCCTCACCCTGGGTACCCACACCCTGGGTACCCTCACCCTGGGTACCCTCACCCTGGGTACCCACACTCTGGGTACCCACACCCTGGGTACCCTCACTTTGGGTACCCACACCCTGGGTACCCTCACCCTGGGTACCCACACCCTGGGTACCCTCACCCTGGGTACCCACACCCTGGGTACCCACACCCTGGGTACCCTCACCCTGGGTACCCACACCCTGGGTACCCACACCCTGGGTACCCTCACCCTGGGTACCCACACCCTGGGTACCCACACCCTGGGTACCCTCACCCTGGATACCCACACCCTGGGTACCCTCACCCTGGGTACCCACACCCTGGGTACCCACACCCTGGGTACCCTCACCCTGGGTACCCACACCCTAGGTACCCACACCCTGGGTACCAACACCCTGGGTACCCACACCCTGGGTACCCTCACCCTGGGTACCCACACCCTGGGTACCCTCACCCTGGGTACCCACACCCTGGGTACCCTCACCCTGGGTGCCCTCACCCTGGGTACCCTCACCCTGGGTACCCTTACCCTGGGTACCCTCACCCTGGGTACCCTCACCCTGGGTACCCACATCCTGGGTACCCACACCCTGGGTACCCACACCCTGGGTACCCTCACCCTGGGTACCCTCACCCTGGGTACCCACACCCTGGGTACCCTCACCCTGGGTGCCCACACCCTGGGTACCCACACCCTGGGTACCTTCACTCTGGGTACCCACACCCTGGGTACCCTCACCCTGGGTACCCACACCCTGGGTACCCTCACCTTGGGTACCCACACCCTGGGTACCCACACCCTGGGTACCCACACCCTGGGTACCCACACCCTGGGTACCCATACCCTGGGTACCCACACCCTGGGTACCCACACCCTGGATACCCACACCCTGGGTACCCACACCCTGGGTACCCTCACCCTGGGTACCCACACCCTGGGTACCCTCACCCTGGGTACCCACACCCTGGGTACCCTCACCCTGGGTGCCCACACCCTGGGTACCCACACCCTGGGTACCCTCACTCTGGGTACCCACACCCTGGGTACCCTCACCCTGGGTACCCACACCCTGGGTACCCTCACCTTGGGTACCCACACCCTGGGTACCCACACCCTGGGTACCCTCACCCTGGGTACCCACACCCTGGGTACCCTCACCCTGGGTACCCACACCCTGGGTACCCACACCCTGGGTACCCACACCCTGGGTACCCTCACCCTGGGTACCCACACCCTGGGTACCCTCACCCTGGGTACCCACACCCTGGGTACCTACACCCTGGGTACTCACACCCTGGGTACCCACACCCTGGGTACCCACACCCTGGGTACCCACACCCTGGGTACCCACACCCTGGGTACCCTCACCCTGGGTACCCACACCCTGGGTACCCACACCCTGGGTACTCACACCCTGGGTACCTACACCCTGGGTACCCACACCCTGGGTACTCACACCCTGGGTACCCACACCCTGGGTACCCACACCCTGGGTACTCACACCCTGGGTACCCACACCCTGGGTACCCACACCCTGGGTACCCACACCCTGGGTACCCACACCCTGGGTACCCACACCCTGGGTACCCACACCCTGGGTACCCACACCCTGGGTACCCACAACCCTGGGTACCCACACCCTGGGTACCCATACCCTGGGTACCCACACCCTGGGTACCCACACCCTGGGTACCCACACCCTTGGTACCCACACCCTGGGTACCCACACCCTGGGTACCCACACCCTGGGTACCCACACCCTGGGTACCCACACCCTGGGTACCCACACCTGGGTACCCACACCCTGGGTACCCACACCCTGGGTACTCTCACCCTGGGTACCCACACCCTCGGTACCCACACCCTGGGTACCCATACCCTGGGTACCCACACCCTGGGTACCCACACCCTGGGTACCCACACCCTGGGTACCCACACCCTGGGTACCCACACCCTGGGTACTCACACCCTGGGTACCCACACCCTGGGTACCCACACCCTGGGTACCCACACCCTGGGTACCCACACCCTGGGTACCCACACCCTGGGTACCCACACCCTGGGTACCCACACCCTGGGTACCCACACCCTGGGTACCCACACCCTGGGTACCCACACCCTGGGTACCCACAACCCTGGGTACCCACACCCTTGGTACCCACACCCTGGGTACCCACACCCTGGGTACCCACACCCTGGGTACCCACACCCTGGGTACCCACACCCTGGGTACCCACACCCTGGGTACCCACACCCTGGGTACCCACACCCTGGGTACCCTCACCCTGGGTACCCACACCCTCGGTACCCACACCCTGGGTACCCATACCCTGGGTACCCACACCCTGGGTACCCAAACCCTGGGTACCCACACCCTGGGTACCCACACCCTGGGTACCCACACCCTGGGTACCCACACCCTGGGTACCCACACCCTGGGTACCCACACCCTGGGTACCCACACCCTGGGTACCCACACCCTGGGTACCCACACCCTGGGTACCCACACCCTGGGTACCCACACCCTGGGTACCCACACCCTGGGTACCCACACCCTGGGTACCCACACCCTGGGTATACAAACACTAAAAAATAAGATCATTTTGAACAATTTCTCTTACGTTTACCTAATTTTTTTCTGTAAATCAGCATAATTTACCAGGTTGTAAATGTTTATGTAAATGTGTATGTAAATGTGTATGTAAATGTGTATATAAATGTGTATATAAATGTGTATATAAATGTTTATGTAAATGTGTATGTAAATGTTTATGTAAATGTGTATGTAAATGTGTATATAAATGTTTATGTAAATGTGTATATAAATGTTTATGTAAATGTGTATGTAAATGTGTATATAAATGTTTATGTAAATGTGTATGTAAATGTGTATATAAATGTGTATATAAATGTGTATATAAATGTGTATATAAATGTGTATATAAATGTTTATGTAAATGTGTATATAAATGTGTATATAAATGTGTATATAAATGTTTATGTAAATGTGTATGTAAATGTGTATATAAATGTTTATGTAAATGTGTATATAAATGTGTATATAAATGTGTATATAAATGTGTATATAAATGTGTATGTAAATGTGTATGTAAATGTGTATATAAATGTTTATGTAAATGTGTATATAAATGTTTATGTAAATGTGTATGTAAATGTGTATATAAATGTTTATGTAAATGTGTATATAAATGTTTATGTAAATGTGTATGTAAATGTGTATATAAATGTGTATGTAAATGTGTATGTAAATGTGTATATAAATGTTGAGTACAAACCCACATGGAGACACTCGGAACATTAATTAATGTGTATATTCGGACGCTGTTGTGGGATCCTGTTCAGCAGTGACAAGTGTTCGTTATACTTAACTTATCCGTATATGTAATGCAGGACAAGACACTTGGGGAGGGAAATCTTTAGCTTTGGATCTTTCACACTCTCGTGCGTCGTCAGGAGCTATGTAATGTTGCAAGACAGAAGGTACCGGTGGTAACCCATGACACTCTGTGTTATGGGTTGCCAATTATACTCTTCTGTCTGGCCTCAGAGAATTTCTCCTCCTAACTGTTGGTGTCTTGCAACATTACATAGCTTCTGACGACGCACGAGACTGTGAAAGATCTAAAGTTAAGGCTTTCCCTCCCCAAGTGTCTTGTTAAATAATTTTAGTAACCCAGCCTTGGTTAAATTAGTGTAAACTAATTTATCTTCGTCCTCCTCAGCTCACTAGTTTCTTATTCTTGATCTTTAGTTAATTATTGTAATTAATAAGTGAGGTTGAAAAATTTCGATGAGATACTGCAACTATAAATACCTTTTGCATGCTGGTTAAGGGGCCAGGAGCTGTGACTCGACCCCTGCAACCATCATGTAGGTGAGTACTTGCACCACACAGCCAGACAACATGTCAGTCTGGTTACCTGGCTGACACAAGGCATTGTTGCCTGTAACCCGGAGCACCAGGCTGGTGTTCCTGCCTGCATTACTGCTGTTGTTGCCTGCATTGTCCCTGCTGCCTGCACTGCTGCTGCTGTCTGCACTGCTGATGCTGCCTGCACTGCTGCTGCTGTTGCCTGCACTGCTGCTGCTGTCTGCACTGCTGATGCTGCCTGCACTGCTGCTATTGCTTGCACTTTTGCTGTTGCCTGCACTGCTGCTGCTATCTGCACTGCTGCTGCTGCCTGCACTGCTGTCTGCGCTGCTGCTGCTACCTGCACTGCTGCTGCTGCTTGCATTGTTCCTGCTGCTTGCATTGCCCCAGCTGCCTGAACTGTTCCTGCTGCCTGCATTGCTCCTGCTACCTGCACTGTTCCTGCTGCCTGCACTGCTCATATTGCTTTCACTGTTCATGTTGCCTTCACTGCTCCTCCTGCCTGCACTATTCCTTCTGCCTTCACTGCTCATGCTGCTTGCACCGCCCCAGCTGCCTGCAATGTTCTTGCTACCTGCACTGTTCCTGCTGCTTGCACTGCTCCTGCTGCCTGCACTGTTCTTGCTGCCTGCACTGTTCTTGCTGCCTGCACTGTTCCTGCTGCTTGCACTGCCCCTGCTGCCTGAACTGTTCCTGCTGCTTGCACTGTTCCTGCTGCCTGCACTGCTGCTATTGCTTTTACTGTTCCTGCTGCCTGCACTGTTCTTGCTACCTGTACTATTTTTGCTGCCTACACTGTTCCTGCTGCCTGCACTGCTCCTGCTGCCTGCACTGTTTTTGCTGCCTGCACACTCCCTGCTGCCTGCACTGTTCTTGCTGCCTGTACTGCTCCTGCTGCTTGCACTGCCCCTGCTGCCTGAACCGTTCCTGCTCCTTGCACTGCTACCATTGCTTTCACTGCTCCTGCTGCTTGCACCGCCCCTGCTGCCTGCACTGTTCTTGCTACCTGCACTGTTCGTGCTGCCTACACTGTTCCTGCTGCTTGTACTGCCCCTGCTGCCTGCACTGTTCTTGCTGCCTGCACTGCTCCTGCTACTTTCACTGTTCCTGCTGCCTGCACTGTTCCTGTTGCCTGCACTGCTCTTGCTACTTGCACTGTTCTTGCTGCCTTCACTGCTCCTACTGTCTGCACTGCCCCTGCTGCCTGAACTGTTTCTGCTGCCTGCACTGTTCCTGCTGCCTGCACTCCTCCTGATGCCTTCACTGTTCCTTTTTCCTGCACTCTTCGTGTTGCCTGCACTGCTGCTGCTGCCTGCACTGTTCCTGCTGCCTGCACATCCTGCTGCCTGCACTGCTGCACGGCAACATCTGGTGTACACCAATGCTTCTCTTTGGTGTTTCTGTGTGGTACTTGAATGGAGACTGGGCAGGTTCGAGTCCTGCTTTTGTGTGTGTGCGTGTGATAAGTAGCAGAGAGAGAGAGAGAGAGAGAGAGAGAGAGAGAGAGAGAGAGAGAGAGAGAGAGAGAGAGCGCAACAATCCGCAACTACAGACCAGTGTAACTCTTGTCAATCTCTGGCAAGATTCTTGATACAATAATCTCACGGCAGATAACAGAGTTTGTCAGCTACCACTCACTTCTTTGTGATCGTCAATATGACTTCAGGAAAGGTTACTCTGCTGCTGATCTGTTGTTAAACCTCTCCACTAGGTGGCACCAGTTCCTGGATGAATCCAAAGTCAGCTGTGTAGTAGCACCGGACATTGCTGGTGCTTTTGACCGAGTATGGCATCAGGGACTCGTGGCAAAACTGCAAGCACTGGGACAGAGTCAGCAAGACATCCTATTGGTGTAAATGTTCCACAGGGAAGTGTT
>NC_069442.1:6061511-6069011 GCF_026875155.1 Cherax quadricarinatus | reverse complement strand
CCTGCAGTCTGGGAAAAACGCATCTAACCCACCCTCCCTCGTGTCTTACTTCTGTTACCTTTCAAAAACTCCGGGGGTTTTGTGATACAAGATTTCCCCTTCCAGAACCCATGCGGGTTTTTTCATTTATAATCTTTGTTCCTTTCCAGGTTTTCGACCACTCTCCTCCGATAATCTTTCCATGACTTTGACACAATACTTTCAGAGACACGGTCGCATTTATGCCTCGTTTCGTTTCCTTTTTTAAAATATGGGGACTACATTAGCTTCTTCCATTTCTCAGGTAGTTACCCATTTTAAAGGGGATTTTTTGAAGATTGTGGTTGGGGCAAAAGCTCTCTGCTCCTTTTCTAAGGACCCAGGGGGAGATTTGTCCACCCCCCATCGCCTTTGGGGGTGTAAAGGGCACTTAAAGACTTCTTCCCCCCCCCTCATTTTCGTATTCATCCAAACCTTGTTGGTATATTCCCCTTGATGTTCCCTTCTGTGCTGTCCCCCCACAGCCTTCCTTCTCACTGTAAAAACTTCCTTAAATCTCCTTTTCAGCTCCTCCATACCCCCTGATCATTTTTTGTGGTTCTCCACCTTCTGTCCTTAATCTGATCACCGGGTTTTTGACTTGTCTTCCTCCTGAGGGGCTATACAACATTTTTGGGTAGTCTTGATTCTCGATGCATGTCATTTTCATACTGTCGCGGGGCATCCCTCCTTAACCTGTGGTACTCATTCCTGGCTCGGACTAAAACCCCCATTTTCGTGGTTCTCTCCCTTCGTATTTTTTTCCATTCTCTATTGCACTTTTTTTTTGCCCCCTTACACCGCGGGTAAACCGGGGGCTTGTTCTGGTCTTCCCATTGTTACTGTTGCCCTTGGGAATAAACCCTTTTCCATGCCCCTTGCATTTTGTTGCTACTATTCCATATTTCTTTTACGGCTTTCCTGCCAGTTCTCTGTCCCACTGGACCCCCCGCAAGAAGTTTTAAACCCCTAGTAGTCCCCTCTTTTTATAGCAGGTTTTTTCCCTTTCTACTCCTTTTTTCTCTCCCTTGCGCTCTACTATTTATTCAAAGCCAAAACCCAACTGGCGCTAGCTCCTAGGGGGACTCTCAACTTGATTCCTCAAGTCTGATGCCCAGGGTGAACAAAAGGGGTCCAATCTTGCTGGTTCATCCCCCCCTCACTCGGGTAGTGCCCCTTAACATGTTGGTGCATGGGGTTTTCCCAGCACACCCCCCAACATCCTGGCTCTCCATGTTTCGGGACCCCCTTTGGGGCCCCCGGGTTTTTTCCCAGTCAATCTCCCGTGGTTAAAAACCCCCATAACCACAATTTTGCTCTGCTGGAGTGACTCTCTTGCCCCCTCAGCAAGAGTGTCCACCATTGCTCTGTTTGCTCTTTCATTTTTCCTCTTTTGGCCCCCTCATTCTGTGGGGGATTTACATCACTGCAACCCCACTTTGTGTTCCCCAGACTGAAGTGTACCTGCTATGTATTCTCTTTCTCCCCCGTCTCATATATTCTTCCCATTTTCTCAAATTTCCATCTTTTTTTTTTACGAGCAACAACCCCACCTCCCCTGCCCCTTCTATCTTTCCTCATGATCTGGTATCCTGGTGGGAAATTGCTCTTTTATTGTCTCCATGAGTTTTGTTTTGTAACTGCTATGAGTCTGGGGACTTCTTTTGATTTTTCTTCCCTTTTCCTCATGTTTATTCGTTAATCCATCTGCATTTGTTTCCCGAACCTTCAACTTCTTTCTAATACTGTAACTGTGGGGCGGGGGGTGGAAACAGAGGGATGGGTGTTTTGATGGTTGGTTGGATTGTTCAGTTCCCTTTGGGGGGTGTCGGGGCCCTGGAGTCCTTCTGCAGGTGTTTCTGGGGGGTGCGCTTGTCCTTCCATTTGACCTGGGTTATTCTGCCTCCTTTTTCATTTCCTCCCATTTCTCCTTTCTTTTTTGAACCTCTCTCTTTCATTGTCTTCCTTTCGTCCTGTGTTCTGCCCGGGTCGAGGTACACACTCCGAACTCCGCTTGCCTCTCAGCGTGCTTTTTCCCCCTGCAGGGTCATGGTTCGGGGGGACTCCTTGAAAAATTTCTTTTAGAGGCCAATTTCCTTTTCTTTGTGAAACCCCCAATCTCCAAAATTTGGGCCCCCTGGGTCATGTCCCCCTCACCTATCACCTTCATGATGTCTTAATCGCTTTTTTAAAACCTCCTGCTTTTTTTCATATAATTTCCCCCTTTTGCTTCGTCTAGCCCCTAGACAAAAACGATTCCCCCCTTCCCCCTCCCTTGTGACTCCCAGCATCCTCTGATGTGTTTTAGTTCCTTCCCCGGGGGTGTTCCTTCCTTCACCCTTCCCTAGTTATGGCCCCAAAGCTTCTTTGGGTTTTCCTTCCTGTCACCTCTCCTGGCCCCCACAGGGATCTGGTAAGGGCCTTTCAATTCCCAGTTCCTTCAATGTTTCCAACCTCCTTTCTGTCCAGAGTGCTCCCCGCTTTGTTTTTTGGGCCCCCTGTGGGGTTTTACAGGACCTCGCATACAGTTTTGTTTCCCCTGCTTCCTTCGGACCCGTTTTCTGTGTTCGATGTAGCCCTTGCCGATGTACTTTTGTAATTCTTTTTCCTGTGCTTTTCGATGTGTGTGCGTGTTTTTTATGTGTGTGGTATGTGTGTGTGTGTGTATATGCTGTGTGTGTGTGTGTGTGGTGTGTTTGGGTGTGTGGGTGTGTTATGTGTGTGTTGTTGGGATATCGTGTGTGTGTCTTGTGTTGTGTGTGGTGTGTAGCGTGTGTGTGTTGGTGTTTGTGTATGTGTGGTGTGTGTGTGTGTGTGTATGTGTGTGTGTGTACTCACCTACTACCTTGTTGAGGTTGGGGGGCGAGTCCGAGCTCCTGGCCCCCGTGTGTGTGTGTGTATGTGTGTGTGTGTATTTTGTGTGTGTATTTTATTGGGTGTGTTGTGTTATGTGTGTGGTGTGTGTGGTGTGTTGTGGTGTGTGGGGTGTGTTGTGTTTTTGGTTGTTGGTGGTGTTTGTGTGGGTGTGTTACTGTGTGTGTTATGTTGTTGGTTTGTGTGTGTATGCGTGTTGTGGGGGTTGTGGTGTGGTTTTGTGTGTGTTGTGTGTGTATGTGTGTTGGTCTCACCTAGTTTTTTTGCGGGGGGAGTCCGAGCTCCTGGCCCAGCCCCTTCACTACGCTACTAGGGCACTCTCCCTGACCGTGACTTTATCATCCTCTGCTTTAAACTATGTTGGGTCCTGCCTCCACTAAAACGCTTCCCCCGCTATTCCACTTACTGACTACTCTGTGGGGAAGAAAAAACCTTTCCCAACATCCCTGTGATTCTCTTGTCTTCAGCTTCCAACTGTGTCCCCTTGTTACGTGTCCAAACTCTGGGAAAATCCGTCTTTGTCCACCTTTTCAATTCCTTCAGATTTTGTATGCGGTTTTCATTCCCCCCCATCTCTCCCCTCCTCCAGTGTCGCAGTTGATTTTTTCCCCTTTAAACCCCTCCCCGTAGGACATACCCTTCTCGGACTATCTTTTTGCAAACCTTTGCACTTTCTCTAGTTTCTTCACGTGCTTGGCTAGTGTGGTTTTCCAAATGGTGCCATACCCAAAAGGGCCTAACTACACGGTGTACAGGGGCCTGAAGGGTTCCTTATTAAGAGTCGGAATCTGTTCTGAGGTTTGCTAGCGCCCCTATGCGCACAGTTATTTTTTTGATGTGCGCTTCAGGAATGTGCCCGGTTTTAAATCACCCCCAAATCTTTTTCCCTTTATGAGGTTTGTAGTCTCTGACCGCCTAACTGACTCCGTCTGCGGCCTTTTTTTTGCCCCCCTTCCCAATCTTCATGACTTTGCACTTGGGGGGATTGAACTCCAGGGGGCCCAAATTGCTGGACCAGGTCTGCAGCCTGTCCAGATCCCTTTGTAGTTCTGCCTGGTCTTCGATCGAGTGAATTCTTCTCATCAACTTCAAGTCATCTGCAAACAGGGACACCTCAGAGTCTATTCCTTCCGTCATGTCGTTCACAAATACCAGAAACAGCACTGGTCCTAGGACTGACCCCTGTGGGACCCCGTTGGTCACAGGTGCCCACTCTGACACCTCGCCACGTACCATGACTCGCTGCTGTCTTCCTGACAAGTATTCCCTGATCCATTGTAGTGCCTTCCCTGTTATCCCTACTTGGTCCTCCAGTTTTTGCACCAATCTCTTGTGTGGAACTGTGTCAAACGCCTTCTTGCAGTCCAAGAATATGCAATCCACCCACCTCTCTCTCTCTTGTCTTACTGCTGTCACCATGTCATAGAACTCCAGTAGGTTTGTGATACAGGATTTCCCGTCACTGAAACCATATTGGCTGCTGTTGATGAGATCACTCCTTTCTAGGTGTTCCACCACTCTTCTCATGATAATCTTCTCCATGATTTTGCATACTATACATGTCAGTGACACTGGTCTGTAGTTTAATGCTTCATGTCTGTCTCCTTTTTAAAGATTGGGGCTACATTTGCTGTCTTCCACCCCTCAGGCAATCTCCCTGTTTCGATAGATGTATTGAATATTGTTGTTAGGGGTACACATAGTGCCTCTGCTCCCTCTCTCAATACCCATGGAGAGATGTTATCTGGCCCCATTGCCTTTGAGGTATCTAGCTCACTCAGAAGCCTCTTCACTTCTTCCTCGGTTGTGTGCACTGTGTCCGCACATGGTTGTGTCCCCCAACTCTCCGTCTTTCTGGAGCCCCTTCTGTCTCCTCTGTGAACACTTTTTTGAATCTCTTGTTGAGTTCCTCACATACCTCACGGTCATTTCTTGTTGTCTCTCCTCCTTCTTCCTTGGGCCTGATTACCTGGCCCTTTGGGACTGTTGTTTTCCTCCCTGATGTGGCTGTACAAACATTTTTCGGGTCAGATTTGGTTTTTCGCTGCTCTCATTTTCATATTGCCTTTGGCCTCCCTTCTTATCTGTACATATTCGTTTCTGGCTCTACGACTGCTCTCCTTATTCTCCTTGGTCCTTTTCCCTTCTATATTTCTTCCAAATTCCCTAGCACACTTGGTTTTTGCCCCCCTGCACCTAGGGTAAACCAATGGGCTCACCCTGGCTTTTTCATTATTCCTGTTACCCTTGGGTACAAACCTCTCCTCACCCTCCTTGCATTTTGTTGCTACATATTCCATCATCTCATTAACTGGCTTCCCTGCCAGTTTCTCTGTCCCACTTTAAACCCGTTCAGGAAGTTCCTCATTCCTGGTAGTCCCCTTTCTTGTAGTGTGGGTTCATTCGTCCTGGCCTTCCTGCTTCTCCCTCCACTTGTAGCTCTACTGTGTATTCGAAGCTTAAAACCACATGGTCACTGGCCCCCAAAGGGGGCTTTCGTATGTGATGTCCTCAATATCTGCACTACTCAAGGTGAATACTAAGTCTAGCCTTGCTGGTTCATCCTCTCCTCTCTCTCTTGTAGTGTCCCTTACGTGTTGGTACATGAATTTTCCAGTAACCACCTCCATCATCTTAACTCCATGTATCTTGGCCCCCATGAGGGTCCAAGTTTCTCCCAATCGATCTCCTTGTGGTTAAAGTCACCATGATCAGGAGCTTTGCCCTGCATGCATGAATTCTTTCTGGCCACTCTAGCCAGTGTGTCAACCATTGCTCTATTTTCTCTCGTCGTACTCTTTGCCTTGGCCCCCTGCTGTTCTGTGGTGGGTTATACATCATGCTATTACCACCTTGGGACCTCCCGAGTGAAGCGTTCCCATGTAATCAGTTTCTTCTCCGCTGTCTCCTCTCCCAGCTCATCAAAATTCCAGCGATTTTTGATCAGCAATGCCACTCCTCCACCCCCCCTGTTCCCTCTGTCTTTCCCAGGATTTGGGATCCATTGGAAAGATTTGGGATTGTTATCATACCTGTAAGCTTGGTTCTGTGGAGCTATGATGTCCGGTGATGCCTCTTGACTCTTTCATGCCACTCCTCCCACTTATTTGTTATACCATCAGCGTTTTGTGTACCATACCTTCAGTTTCCTTTCCAACACTGTGGTTTCTGGGGCCTGTTGAGGTGGGGGACCCGGTGGGATACTGTGGGATTTATAGCTCGGTGTTGGGGGAGGCTGTGGGTATGGATTGTAGTGTGTGTTGGGATGGTGTGATAGGTTGTATGGTTCTAAGAATAGTTTTTGTGTGTGCTTGCCCCCTTTCTGTTCTGTTTCTGCTCTGATTGACCTCTGCTGGTTTTCCCTCCTTGCTCTTTTCATAGCTTTCCCTTTTGCTTTTTTGTCCTCTCCCTCAGCTGCTGTCGTTTGATTTTGTTCTGTCTCTGTCTAGGAACACCCTCTTGTACTCTTCCGAGTATTTCAATCGTGGTTTTCTCTTGGAGGATCCTGTTCCGCACTGCTTCCGTCCTGAGAATCAGCTGATTGGTCGGTTTCTCCCCTTCGAGTACCCCCCTATTCTCTGAAAATTTACAATCTCGTCCATCTCTTCACCTATTTCCGAGATGATTTTCTCAATCTCCTTACTTTCTTCCTGCTGCCTTTCAGTGTGTGTCCTTTCCTCTCTCTCCTGAAGCCCATGGATAAACACTGATTTTGCCCTTTCCTCCTCCCATTGCCTCACCCTCTGTGACTCTGGATCCTGCCTGTATGTGGTCAGTTTCTCCCTTGATTTTTCCAGTGGCTCTTGATAGCATGGTTGTGCCTCAGCATTCGACCTATCACCCTCTCCATCTGCAACCAGCTGTTCTTCCCTTCCGCTCGCTGGCTCTTTTTGGCAGGTTGATATGACCTTAGCATAATTGTGTGTGTGTGTGTGTGTGTGTGTGTGTGTGTGTATGTATGTGTGTGTGTACTCACCTAGTTGTACTCACCTAGTTGAGGTTGCGGGGGTTGAGTTCGAGCTCCTGGCCCCGCCTCTTCACTGATCGCTACTAGGTCACTCTCCCTGAGCCGTGAGCTTTATCATACCTCTGCTTAAAGCTATGTATGGATCCTGCCTCCACTACATCGCTTCCCAAACTATTCCACTTACTGACTACTCTGTGGCTGAAGAAATACTTCCTAAAATCCCTGTGATTCATCTGTGTCTTCAACTTCCAACTGTGTCCCCTTGGTACTGTGTCCAATCTCCGGAACATCCTGTCTTTGTCCACCTTGTCAATTCCTCTCAGTATTTTGTATGTCGTTATCATGTCCCCCCTATCTCTCCTGTCCTCCAGTGTCGTCAGGTTGTGTGTATGTGTGTGTATGTGTGTGTGTTTGTGTGTGTGTGTGTGTGTGTGTGTGTGTGTGTGGTGTGTGTGTGTGTGTGTGTGTGTGTGTGTATGTGTGTGTATGTGTGTGTGTGTGTGTATGTGTGTGTGTGTGTATGTGTGTGTGTGTGTGTGTGTGTGTGTGTTTGTATGTGTGTTGTGTGTGTATGTGTGTGTGTGTGTATGTGTGTGTGTGTGTTTTTGTGTGTGTTGTGTGGTGTGTATGTGTGTGGTGTA
>NC_069442.1:6039843-6061011 GCF_026875155.1 Cherax quadricarinatus | reverse complement strand
TCGTGACTTTGCGGGAAAACATTTTTGACTTTGCTGGAACATTCTTGACTTTGCGGAACATTCTTGACTTTGCGGGGAACTTTGATTGCGGGAAAATTTTGACTTTGCGGGAACATTCGTGATTTTGTGGAACTTTTCTTGACTTTGCTGGAAATTCTCGCTTTGTGGAAATTCTCGACTTTGCGGGAACTTCTTGACTTTGCTGGAACATTCGTGCTTTGCTAAAAACAGTCTTGATTTGCTGGAACATTCTTGATTTGTGGAACATTTTGACTTTGCTGGAACATTTTGATTTGCTGGAACATTCGGACTTTGCGGAACATTCGTGATTTTGCGGGAAACTTTCTGATTTTGCGGGAAACATTTTTGACTTTGCTGGACATTTCGTGACTTGCTGGCACTTGGACTTTGCGGAACATTCTTGCTTTGCTGGAACATTTTGTCTTTGCTGGAAATTGTGACTTTGCTGGAACATTCTTGATTTTGTGGACATTCGGATTTTTTCTGGAACATCGGACTTTGATGAATTTGTGTTTTTGATTTTGAAGTGTTTTTTTTGATTTACCAAGATATTGGCGTAGGAGGTTCCTTTTTGTGTGTGTTGTTTTTGTGTGTGTGGGTGTGTGTTTTTGGTGTTGTGTTCTACCTAATTTTTTTGGTTGGGGGGTGGGCTCGTCGGGCCCCGCCTCTTCATGATCGTATAGGCCTCTC
The DNA here is from genome assembly GCF_026875155.1 of Cherax quadricarinatus. NCBI lineage: Eukaryota > Metazoa > Arthropoda > Malacostraca > Decapoda > Parastacidae > Cherax > Cherax quadricarinatus. The sequence goes on along the minus strand of NC_069442.1, from coordinate 6,060,300 downwards.
CCCCTCTGGTTCCTGAGGTCATACCTTTTTCTTAAAATATGTATGGCTCCTCCCTCCATACTTCATTTGCAGGTTTTCCATTTTTTCTGACGACTTATACTGAAAAAATACTTTAACGCCCCTGTGCTCGTCGGGTTTTCACTTCCATTGTGCCTCTTGTTTCTGTGTCCCCTTCGGGAACACCCTTTTTGCCCACCTTGTTATTCCCCGCAGTACTTGTAGTCGTTATATGTCTCCCCTGCCCCTTTGTTCCAGGTGTCAGTCCGATTTCCTCCCTTTCCTGACGACTTCCCCTACCCGGGGGAACCCTTGTTGCAACCCTTTTGTCTTTCTTAATTTCTTGAGTGCTTTCCCGGGTGTGGGTTCCGACTGGGCTGCATACCCAGTATGGGCCTAACTACACAGTGTACGGGTTCTTGAACGATTCCTTTTAATGTATCGGAACGCTTTTCTCGGGTTTGCCGGGCCCCCGTATGCTGCAGCGGTTTTTGGGGGTTGATGTGTGTGGTGTGTGTGTGTGCACTCATATTTTGTACTCCCCTATTTGGGGTTTTGGGGGGCGGTCACGCCCCTGGCCCCGCCTCTTCGCTGTTGCTACTAGGTCCTCTCTATCCCTGCCATGAGCTCTATCATTACCTCGCCTTAAAACTATGTATGTCCGCCTCCATATATAACGTCACTTTCTAGGCTATTCCACGGACTGACTACTCTATGATGATGGAAATTACTTCTTACATCCCTTTGATGCACTGAGTCTTCAACTTCCATTGTGACTCTTGTAGTCTGTGTCCCTGCTCTGGGAAACATCCCGTTTTTCGCGTTCTTTTGTCCACTTGTACTATTCAGCCGCAGTTAATTTTAATGTCGTAATCATGTCTCCCATGACCCTTCCTGTCCTCCAGTGTGTCAGGCCGATTCTCCCTCAACCTTTCTTGGTGTTTAGAACAATCCCCGTAGCCTATGGACTAGTCTTGTTGAAAACCTTTTGCTCATTCTATTATTTCTTGACGTGCTTGACTGGTGTGGATTCCAAAATGGTGCTGAATACTCGTATGGGCCTGACCTAAAGGTGTTTACAGAGTCATAAACGAATCCTTACTGAGGATATCGGAACGCTATCAGTTAGGTTACCAGCGCCCGTATGCTGCAGCAGTTCTGATTGATGTGCGCCTCAGAGATATTGCTTCGGTGTTATGCTCACCCCCAGCATCTTTTCCTTGAGTGAGGTTTGCAGTCTTTGGCCATCTTAAACTATTTTGTGTCTGCGGTCTTCTTTGCCCTTCCCCAATCTTCTGACTTTGCCATTTGGCAGGTGTTTTAATTTTCAAGGAGATCCCACTAGAGAGTTGATATGGACAAGGCTTGTGCCTGTCCAGGTCTCTTTGTTGTCCTGCCTGATCCTCATCCGATTTGATTCTTCTCATTACTTCGCATCATCTGCAAAAAGGACAATTCTGAGTCTATCCCTTCCGTTATGTCGTTCACATATACCAAGAACAGCACAGGTCCTAGGACTGAACCCTGTGGAACCCGTTGTCCAACATGCGCCCCTCTGACACCTCGTCGCGTAACATGACTCGTTGTTGCCTCCCTGTTCAGGTAGCTCTGATCCATTGCAGTGCCTTTCTGTTATGTGTGCCTGATCCTCTAGGCTTTTGCGTAACTCGTGTGAGAACTGTGTCAAAGGCCTTCTTGCAGTCCAAAAAATATGCTGTCGATCCAAACTCTCTCTCTTGTCTTACTTCTGTCACCTTGTCATAAAACTATAGTAGGTTGGACACAGGAATTTCCTTCCCTTGAAAACGTGCTGGTTGTCAATTATACACTTGTTTCTTTCCAGGTGGCCCCACCCCTCTCCTCTGATGATTCTTCGCAATGACCTTGCATACTATACACGTTAGTGATACAGGTCTGTTTGTTTAGTGCCTCATGCTGTCTACCTTTTTACAAATTGGGACTTATTTGCCATTTTCCTTACCTCAGGGAGTTGTCCAGTTTCAATATGATGTCTCAAGGAAATCGTAATGACCGATTGCAAAACAAAAACCATACCCCGGCGGGTTTGAAACGCCGCGGTTCATAGATAGTCTCAAACTCCAGCCGTCGCGTTTGTCCACTAGACCAGCTAGGCCGCACAATTATGGATCATCCAACTAGGTATGGTGTAGATATGGTGTAGAAATATACCTAGTTGGATGAATCTTATTGTGGCTAGCTGGTCTTGTGGCTAAACGCGACGGGCTGGAGTTTTGAGTCTCTATGACGCGGGTTGGTTCAATACCGGCGGGGGGTATGGGTCAAATGATGTGTTGAAGAGATGTTGTCTGGTTCCCACGCCTGTTGAGGTGTCAAGTTAGCATATCAGCTTCTTCACCTCCTCCTTGGTTATATTTTTGGGTAATCATCCAGCACTTGCTGGTGTGCCCCCACTGTTTTCTGATTTCCTGGAAGTCCTACTGCTTTCCACTGTGAAATACTCTGTAATCTTGTGTTGGCTCCTGACATCCTCTTGGTGTTTCTTGTGAATATATCCCCCTCACCCTTACTCCCTCAGTCTGATTACCTGGTCCTTGACTGTTGTTTTCTCCTGATGTGGGGCTGTACAAAGAGTTGGGTCAGTTCTTTACTTTTTGATTGCTATGTCATTATTTCATATTGTCTCTGAGCCTCCTCTTCTTATCTGTGCTATTCGTTTTGGCTCTTGGCTAAGCTCTTTATTTTCCTGAGTTCTCTGTTCTTCTGTACCACTTTTTCCCAATTCTCTAGTACACCTAGTTTTTGCCGTCCCTACACCTTTGGGATAACCAAGAATACCTTCGTTCTTGTTCTTCCCGATTATTTCTCTGTTTCCCTTGGGAAACAAAACCTTATCCTCTGAACGGGGAGAGGGCGATGGCGTGAACGAGGGAGGGGATGGGCTGGATCAGGGGAAGATGTGAGGATGTCGGTGGTTTTAGGGGGGGGGGAGTGTATGTGTTGAGGTCTGGATGTGGTGATGTGTTGGCTGTGTGTGTGTGTGTGTTGAGTGTGTGTGGTTAAATTTTGTGTGGAATTATGTGTGGGTTTATTATGTAATGAAAGGTAGGTGGCTTGTGCGTTGGTAATGTAGTCGCAGTGGTCCTTGCTCCCCACAACTTCTTGGCCCTGCCCACCAACCTCCTGGGGCTTGACCGGCACGTACTTACAGTGTTTTGGGGTGTGTGTGTGTGTGTGTGTTTTGTGTGTGTGTATGTGTGTGGTGTGTGTGTGTGTGTATTTTTATATGTGTGTGTGTGTATATGTGTGTGTGTGTGGGGTGTGTGTGTGTGTGTGGTGTGTATGTGTGGGGTATTGTGTGTGTGTATATGTGTGTGTATGTGGTATTGGGGGAGGTATGCGGGGAGATACTATTAATACTACCAGTAATTCTGGGTTTAAATTGCGATAATTGCTATTTAGGGTCTAAAGCTTCAATAAGTGTCTGCCCTTGTGTGTTGTGTGTTAGGGAGGGATGGTTAGGGGGTAGATACTTTTATACCTCTCTGTTTGTCTTTCCTAGAAATGCTACACTCTTCACTTATTGTCCTTTCTGGATTTAAGTATCAATTATTGCTGTTATTATCCTATTCCTTGTTCACGTTTGGGGAGGACTTCCTAGCTTCCTAAGTGTTCTTACTACTAATAACTACTGTAATAGCTTGCAGGAGTGAGTGACCAGTATCTAACAGCGATGCAAGGCCAAGCCAAGCCAGCTGCGACATGCAAACCACAATATAGGTGATACTTGCGCTGGCAACAGTCGTGCCAAGTTGCCAGATGCTGATGACGTAGTCGTCGTACGTAGCCTAAATCCCTATTTTGGAGATCCTTCATCCGTGATGATTATAACCACATGTGCTCATACATCCCTCGTTCCTCACGCGATTTCACCTTTTACTTATGCAATGTATACACTTCACATTATATACACTTCACTTTATATGTTAATGGCACACAATTGTCAGTGACGTTCACTGCTTCAGGCCTTACCGCTGCACTAGTAGACCAAAACGATTGGATAATTTTGGAAATGGATAATTTCGGCTTTCTCACGACTTTTTCTAACTAATAACTTTAGTTATCATTTCGTATTTTGTACTGACGATGTCACTACATGAGTACTGTTAGCAGTCCTGCACCCTTAGAAACACTAGGATTTTCGGAGCCTGTGTGTGCCCATGTTGCCCACGGACCCGTGGTGTGTGTGTGTGTGTGTGTGTGTGTGTGTGTGTGTGTGTGTGTGTGTGTGTGGTGTGTGTGTGTGTGTGGGTGCACTCCCTAGTTGTACTCACCTGTTGAGGTTGCAGGGGTCGAGTCCAAGCTCCTGGCCCTGCCTCTTCACTGGTCGCTACTAGGTCACTCTACCTGAACCGTGAGCTTTATCATACCTCTGCTTAAAGCTATGTGTGGATCCTGCCTCCACTACATCACTTTCCAAACTTTCCACTTCCTGAACTACTCTGTGGCTGAAGAAGTACTTCCTAACATCCTGTGATTCATCCGTTGTCCTCAACTTCCAACTGTGTCCCCTTGTTACTGTGTCCCATCTCTGGAACATCCTGTCTTTGTCCACCTTATCAATTCCTCTCAGTATTTTGTATGTCGCTATCATGTCCCCCTATCTCTCCTGCCCTCCAGTGTCGTCAGGTTGATTTCCTTAACCTCTCCTCGTAGGACATACCTCTTAGCTCTGGGACTAGTCTTGTTGCAAACCTTTGCACTTTCTCTAATTTCTTTACGTGCTTGGCTACGTGTGGGTTCAAATGGTGCTGCATACTCCAACATGGGCCTAACGTACACGGTGTACAGGGTCCTGAACGATTCCTTATTAAGATGTCGGAATGCTGTTCTGAGGTTTGCTAGGCGCCCATATGCTGCAGCAGTTATTTGGTAGATGTGCGCTTCAGGAGATGTGCCTGGTGTTATACTCACCCCAAGATCTTTTTCCTTGAGTGAGGTTTGTAGTCTCTGGCCCCTAGACTGTATTCCGTCTGCGGTTCTTCTTTGCCATCTTCCCAATCTTCATGACTTTGCACTTGGTGGGGTTGAACTCCAGGAGCCATTGCTGGACCAGGTCTGCAGCCTGTCCAGATCCCTTTGTAGTTCTGCCTGGTCTTCGATCGATGAATTCTTCTCATCAACTTCACGTCATCTGCAAACAGGGACACTCAGTCTATTCCTTCCGTCATGTCGTTCACAAATACCAGAAACAGCACTGGTCCTAGGACTGACCCTGTGGGACCCCGTGGTCACAGTGCCCACTCTGACACCTCGCCGTGCCATGACTCGCTGCTGTCTTCCTGACAAGTCTTCCCTGACCCTTGTAGTGCCTTCCCTGTTATCCTGCTTGGTCCTCCAGTTTTTGCACTAATCTCTTGTGTGGAACTGTGTCAAACGCCTTCTTGCAGTCCAAGAAAATGCAATCCACCCACCCTCTCTCTCTTGTTTTACTGCTGTCACCATGTCATAGAACTCCAGTAGGTTTGTGACACAGGATTTCCCATCCCTGAAACCATGTTGGCTGCTGTTGATGGAGATCATTCCTTTCTAGGTGTTCCACCACTCTTCTGATAATCTTCTCCATGACTTTGCATACTATACATGTTAGTGACACTGGTCTATAGTTTAGTGCTTCTTGTCTGTCTCCTTTTTTAAAGATTGGGACTACATTTGCTGTCTTCCATGCCTCAGGCAATCTCCCTGTTTCGATAGATGTATTGAATATTGTTGTTAAGGGTACACATAGCGCTTCTGCTCCCTCTCTCAGGATCCATGGAGAGATGTTATCCGGCCCCATTGCTTTTGAGGTATCTAGCTCACTCAGAAGCCTCTTCACTTCTTCCTCAGTTGTGTGTACTGTGTCCAGCACTTGGTGGTGTACCTCACCTCTCCATCTTTCTGGAGCCCCTTCTGTCTCCTCTGTGAACACTTCTTTGAATCTCTTATCGAGTTCCTCACATACTTCACGGTCATTTCTTGTTGTCTCTCCTTCTTTCGTTCCTTAGCCTGATTACCTGGTCCTTGACTGTGTGTGTGTGTGTGTGTGTGTGTGTGTGTGTGTGTGTTGTGTTGTGTGTGTTCGTGTGTGGGGTTGTGTTGTGTGTGGTTGTGTGTGTGGGGTTTGGGGTTTTGGGGTGTGTGTGTTGTGTGTGTGTGGTTGTGTGTCTGTGTGTGTCTCGTGTGGGTGTATGTTAGTTGTGTATGCATGTATGCGTGTGTGTGTGCGTGTGAGTGTGTGTTTGTTTTGTGTGTGGTGTGTGTGTGTGTGTGTGTGTGTGTGGTGTGTGTCTGTGTGTGTCTCGTGTGTGTGTGTTAGTTGAGTATGTATGGGGTGTGTGTGGTTTGTGTACTCACCTATTTTGGTTGCAGGGTCGATTCATAGCTCCTGGCCCGCCTTTCGCTGACTGCTACTAGGTCCTCTCTCTCCCTGCCCCATGAGCTTTATCATACCTCCCTTAAAACTATGTATGGTTCCCCCCTCACTACGTCACTTTCTAGGCTATTCCACGGCCTGCTACTACTCTATGACTGAAGAAATATTTCCCTAAACCCCTTTGATTCATCTGTCTTCAGCTTCCAATTGTGACCTCTTGTGTCTTTTGTCCCTTCTCTGGAAATCCCGTCTTTGTCCACCTTGTCTATTCCGCGCGTATTTTTATGTCGTTATCATGTCTCCCCGACCCTCCTGTCTTCAGTGTCGTCAGGCCATTTCCCTCAAACCTTTCTTCGTAGGACAATCCCGTAGCTCTGGGAGCGCCAAGAGACAATGGGGTGTTTTCGCCGAGATCCCGCCGGCGAGGGCTTAAAGTCTCAAAAAATGACTGAGTCTCAGAAATTATTCGACGAGGATTGCCCGTTGAAGAGAGACACAACCCAGTACTTTCGACTGGAGACATATACACCATTTTCTCACAAAATTACAAAACCTTTGCATTTTCTCTAATTCTTGACGTGCTTGACTAGGTGGGGGATTCCAAACTGGTGCTGCATACCCAGTATGGGCCTGACCTAAATGGTATACAGAGTCTTGAACGAATCCTTACTGAGGTATCGGAACGCTATCCGTAGGTTTGCCAGGCGCCCATATGCTGCAGCAGTTATCTGATTGATGTGCGCTCAGGAGATATGCTCGGTTTTTAAACTCCCCCCAAAGATCTTTTTCCTTGAGTGAGGTTTGCCCTTTGGCCATCTAAACTATATTGTGTCTGCGGTCTTCTTTCCCCTTCCCCAATCTTCATGACTTTGCATTTGGAGGGTTAAACTCAAGGAGCCAGTTGCTGGACCAGGCTTGTAGCCTGTCCAGGTCTCTTTGTAGTCCTCCTGATCCTCATCCGATTTGATTCTTCTCATTAACTTCACATCATCTGCAAACAAGGACCACTTCTGAGTCTATCCCTTCCTTTATGTCGTTCACATATACCAAGAACAGCAAGGTCCTAGGACTGACCCCTGTGGAACCCCGCTTGTCACAGGCCCACTCTGACACCTTGTCCCGTACCATGACTCGTTGTTGCCTCCTGTCAGGTATTCTTGATCCATTGCAGTGCCTTTCCTGTTATGTGTGCCTGATCCTTAGCTTTTGCAGTAACCTCTTGTGAGGAACTGTGTCGAGGCCTTCTTGCAGTCAAAAAAATGAGTCGATCCCCCCCTCTCTCTCTTGTCTTCCCTCTGTCCCCTTGTCAAAAACTCGAGTAGGTTTGTGACACAGGATTTTCCTTCCTGAAACCGTGCTGGTTGTCAATTATACACTTGTTTCTTTCCAGGTGCTCCACCACTCCTCCTTGATGATCTTCTCCATGACCTTGCATACTATACACGTTAGTGTATACAGGTCTGTAGTTTAGTGCCTCATGTCTGTCCCCCTTTTTTAAAAAAATTGGGACTACATTTGCCATCTTCCATACCTCGGGGAGTTGCCCAGTTTCAAATGATGTGTTGAAGATCTTGTTAATGGCTCACACAATATCTCTGCCCCCTCTTTAAGGACCCATGGAGAGATTTTTGTTGGTCCCACGCCTTTGAGGTGTCAAGTTCGCATAGGGAGCTTCTTCACCTCCTCCTTGGTTATATGTACCTCATCCAGCACTTGCTGGTGTACTTCCCCTGTTTGATTTCCCGGAGTCCTACTGGTTTCCACTGTAAATACTTCTTTAAATCTCGGTTGGCTCCTGACATACCTCTCGGTCGTTTCTTTGTGAATTCCCCATCACCCTTCCTCAGTCTGATTACCTGGTCCTTGATGTTGTTTTCCTCCTGATGTGGCTGTTACAACAGCTTCGGATCAGTCTTGACTTTCGATGCTATGTCATTTTCATATTGTCGCTGAGCCTCCCTTCTTATCTGTGCATATTCGTTTCTGGCTCTTGGCTTTAAACTCTATTTTCCTGAGTTCTCTGTCTTCTGTACCTTTTCCATTTTCTAGTACACCTAGTTTTTGCCTCCCTACACCTTTGGGTGAACCAAGAAAATCGTTCTGTTCTTCCCATTATTTCTGTTTCCCTTGGGAACAAACCCCCTCCCCTGCCTCCTTGCATTTTTTTTGCCACATAGTCCATTATTTCTTGTACTGGTTTTCCTGTCAGTTCCCTCTCCCCCTGAATGTCTTGAAGGAAGTTCCTCATGCCTGAGTAGTTCCCCCCTTTTTTAGTTTGGTTTTCCCACCCTATTCCTGCTATCTCTCCACTTGGAGCTCACCCATGTAGTCGAAGCACAGAAACCCCATGTCACTAGCTCCCAGGGGCCTTTCATACATGATATCCTCGATGTCCGGGGGTTTTTGTGTGTGTGGGGTGTGTGTGTGTGTGTGGGTGTTTTTCTTGTTTTGTTTGTTCCTTCTCTTTTTCTTTATTTAACTTTCCCCTCCTTTTTCGCTCTCTCTCTCTCTCTCTCTCTCTCTCTCTCTCTCTCCTCTCTCTCTCTTCTCTCTCTTCTCTCTCTCTCTTGCTCGGTAATAAATAAAAAAAATAGCAGATTGATCCAAGTTGCATATTTTTCTGCACTCTCAGAACTCACCTGCACAGCACACCTGCCCTCTCAGAGCTCATTGCCAGCAAAACCTGCCTCTCAGAACTCACCTGCACTCTAGAGCTCAATTGGGAAATCTTCAGAGCTCCTTGCACAGCACACTGCCCTCTCAGAGCCAAATGACCCCAGGGGTTTACTCCCAGGATGCCCTTAATCATTGCACCCCAATTCCAGTACCGGGACAGGGGCCCCTGACAGCATTTTCCCTGAAGTCATTGCACACAATGGCCCCCGTGCTTTATTGGAAAACTGTTCATTCACTTGGACACCGTTAGGTCATTGACACCAAACCCGTTACATTGACTCCAGGTGTACTTCCACACACTTTCAAAATCATTGACAGACATGAAATCGGCCTTACATGAAGGAATTTCCCCCTTCAGGTTTTGTCGCAGGGCCTAATGACGAATTTTTCCCCTTGGGGCACGGGGCCCGACACCTGCTGTCTATGTTCACCTAGCAGTAAAATAGGTACCTGGGTGTTAGTAGACTGGTGTGGGTCGCATCCTGGGACACTGACCTAATTTGCCCGAAATACTCAGCATAATAAACGGCTTTCTATATAGTAGTATGTCAATGATGTCACCAATTACTGTATATCCTTTATATGTAGAAATAAAGATTATTATTATTATTATTATTATTATTATGGTGCAGTCAACCAGACGTTCTGTTGCTTCCACTTTCACTTGTGTGTTTCAACGCTCGTATCCACTGCTGCAGCTGTTGTTGATGTTGGTGTTGATGCTGTTGTTGAAGGTGCTGCTGCTGCTGTTGTTGAAGGTGCTGCTGCTGCTGCTGTTGATATTGCTGCTGTTATTGAAGCTGCTGTTGCTGCTGTTGTAACTGCTGCTGCTGTTGTTGATGCTGTTGTTGAAGGTGCTGCTGCTGCTGCTGTTATTGAAGCTGCTGTTGCTGCTGTTGTAACTGCTGCTGCTGCTGTTGTTGATGTTGCTGCTGTTATTGAAGCTGCTGTTGTAGCTGCTGTTGTTGATGCTGCTGTTTTTGCTGCTGCTGCTGTTGTAGCTGCTGCTGCTGTTGTTGCTGCTGCTGTTGCTGTTACTGCTTTTGTTGTTGCTGCTGCTGTTCTTGATGCTGCTGCTGCTATACAGCTACCATTGTTTTTTGCAGCTGTTGTTACTGCCGCTTCTGGTGCAGTAACTGCTGCAGTGCAGTTACTGCTGTTGTTGTCAAGGGTGTCACCCCCTCCTGCTATGTTGGTGTTGTGTTGCTCTTTTGTTACTGATATGTTGCTGTGTTGCTATGTTCTCGTTAACCACAGTGTCCTCGTTAACCAGAGTGTCCTCGTTAACCACAGCGCCATCGTTAAGCACAGCGCCATCGTTAAGCACAGCGCCATCGTTAACCACAGAGCCATCGTTAACCATAGCGTCATTGTTAACCACAGTGTTCTTGTTAACCACAGCGTCATCGTTAACCACAGTGTTCTCGTTAACCACAGCGTCCTCGTTAACCATAGTGTTCTCGTTAAAAAGCGTCCTCGTTAATCACAGTGTCCTTGTTAAGAAGCGTCCTCGTAATCACAGTGTCCTCGTTAACCATTCCTTGGTTACGTGTTTCTATATAAATGCAAATTTTTAAGAAGGAAAAAAATTACTGTGTGTATAGTTGGTATTGTGGGAGGGAGGGGGAGGGGGAGGGGTTTTTAAGGGGGGAGGTGGGTGGGTGGTGGTTGATGATGGGTGGTTGATGGGTGGGTGGTGGTGGTTGGTGATGGGTGGTGGTTGATGATGGGTGGGTGATGGTGGTGGTTGGTGATGGGTGGTGGTTGATGGGTGGGTGATGTTGGTGATGGGTGGTGTGGGTGATGGGTGGTGGTTGATGGGTGGGTGATGTTGGTGATGGTGGTGGTGGGTGATGGGTGGTTGATGGGTGGTGATGGTGGTGTTGGTGATAGGTGGTGGTTGATGGTGGGTGATGTTGTGATGGGTGGTGGTGGGTGATGGGTGGTTGATGGGTGGGTGATGGTGGTGGTTGGTGATAGGTGGTGGTTGTGATAGGTGGTGGTTGAGGGTGGGTGATGTTGGTGATGGTGGTGGTGGGTGATGGGTGGTTGATGGGTGGGTGATGGGTGGTTGGTGATGGGTGGTGGTGGTGGTTGATGGGTGGTGATGGTGGGTGGGTGGTTAGTGATGGGTGGTGGTTGATGGGTGGTGGTTGATGATGGTGGTGTTGATGATGGGTGGTTGATGATGGGTGGTGTTGATGATGGGTGTGGTTGATGATGGGTGGTTGATGAGTGGTGGTTGATGATGGGTGGTTGATGATTGGTGTGGTTGATGATGGGTGATGGTTGATGATGGGTGGTGGTTGATGATGGGTGGTGGTGGTTGATGGGTGGTGGTTGATGGGTGGTGGTTGATGATGGGTGGTGGTTGATGGGTGGGTGGTGGTTGATGGGTGAGGTGGTTGATGGGTGGTGGTTGATGATGGGTGGTGATTGATGATGGGTGGTTGGTGGGTGGGGTTGATGATGGGTGGTGGTTGATGATGGGTGGTTGATTGATTGGTGGTGGTGGTTGATGGGTGATGGTTGATGGGTGGTGGTTGATGATGGGTGGTGGTTGATGTGGGTGGTGGTTGATGGTGGTTGATGGTGGGTGATTGTGGTGGTTGATGATGGGTGATGGTGGTTGATGGTGGTGGTTGATGATGGGTGGGTGATGGTGGTGGTTGATGATGGGTGGTGGTTGATGATGGGTGGGTGATGGTGGTTGGTGATGGGTGGTGGTTGTGATGGGTGGTGATGGTGGGTGTTGATGGGTGGTGGGTGATGTGGTGATGGGTGGTGGTGGGTGATGGGTAGTGATGGTGGTGGTGTGATGGGTGGTGGGTGGGTGATGGGTAGTTGATGGTGGTGGTTGGTGATGGGTGGTGGTAGTGATGGGTTGTGATGGATGGTAGCATGTTCACCACACAACCACACATGCCTGGTCCCTCCATAGCAACCAGAAACGCGGTTGTTTAACCTGGGTGTAGGTGTGGGGGCCCTACACCTACAACCAGGATAAACTCCCCGGTGTAAAGTCACCAATCAAGTGTGGAGGGCTCCCCCCCGTCACAAATCCTCACCCTGATTGCTATTTACCCAAAACCCCCTTATGATTTGGGAGCAGTTTTTAACATTTTTGGGGCCCCCGACACTTGTTGTGTTGTCTTTGCATACTTGTGGCGCCGTGCTTTCATTAGGGGGGGGGGTTTGTCTTCTGCCAGTCTTTTGCTTTTGAGGATGATTTTTGTGTGCAGATTTGGGACTAGTTCCTTGAATTTTCCAATGTAATTATCATGTTTTCGCCCGCGTTCCAGGGAAACACAAATCAAGGGACTTGAACCCTTTCCAGTAAATTTTCTCTTTATTGTGAAAATTCCTTTTAAGTCCAGGTCAGCAATGTCCCCCAGCCTTGAAAAGGGGCCGTAGAACAGCAAATTTCCCGCCAAAGAGAACAAGCGATTTGAAAAAATCATGATCTTGGGGTCCTTTTTGAAGGTTTTCATTATCCATCCTATCATTTCCTACATATGTGGTAAACATTGTTGTTAACTTTGAAATTAAGATTCTCTGCATTATCACTCCCAATCCTTCACATTAGGGTTTTTGCTCTGTTTTAGATTTTAATTTTTTTTTATACTCTGAAACAGTTTTAATTTCCTTTAGTTTACCATAGCGGAGTAATTGAAATTTGTCTTCCTGAACTTCGTATTGTTTTCTGCGGCCCATTTAAAGATGAGGTTGATGTCCGACTGCAGTGTTTGCAGTGTCTTCTATGGAAGACACTGTCATGCAAATTCGGTGCCATGCACAAAGGAGGACACGGTGCTGTGGCTTATATCTCTGTGTTAGATGTGAGGATGAGGAACAGACTGGGAGCGAGTACTGTGCCTTGTGGAACACTGGGAGCGAGTACTGTGCCTTGTGGAACACTGGGAGCGAGTACTGTGCCTTGTGGAACACTGGAGCGAGTACTGTGCCTTGTGGAACACTGGGAGCGAGTACTGTGCCTTGTGGGAAAACTGGGAGCGAGTACTGTGCCTTGTGCAACACTGCGAGCGAGTACTGTGCCTTGTGGAACACTGGGAGCGAGTACTATGCCTTGTGGAACACTGGGAGCGAGTACTGTGCCTTGTGGAACACTGGGAGCGAGTACTGTGCCTTGTGGAACACTGGGAGCGAGTACTGTGCCTTGTGGAACACTGGGAGCGAGTACTGTGCCTTGTGGAACACTGGGAGCGAGTACTGTGCCTTGTGGAACACTGGGAGCGAGTACTGTGCCTTGTGGAACACTGGGAGCGAGTACTGTGCCTTGTGGAACACTGGGAGCGAGTACTGTGCCTTGTGGAACACTGGGAGCGAGTACTGTGCCTTGTGGAACACTGGGAGCGAGTACTGTGCCTTGTGGAACACTGGGAGCGAGTACTGTGCCTTGTGCAACACTGCGAGCGAGTACTGTGCCTTGTGGAACACTGGGAGCGAGTACTATGCCTTGTGGAACACTGGAGCGAGTACTGTGCCTTGTGGAACACTGGGAGCGAGTACTGTGCCTTGTGGAACACTGGGAGCGAGTACTGTGCCTTGTGGAACACTGGGAGCGAGTACTGTGCCTTGTGGAACACTGGGAGCGAGTACTGTGCCTTGTGGAAACACTGGAGCGAGTACTGTGCCTTGTGGAACACTGGGAGCGAGTACTGTGCCTTGTGGAACACTGGGAGCGAGTACTGGCCTTGTGGAACACTGGGAGCGAGTACTGTGCCTTGTGGAACACTGGGAGCGAGTACTGTGCCTTGTGGAACACTGGGAGCGAGTACTGTGCCTTGTGGAACACTGGGAGCGAGTACTGTGCCTTGTGGAACACTGGGAGCGAGTACTGTGCCTTGTGGAACACTGGGAGCGAGTACTGTGCCTTCTGGAACACTGGGAGCGAGTACTGTGCCTTGTGGAACACTGGGAGCGAGTACTGTGCCTTGTGGAACACTGGGAGCGAGTACTGTGCCATGTGGAACACTGGGAGCGAGTACTGTGCCTTGCGGAGCACTGGGAGCGAGTACTGCGCCATGTGGAACACTGGGAGCGAGTACTGTGCCTTGTGGAACACTGGGAGCGAGTACTGTGCCTTGTGGAACACTGGGAGCCAGTACTCTGCCTTGTGGAACACTGGGAGCCAGTACTGTGCCTTGTGGAACACTGGGAGCCAGTACTGTGCCTTGTGGAACACTGGGAGCGAGTACTGTGCCTTGTGGAACACTGGGAGCGAGTAATGTGCCATGTGGAACACTAAGAGCGAGTACTGTGCCTTGTGGAGCACTGGGAGCCAGTACTGTGCCTTGTGGAACACTGGGAGCCAGTACTGTGCCTTGTGGAACACTGGGAGCCAGTACTGTGCCTTGTGGAACACTGGGAGCGAGTACTGTGCCTTGTGGAACACTGGGAGCGAGTACTGTGCCTTGTGGAACACTGGGAGCGAGTACTGTGCCTTGTGGAACACTGGGAGCGAGTACTGTGCCTTGTGGAACATTGGGAGCCAGTACTGTGCCTTGTGGAACACTGGGAGCCAGTACTGTGCCTTGTGGAACACTGGGAGCGAGTACTGTGCCTTGTGGAACACTGGAGCGAGTACTGTGCCTTGTGGAACACTGGGAGCGAGTACTGTGCCTTGTGGAACACTGGGAGCCAGTACTGTGCCTTGTGGAACACTGGGAGAGAGTACTGTGCCTTGTGGAACACTGGGAGCGAGTACTGTGCCTTGTGGAACACTGAAAGCCAGTACTGTGCCTTGTGGAACACTGGGAGCCAGTACTGTGCCTTGTGGAACACTGGGAGCGAGTACTGTGCCTTGTGGAACACTGGGAGCGAGTACTGCGCCTTGTGGAACACTGGGAGCGAGTACTGTGCCTTGTGGAACACTGGGAGCGAGTACTGTGCCTTGTGGAACACTGGGAGCCAGTACTGTGCCTTGTGGAACACTGGGAGCCAGTACTGTGCCTTGTGGAACACTGGGAGCGAGTACTGTGCCTTGTGGAACACTGGGAGCGAGTACTGTGGCCTTTTGGAACACTGGGAGCGAGTACTGTGCCTTGTGGAACACTGGAGCCAGTACTGGGGCCTTGTGGAACACTGG
Organism: Cherax quadricarinatus; assembly: GCF_026875155.1. Lineage (NCBI taxonomy): Eukaryota > Metazoa > Arthropoda > Malacostraca > Decapoda > Parastacidae > Cherax > Cherax quadricarinatus. Next base: position 6,045,124 of record NC_069442.1, on the reverse strand, counting down.
GAGCGAGTACTGTGCCTTGTGGAACACTGGGAGCGAGTACTGTGCCTTGTGGAACACTGGGAGCCAGTACTGTGCCTTGTGGAACACTGGGAGCCAGTACTGTGCCTTGTGGAACACTGGGAGCGAGTACTGTGACTTGTGGAAAACTGGGAGCGAGTACTGTGCCTTGTGGAACACTGGGAGCGAGTACTGTGCCTTGTGGAACACTGGGAGCGAGTACTGTGCCTTGTGGAACACTGGGAGCGAGTACTGTGCCTTGTGGAACACTGGGAGCGAGTACTGTGCCTTGTGGAACACTGGGAGCGAGTACCGTGCCTTGTGGAACACTGGGAGCGAGTACTGTGCCTTGTGGAAAACTGGGAGCGAGTACTGTGCCTTGTGGAACACTGGGAGCGAGTACTGTGCCTTGTGGAACACTGGGAGCGAGTACTGTGCTTTGTGGAACACTGGAGCCAGTACTGTGCCTTGTGGAACACTGGGAGCCAGTACTGTGCCTTGTGGAACACTGGGAGCGAGTACTGTGCCTTGTGGAACACTGGGAAACGAGTACTGTGCCTTGTGGAACACTGGGAGCGAGTACTGTGCCTTGTGGAACACTGGGAGCGAGTACTGTGCCTTGTGGAACACTGGGAGCCAGTACTGTGCCTTGTGGAACACTGGGAGCCAGTACTGTGCCTTGTGGAACACTGGGAGCGAGTACTGTGCCTTGTGGAACACTGGGAGCGAGTACTGTGCCTTGTGGAACACTGGGAGCCAGTACTGTGCCTTGTGGAACACTGGGAGCGAGTACTGTGCCTTGTGGAACACTGGGAGCGAGTACTGTGCCTTGTGCAACACTGGTAGCCAGTACTGTGCCTTGTGGAACACTGGGAGCGAGTACTGTGCCTTGTGCAACACTGGTAGCCAGTACTGTGCCTTGTGGAACACTGGGAGCGAGTACTGTGCCTTGTGGAACACTGGAGCCAGTACGTGGCCTTGTGGAACACTGGGGGCCAGTACTGTGCCTTGTGGAACACTGGGGGCGAGTACTGTGCCTTGTGGAACACTGGAGCCAGTACTGTGCCTTGTGGAACACTGGGAGCGAGTACTGTGCCTTGTGGAACACTGGGAGCGAGTACTGTGCCTTGTGGAACACTGGGAGCGAGTACTTTGCCTTGTGGAACACTGGGAGCCAGTACTGTGCCTTGTGGAACACTGGGAGCGAGTACTGTGCCTTGTGGAACACTGGGAGCGAGTACTGTGCCTTGTGGAACACTGGGAGCGAGTACTGTGCCTTGTGGAACACTGGTAGCCAGTACTGTGCCTTGTGGAACACTGGAGCGAGTACTGTGCCTTGTGGAACACTGGGGAAAGAGTACTGTGCCTTGTGGAACACTGGGAGCGAGTACTGTGCCTTGTGGAACACTGGAGCCAGTACTGTGCCTTGTGGAACACTGGGAGCCAGTACTGTGCCTTGTGGAACACTGGGAGCCAGTACTGTGCCTTGTGGAACACTGGGAGCCAGTACTGTGCCTTGTGGAACACTGGGAGCGAGTACTGTGCCTTGTGGAACAATGGGAGCCTGTACTGTGCCTTGTGGAACACTGGGAGCCAGTACTGTGCCTTGTGGAACACTGGGAGCCAGTACTGTGGGCCTGTGGAACACTGGAGCGAGTACTGTGCCTTGTGGAACACTGGGAGCCAGTACTGTGCCTTGTCGAACACTGGGAGCGAGTACTGTGCCTTGTGGAACACTGGGAGCGAGTACTGTGCCTTGTGGAACACTGGGAGCGAGTACTGTGCCTTGTGGAACACTGGGAGCGAGTACTGTGCCTTGTGGAACACTGGAGCGAGTACTGTGCCTTGTGGAACACTGGGAGCGAGTACTGTGCCTTGTGGAACACTGGGAGCGAGTACTGTGCCTTGTGGAACACTGGGAGCCAGTACTGTGCCTTTTGGAACACTGGGAGCGAGTACTGTGCCTTGTGGAACACTGGTAGCCAGTACTGTGCCTTGTGGAACACTGGGAGCGAGTACTGTGCCTTGTGGAACACTGGGAGCCAGTACTGTGCCTTGTGGAACACTGGGAGCCAGTACTGTGCCTTGTGGAACACTGGGGGCGAGTACTGTGCCTTGTGGAACACTGGGAGCCAGTACTGTGCCTTGTGGAACACTGGGAGCGAGTACTGTGCCTTGTGGAACACTGGGAGCGAGTACTGTGCCTTGTGGGAAAACTGGGAGCCAGTACTGTGCCTTGTGGAACACTGGGAGCCAGTACTGTGCCTTGTGGAACACTGGAGCGAGTACGTGCCTTGTGGAACACTGTAGCCAGTACTGTGCCTTGTGGAACACTGGGAGCCAGTACTGTGCCTTGTGGAACACTGGGAGCCAGTACTGTGCCTTGTGGAACACTGGGAGCCAGTACTGTGCCTGTGGAACACTGGGAGCCAGTACTGTGCCTTGTGGAACACTGGAGCCAGTACTGTGCCTTGTGGAACACTGGGAGCCAGTACTGTGCCTTGTGGAACACTGGGAGCCAGTACTGTGCCTTGTGGAACACTGGGAGCCAGTACTGTGCCTTGTGGAACACTGGGAGCCAGTACTGCGCCTTGTGGAACAGAGCTTTTCACTGTAGCTGCCTCACACTTAACTCTGTTTACTATTACCTGTTGTGTTCTATTTGTTAGGAAGTTATAGTGGGTGTGGGGGGAGTGGGGGTGGGGGTAGTGGGTGTGGGGGTAGTGGGTGTGGGGGTAGTGGGTGTGGGGGTAGTGGGTGTGGGGGTAGTTGGTGTGGCGGTAGTGGGTGTGGGGGTAGTGGGTGTGGGGGTAGTGGGTGTGGGGGTAGTGGGTGTGGGGTAGTGGGTGGGGGGTAGTGGGTGTGGGGGTAGTGGGTGTGGGGGTAGTGGGTGTGGGGATAGTGGGTGTGGCGGTAGTGGGTGTGGGGGTAGTGGGTGTGGGGGTAGTGGGTGTGGGGGTTGTGGGTGTGGGGGTTGTGGGTGTGCAGGTAGTGGGTGTGCAGGTAGTGGGTGTGCAGGTAGTGGGTGTGGGGATAGTGGGTGTGGGGGTAGTGGGTGTGGGGGTTGTGGGTGTGGGGGTTGTGGGTGTGGGGGTTGTGGGTGTGCAGGTAGTGGGTGTGCAGGTAGTGGGTGTGGGGATAGTGGGTGAGGGGGTAGTGGGTGTGGGGGTAGTGGGTGTGGGGGTAGTGGGTGTGGGGGTAGTGGGTGTGGGGTAGTGGGTGTGAGGGTTGTGGGTGTGGGGGTTGTGGGTGTGCAGGTAGTGGGTGTGCAGGTAGTGGGTGTGCAGGTAGTGGGTGTGGGGATAGTGGGTGTGGGGGTAGTGGGTGTGGGGGTAGTGGGTGTGCAGGTAGTGGGTGTGCGGGTAATGGTGTGGGGGTAGTGGGTGTGCAGGTAGTGGGTGTGCAGGTAGTGGGTGTGGGGGTAGTGGCTGTGCGGGTAGTGGGTGTTATGAGTGTAAGGTAGTGAGTGTGCAGGTAGTGGGTTTGCGGTAGTGGGTGTGGGGGTAGTGGGTGTGGGGGTAGTGGGTGTGGGGGTAGTGGTGTGTGCGGGTAGTGGGTGTGGGGGTAGTGGGTGTGCAGGTAGTTGGTGTGAAGGTAGTGGTGTGCAGGTATGGGGGTAGTGGGTGTGCGGGTAGTGGGTGTGGGGGTAGTGGGTGTGGGGGTAGTGGGTGTGCGGGTAGTGGGTGTTGTGAGTGTAGGGGTAGTGGGTGTGCGGGTAGTGGGTGTGCGGGTAGTGGGTGTGGGGGTAGTGGTTGTGCGGGTAGTGGGTGTTGTGAGTGTAGGGGTAGTGAGTGTGCAGGTAGTGGGTGTGCGGGTAGGGTGTGGGGGTAGTGGGTGTGCGGGTAGTGGGTGTTGTGAGTGTAGGGGTAGTGAGTGTGCAGGTAGTGGGTTGCAGGTAGTGGGTGTGCAGGTAGTGGGTGTACGGTAGTGGGTGTACGGGTAGTGGGTGTTTTAAGTGTAGGGGTAGTGAGTGTGCAGGTAGTGGGTGTGGGGACTGTGAGTGTGGGCGTACTGGTGTGGGGGTGGTGTCTGGTGGGGGTTGTGGGTATAGGGGTAGTGGTGTGAAGGTTGTGGGTGTAGGGGTAGCCCGTAGTGGGTGTGGGGGTTGGAGTTGTGGGTGTGGGGTCTGTGGGTGTGGGGGGTTGTGGGTATAGGGGTAGTGGGTGTGGGGGTTGTGGTGTGGGGGTTGTGGGTGTGGGGTTGTGGGTATAGGGTAGTGGGTGTGGGGGTTGTGGTGTGAGTGTTATGGGTATAGGGGTAGTGGGGGTGCGGGCTGTGGGTGTGGGGTTGTGGGTGTGGGGGTTGTGGGTGTGAGGGGTTGGGTGTGGGGGGATCAATCGTTTAAAGAAGAACATCCCAGTGTGCAACCGGAGCTGTCTACCACACACACACACACACACACACACGTGCGCGCGCGCGCGCGCGCATATACAATAGGCCTAGTCTCTAATCGACGTGTGCTTAGGAGAGAATGGTAAACTAACACACACAAGGAAATCGATTGGGAGAACTTGGAACCACATGGGGCCAAGAAAGGTGGAGGGCTAAGATGGAGGTGGTACTGGAAAACTTCATATACCAACACGTAAGGGTCACTACCAGAGAGAGAACAGATGATGAATCAGCGAGACTGGACCTAGTATTCATCTTAAGTAGTGCAGATATTGAGGACATCACACATGAAAGACCCCTTGGGGCCAGCGATTATGTGGTTTTAAGATTCGAATACACAGTAGAGTTACAAGAGGGAAGGGAGCAGGAAGAGGCAGACGAATGAAGCCAAACTACAAGATGGGGGACTACGCGGGAATGAAGAACTTCCTGAATGGTGTTCAGTGGGACAGAGAAATGTGGGGAAAGTCAGTAAACGAGATAATGGAATACGTGACAACAATATGCAAGGAAGCTAAGAAGAGGTTTGTACCCAAGGGTAACAGGAATAATGAAAAAGCCAGGATGAGCCCCTGGTTCACCCTAAGGTGTAGGAAGGCCAAAACCAAGTGTGCTAAGGAATGGAAGAATTATAGAAGGCAAATGACCCAGGAGAATAAGGAGAGCAGTCGTAGAGCCAGAAATGAATATGCACAGGTAAGAAGGGAAGCCCAACGACAATTCGAAAATGACAGCAGCGAAAGCCAAATCTGACCTGAAGCTGTTGTACAGCCACATCAGGAGGAAAACAACAGTCAAGGACCAGGTAATCAGGCTAAGGAAGGAAGTATGTGAGGAACTTAACATGAGATTCAAAGAAGTGTTCACAGAGGAGACAGAAAAAGGGGGGTAA
>NC_069442.1:6023778-6039343 GCF_026875155.1 Cherax quadricarinatus | reverse complement strand
ACCTTAGCATAATTCATAATTCCTTCCTTCCTGTTCGGCCTCGCAGCTTCATATGCTGTGTCTTCTCTGGTCACTGCCCCTGTAACTCACTTCAGCCTATTTGTCTCAACTTCTAGGACCCTTATCTTGGCTACTGCAGTTTCGACTTGTGCCTCCCAATTCTTTGTCTCCTTCTCCAACCTCTTTTCCAATTTCACAGAGAGCTCTTTCTCCATTTTTTCAGAAAGCTCTCCTAATTTTCTCTCTCACTCTTGTTCCATCCTTTTCCACTGCTCCTCCATCCACTCCTCCCTACCAGAACCATTCTCATCTGATCCTTGGTTCCTGCGAGTCCCCACCATTTTTTTTTTTTTTTTTTTTTTGTGAGAGAAGAGAGAAGGGAAAGGTAGAAGGAGAGAGAGAGGGGAAGAGTGAGAAGGGAAAGGGGGAGAGTGTGAGAGGGGGAAAGAGGGGAAAGGGAAGGGAAGGAGAGGGGGAGAGTGAGAAGGGAAAAATGGAGAAGAGATGGAGAGAGAGAGAGCGAGAGAGAGAGCGAGAGAGAGAGAGAGAGAGAGAGAGGGGAGAGAGAGAGAGATGAGAGAGAGAGAGAGGGGAGAGAGAGAGAGAGAGAAGGGAAGGTAGAGAGAGGGGGATAGTGAGAAGGAAAAAGGGGAAGAGAGTGAGAGTGAGAGAGAGAGGGGGAGAGAGAGTGTGTGTGTGTGTGTGTGTGTGTGTGTGTGTGTGTGTGTGTGTGTGTGTTGTGCGCATGTGTGTGTGTTGTGCGCATGTGTGTGTGTTGTGCGCGTGTGTGTGTGTGCGTGTGTGTGTGTGTGTGTGTGTGTGTGTGTGTGTGTGTGTGTGTTGTGTGTGTGTGAGTGTGTGGGTTTGTGTGTGAGTGCATGTGTGGGTTTGTGTGTGTGTGTGTGTGTGTGTGTGTCTTCATAAGACATTCTCCTTAGCTCTGGAACTAACCTTGTTGCAAACCTTTACACTTTCTTTAGTTTCTTGACGTGCTTTATCAAGTGCGGGTTCCAAACAGGTGCTACATACTCCAGTATGGGCCTAACGTACACGGTGTACAGTGTCTTGAACGATTCCTTACTAAGGTATCGGAACTCTGTTCTCTGGTTTGCCAGGCGCCCATATGCTGCAGCAGTTATCTGGTTGATGTGTGCTTCCGGAGACATGCTCGGTGTTTTACTGACCCCAAGATCTTTCTCCTTGAGAGAGGTTTGCAGTCTTTGGCCACCTAGCCTATACTGTGTCTGCGGTCTTCTGTGTCCTTCCCCTATCTTCATGATTTTGCATTTGGCGGGATTATATTCGAGAAGCCAGTTGCTGGACCAGGTGTGCAGTCTGTCCAGTTCTCTTTGAAGTCCTGCCCGGTCCTCATCTGATTTAATTCTCCTCATTAACTTCACATCATCTGCGAACAGGGACACTTCTGAGTCTAACCCTTCCATCATGTCATTCACATATACCAAAAATAGCACTAGTCCTAGGACCGACCCTTGTGGGACCCCGCTCGTCACAGGTGCCCACTGTGATACATCATTACGTACCATGACTCGTTGTTGCCTCCCTGTCAGGTATTCTCTGATCCATTGCAGTGCCCTTCCTGTTATGTGCACCTGATCCTCTAGCTTCTACACTAATCTCTTGTGAGGAACTGTGTCAAAGGCCTTCTTGCAGTCCAAGAAGATGCAATCAACTCACCCCTCTCTCTCGTGTCTTATTTCTGTTACTTTATCATAAAACTCCAGAAGGTTTGTGACACAGGATTTGCCTTCCATGAATCTGCGCTGGTTGGCGTTTATACTCATGTTCCATTCCAGGTGCTCCACCACTCTCCTCCTGATAATCTTCTCCATAACTTTGCATACTATACACGTCAATGACACAGGTCTATAGTTTAGTGCCTCTTTTCTGTCTCCTTTTTTAAAAATGGGAACTACATTTGCCGTCTTCCATACCTCAGGTAGTTGCCCAGTTTCCAGGGACGTGTTGAAGATTGTGGTAAGTGGCACACACAGCATGTCCACTCCCTGTCTAAGGACCCACGGGGAGATGTTGTCAGGTCCCATTGCCTTTGAGGTATCGATGTCCCTTAGCAGTTTCTTCACCTCCTCCTCATCTGTATGTATGTCGTCCAACACTTGTTGGTATATTCCTTGCTCGTGTCCCCATCTGGTCTGTCCCCCAAGAGGCCTTCCTGTCTCCACTGTAAATACTTCCTTAAATCTCATGTTGAGCTCGTCACATACCGCTTGATCGTTTGTTGTGAGTTCTCCACCTTCTTTCCTCAGCCTTATCACCAGGTCTTTGACTGTTGTCTTCCTCCTAATGTGGCTATACAGCAGATTCGGGCCAGATTTGAAGACAAATGGTGGCAGCGGTGGGATGTAGCTCCCATTGTGTTACCGTAATACAGCTTCCGCATTACTTTGCTATGACACGGACCTCACCCAACCGCAGACTCGGTCTAAGCCTCATCGTCATGAGAGCGGACATGGGTACAGCCAAGGCTTCACCACCTGGCACTTTCTGCCAGAGGTCTGAGGAGCTTCCCCAGGGCACATCAACTGTGCAAAACATAAGAATGGTTCTAACTATGATACTCAGATAACATATACATATACAGGGGATCAGCAACTATGCTGACATATATATACACTTAGGATGATACTGTGATACTGATGATACTGATGATACTTTGCTTATGGGAGATTCTAAAGAAAAATTGCAAAGGTTAGTGGATGAGTTTGGAATGTGTGTAATGGTAGAAAGTTGAAAGTGAACATAGAAAAGAGTAAGGTGATGAGGGTATCAAATGATTTAGATAAAGAAAAATTGGATATCAAATTTGGGAGGAGGAGTATGGAAGAAGTGAATGTTTTCAGATACTTGGGAGTTGACGTGTCGGCAGATGGATTTATGAAGGATGAGGGTAATCATAGAATTGATGAAGGAAAAAAGGTGAGTGGTGCATTGAGGTATATGTGGAGACAAAAAACGCTATCTATGGAGGCAAAGAAGGGAATGCATGAAAGTATAGTAGTACCAACACTCTTATATGGATGTGAAGCTTGGGTGGTAAATGCAGCAGCGAGGAGACGGTTGGAGGCAGTGGAGATGTCCTGTCTAAGGGCAATGTGTGGTGTAAATATTATGCAGAAAATTCGGAGTGTGGAAATTAGGAGAAGGTGTGGAGTTAATAAAAGTATCAGAGGGCTGAAGAGGGGTTGTTGAGGTGGTTTGGTCATTTAGAGAGAATGGATCAAAGTAGAATGACATGGAGAGTGTATAAATCTGCAGGGGAAGGAAGATGGAGGGAGGTAGGTAAAGGAGGTTTTGTGGGCGAGGGGTTTGGACTTCCAGCAAGCGTGCGTGAGCGTGTTAGATAGGAGTGAATGGAGACGAATGGTATTTGGGACCTGACGATCTGTTGGAGTGTGAGTAGGGTAATATTTAGTGAAGGGATTCAAGGAAACCGGTTATTTTATATAGCCGACTTGAGTTCTGGAAATGGGAAGTACAATGCCTGCACTTTAAAGGAGGGTTTTGGGATATTGGCAGTTTGGAGGGATATGTTGTGTATCTTTATACGTATATGCTTCTAAACTGTTGTATTCTGAGTGCCTCTGCAAAAACAGTGAATATGTGTGAGTGAAGTGAAAGTGTTGAATGATGAAAGTATTTTCTTTTTGGGGATTTTCTTTCTTTTTGGGTCACCCTGCCTCGGTGGGAGACGGCCGACTTGTTAATATATATATATATATTTTTTTTTTTTATTATCACACCGGCCGATTCCCACCAAGGCAGGGTGGCCCGAAAAAGAAAAACTTTCACCATCATTCACTCCATCACTGTCTTGCCAGAAGGGTGCTTTACACTACAGTTTTTAAACTGCAACATTAACACCCCTCCTTCAGAGTGCAGGCACTGTACTTCCCATCTCCAGGACTCAAGTCCGGCCTGCCGGTTTCCCTGAATCCCTTCATAAATGTTACTTTGCTCACACTCCAACAGCACGTCAAGTATTAAAAACCATTTGTCTCCATTCACTCCTATCAAACACGCTCAAGCATGACTGCTGGAAGTCCAAGCCCCTCGCACACAAAACCTCCTTTCCCCCTCCCTCCAACCCTTCCTAGGCCGACCCCTACCCCGCCTTCCTTCCACTACAGACTGATACACTCTGAAGTCATTCTGTTTCGCTCCATTCTCTCTACATGTCCGAACCACCTCAACAACCCTTCCTCAGCCCTCTGGACAACAGTTTTGGTAATCCCGCACCTCCTCCTAACTTCCAAACTACGAATTCTCTGCATTATATTCACACCACACATTGCCCTCAGACATGACATCTCCACTGCCTCCAGCCTTCTCCTCGCTGCAAATTCATCACCCACGCTTCACACCCATATAAGAGCGTTGGTAAAACTATACTCTCATACATTCCCTCTTTGCCTCCAAGGACAAAGTTTCTTTGTCTCCACAGACTCCTAAGTGCACCACTCACTCTTTTTCCCTCATCAATTCTATGATTCACCTCATCTTTCATAGACCCATCCGCTGACACGTCCACTCCCAAATATCTGAATACGTTCACCTCCTCCATACTCTCTCCCTCCAATCTGATATTCAATCTTTCATCACCTAATCTTTTTGTTATCCTCATAACCTACTCTTTCCTGTATTCACCTTTAATTTTCTTCTTTTGCACACCTACCAAAATTCATCCACCAATCTCTGCAACTTCTCTTCAGAATCTCCAAGAGCACAGTGTCATCAGCAAAGAGCAGCTGTGACAACTCCCACTTTGTGTGTGATTCTTTATCTTTTAACTCCACGCCTCTTGCCAAGACCCTCGCATTTACTTCTCTTACAACCCCATCTATAAATATATTAAAACCACGGTGACATCACACATCCTTGTCTAAGGCCTACTTTTACTGGGAAAAAAATTTCCCTCTTTCCTACATACTCTAACTTGAGCCTCACTATCCTCGTAAAAACTCTTCACTGCTTTCAGTAACCTACCTCCTACACCATACACTTGCAACATCTGCCACATTGCCCCCTATCCACCCTGTCATACGCCTTTTCCAAATCCATAAATGCCACAAAGACCTCTTTAGCCTTATCTAAATACTGTTCACTTATATGTTTCACTGTAAACACCTGGTCCACACACCCCTACCTTTCCTAAAGCCTCCTTGTTCATCTGCTATCCTATTCTCCGTCTTACTCTTAATTCTTTCAATTATAACTCTACCATTACACTTTACCAGGTACAACTCAACAGACTTATCCCCCTATAATTTTTGCACTCTCTTTATCCCCTTTGCCTTTATACAAAGGAACTATGCATGCTCTCTGCCAATCCCTAGGTACCTTACCCTCTTCCATACATTTATTAAATAATTGCACCAACCACTCCAAAACTATATCCCCACCTGCTTTTAACATTTCTATCTTTATCCATCAATCCCGGCTGCCTTACCCCCTTTCATTTTACCTACTGCCTCATCGAACTTCCCCCACACTCACAACTGGCTCTTCCTCACTCCTACAAGATGTTATTCCTCCTTGCCCTATACACGAAATCACAGCTTCCCTATCTTCATCAACATTTAACAATTCCTCAAAATATTCCTCCATCTTCCCAATACCTCTAACTCTCCATTTAATAACTCTCCTCTCCTATTTTTAATGACAAATCATTTGTTCTCTAGGCTTTCTACTTGTTAATCTCACTCCAAAACTTTTTCTTATTTTCAACAAAATTTGTTGATAACATCTCACCCACTCTCTCATTTGCTCTCTTTTTACATTGCTTCACCACTCTCTTAACTTCTCTCTTTTTCTCCATATACTCTTCCTCCTTGCATCACTTCTACTTTGTAAAAACTTCTCATATGCTAACTTTTTCTCCCTTACTACTCTCTTTACATCATCATTCCACCAATCGCTCCTCTTCCCTCCTGCACCCACTTTCCTGTAACCACAAACTTCTGCTGAACACTCTAACACTACATTTTTAAAACCTACCCCATACCTCTTCGACCCCATTGCCTATGCTCTCATTAGCCCATCTATCCTCCAATAGCTGTTTATATCTTACCCTATATATATATATATATAATATATATATATATATATATATATATATCATGTTCCATTCTCCACTCCTTTTAGCCTTCCCCACCCCTCCCTCCTCTCCCTCTCCTCCAGCCACCACTCCCTCCCTCCCTCCCTCTCCCTCTCCCTCCAGCCACCACTCCTCCCTCCTCCCTCCCTCTCCCTCTCCCTCCAGCCACCACTCCCTCCCTCCCTCCCTCTCCCTCTCCCTCCAGCCACCACTCCCTCCCTCCCTCCCTCTCCCTCTCCCTCCAGCCACCACTCCCTCCCTCCCTCCCTCCCTCTCCCTCTCCCTCCAGCCACCACTCCCTTCCTACCTCCTTCCCTCACGCCACCACTCCCTCCTGCTATGTCCTGCACAGGATTCCTCCTGCAAAGTTTCTTAAGAATATCCTTGATCCTGCCCACTGGTGAAGGACCCGCGGGGAGGGGCATGATTATGGTTGGGGTGGGGGTGGAGGAGGAGGCTAATGGTCGGGGAGAGGAGGGGAAGACTCCTCCTCCTCCTCATCTTCCTCAAGCTACACACCCATAATTCCTCCTCTGTCTTATACGTGTCACACTTCTCTCTCACCATCTCCTATCACCTTGTTCTTCTTTCCTACAGTGTGTGCCGCCGGAACACCACTCTCTGTCATGCAGTGTGACATAGAAACACACCATCTGTTCACACAGTGTAACTATCATATAACAGTGTAGCAACACACTGCTAGTGTGATTACCATACGAAATAGTGTAGTAGTACGCTAACACAACAGGATGAACCAGACAACACAAATCATGGTTTGTTCACACACGCACACACACACAAATTAGGAGGAAGACAACAGTCAAAGACCTGGTGATAAGGCTGAGGAAAGAAGGAGGGGAACTCACAACAAACGATCAAGCGGTATGTGACGAGCTCAACATGAGATTTAAGGAAGTATTTACAGTGGAGACAGGAAATCCTCTTGGGGGACAGACCAGATGGGGACACGAGCAAGGAATATACCAACAAGTGTTGGATGACATAAATACAAATGAGGAGGAGGTGAAGAAGCTGCTAAGGGACATCGATACCTCAAAAGCAATGGGACCGGACATCTCCCCGTGGGTCCTTAGAGAGGGAGCGGATATGCTATGTGTGCCACTTACCACAATCTTCAACACATCCCTGGAAACTGGGCAACTACCTGAGGTATGGAAGACGGCAAATGTAGTTCCCATTTTTAAAAAAAAGAGACAGAAAAGAGGCACTAAACTACAGACCTGTGTCATTGACGTGTATAGTATGCAAAGTTATGGAGAAGATTATCAGGAGGAGAGAGGTGGAACACCTGGAACGGAACAAGAGTATAAACGCCAACCAGCGCAGATTCATGGAAGGCAAATTTTGTGTCACGAACCTTCTGGAGTTTTATGATAAAGTAACAGAAGTAAGACACGAGAGAGAGGGGTGGGTTGATTGCGTCTTCTTGGACTGCAAGAAGGCCTTTGACACAGTTCCTCAAAAGAGATTAGTGCAAAAGCTATAGGATCAGGCGCATATAACAGGAAGGGCACTGCAATGGATCAGAGAATACCTGACAGGGAGGCAACAACGAGTCATGGTACGTAATGATGTATCACAGTGGGCACCTGTGACGAGCGGGGTCCCACAGGGTTCGGTCCTAGGGCCAGTGCTAATTTTGGTATATGTGAACGACATGATGGAAGGGTTAGACTCAGAAGTGTCCCTGTTTGCAGATGATGTGAAGTTAATGAGGAGAATTAAATCAGATGAGGATCAGGCAGGACTTCAAGCATGTCTCCTGAAGCACACATCAACCAGATAACTGCTGCAGCATATGGGCGCCTGGCAAACCTGAGAATAGCGTTCCGATACCTTAGTAAGGAATCGTTCAAGACACTGTACACCGTGTACGTCAGGCCCATACTGGAGTATGCAGCACCTGTTTGGAACCCACACTTGATAAAGCACGTCAAGAAATTAGAGAAAGTGCAAAGGTTTGCAACAAGGTTAATTCCAGAGCTAAGGGGAATGTCCTATGAAGAAAGGTTAAGGTAAATCGGCCTGGTGACACTGGAGGACAGGAAGGTCAGGGGAGACATGATAACGACATATAAAATACTGCGCGGAATAGACAAGGTGGACAAAGACAGGATGTTCCAGGGAGGGGACACAGAAACAAGAGGTCACAATTGGAAGTCGAAGATTCAGATGAGTCAAAAGGATGTTAGGAAGTATTTCTTCAGTCATAGAGTTGTCAGGCAGTGGAATAGCCTAGAAAGTGACGTAGTTTAGGCGGGAACCATACATAGTTTTAAGACGAGGTATGATAAAGCTCATGGAGCAGGGAGAGAGAGGACCCAGTAGCAACCGGTGAAGAGGCGGGGCCAGGAGCTAAGACTGGACCCCTGCAACCACAAATAGGTGAGTACAAATAGGTGAGTACATACATACACACACACATACACACATACACACACACACATACATACACACACACACACACACACGCACACACACACATACACACACACAAACTCATATACACACGCGCACACACACACACACACACGCTCAAACACACACACTCACTCACACACACACACACACACACACACACACACACACACACACACACACACACACACACACACACACACGCTCAAACACACACACTCACTCACACCACACACACACACACACACACACACACACACATACACACACACACACACACACACATACACACACACACACACCACACGCAAACACAAACACATGTACACATACACAGTGAGGAGGAGGCAGGATCCACTCATAGCTTTAAGACGAGGTATGATAAAGCTCATGGAGCAAGGATAGAGAGGGCCTAGTAGCGATCAGTGAAGAGGCGGGGCCAGGAGCTGAGTATCGACCCCTGCAACCACAATTACGTGAGTATAATTAGGTGAGTGCACACACACACACACACACACACACACACACACACACACACACACACACACACACACACACACACACACACCCACACCACACACACACATACACACACACACATGTACACACACATACATACATACACACACAAACACAAAACACACCACACACCACACACAACACACACACACACACACGCACACACACGCACACACTCAATCTCTCTCTTTCTACTCTATGTCTCCCTTCTGTCTCTTTCTCCATATCTCTCTTTCTCCTCTACCTCTTCCTTGTCTCTCTCTCTCTCTCTCTCTCTCTCTCTCTCTCCCCATCTTTCTCCCTCTCCTTCCCCTCTAGCTCTCCTTTCTCCCCTAAAAAAAAATGGTGGGTCAGTTGGGGACTGGAAGGACCCAGGATCGGGAGAGAATGGTTCTGGTAGGGAGGAGTGGATGGAAGAGCATTGCTAAAGGATGGAACAAGAGTGGAAGAGAAAACTAGGAGAGCTTTCTACAAAAATGGAGACAGAGCTTTCTGTGAAATTGGAAAGGAGGCTGGAGGAGAAGAGAAAATGGGCGTCTCAGGTCGAAACTGCAGTAGCCAGGATAAGGGTCCTAGAAGATGAGGTAAGCAGGCTGAAGCAAGTTACAGAGATAATGACCAGAGATGACACAGCATATGAAGCTGGGAGGCACAACAGGAAGGAGGGGCTATAACTTCCACTAAGGCCACATCAACCTACCAAACAGGGCCAAGGAGTGAAGGGGGAAGAGCAGCTGGGTGCAGGTGGAGAGGGTGATAGGTCAAATGCAGTGGCACGAACATGCCACCAAGAGCTACAGGGAAAAACAAGGGAGAAAATGGCCATGTACAGACAGGATCCAGAGTCACAGAGGGAAAGGCAATGGGAGGAGGAGAGGGCAAAGTCAGTGTTTATTCATGGGCTTCAGGAGAACCAGGGAAGGACACACACTGAAAAACGGCAGGCAGAAAGAAAGGAGATTGAGAACATCATCACATAAATAGATGAAGAGGACATGTCTGAGATTGTAAATTTTCAGAGAATAGGGGGGTATCTCAAGGGGAGAAAACGACTGATCAAGCTGATTTTTCAGAACAGAAACAGTGCAGAAGAGGATCTTCTAAAAGAAACAATGGTTGAAGGACTTGGCAGCATACAAGAGGGCGTTCCTAGACCGAGACAGAACATAAACAGAATAACAGCAGCTGAGGGAGAGAACAGAAAAGCGAAAGGAGCTAGGAGGAGAGACAAGGACGGAATCAGCAGAGGACAACCAGAGCAGTGCAGAGCAACAAGAGCAAGCACTCACAGAATCATCCCCAGAACCCCACAACCAATCACGCTATCCCAACACAGACCACAATCCACGCCCACAGCTCCCACCCAACACTCAGCTATAGAATCTCACAGTACACTGCCAGGTCCCCCATCCTCACAGACCCTCCCCCCCCCAAAGCACAGTGTTGCAGAGGGAACTAAAGGTATGGTACACCAATGCTGATGGAATAATAAATAAGTGGGAGGAGTGGCACTAGAGTCAAAGAGGCATCACTGGACATCATAGCTCCCACAGACACCAAGCTCACAGGGATGATAACAGATGCCATCTTTCCACCAGGATATCAGATCCTGAGGAAAGACAGAGGGAACAGAGGGGGTGGAGGAGTGGCACTGCTGGTCAAGAACCGATGGTAGTTTGATGAGCTGGAGAGAGGAGACAGTTGAGAAGCAAGGGATTACATAGAAGGAACACTTCAGTCTGGAGGTCCCAAGGTGGTAATTGCAGTGATGTATAACCTACCACAGAATAGCAGGAGGCCAAGGCAAGAGTATGATGAGAGTTATAGAGCGATGGTTGACACACAAGCTGAAGTGGCAAGAAGGGCTCATGCGAGTAGGGCAGGACTTCAACCACAAGGAAATCGATTGGGAGAACTTGGAACCACATGGGGGCCAAGAAACGTGGAGGGCTAAGATGATGGAGGTGGTACTGGATAATTTCATGTGCCAACACGTATGGGACACTACCAGAGAGAGAGAGGAGAGGATGAACCATCGAACTAGTGCCGATATTCAGGACATCACATATGAAAGACCCCTTGGGGCCAGAGATCACGTGGTTTTAAGATTCGAATACACAGTAAAGTTACAAGTGGAGGGGGGAGCAGGAAGAGCCGGACGAATGAAGGAAAACTACTAGAAGGGTGACTACACGGGAATGAAGAACTTCCTGAACGGGGTTCAGTGGGACAGAGAACTGGCAAGGAAGTCAGTAAACGAGATGATAGAATATGTGATAAGAATTTGCATGGAAGCTGTGGCAAGGTTCCTACCTAAGGGTAACAGGAATAACGAGAAAGCCAGAACGATCCCATGGTTCACTCAAAGGTGCAGGAAGGCCAAAACCAAGTGTGCTAGGGAATGGAGGAAGTATAGAAGGCAAAGGACCCAGGAGAATAAGGAGAGCATTCATAGAGCCAGAAATGAATATGCACAGATAAGAAGGGAGGCCCAACGACAATATGAAAACGACATAGCAGCGAAAGCCAAATCTGACCCGAAGCTGTTGTACAGCCACATCAGGAGGAAGGCAACAGTCAACGACCAGGTATTTAGGCTAAGGAAGGAAGGAGGAGAGATCACAAGAAACGACTGAGAAGTATGGGAGGAGCTCAACATGAGATTCAAAGAAGTGTTCACAGAGGAGACAGAAGGGACTCCAGAAAGATGGAGACGGGGTACACCGCCGAGTGTTGGACACAATACATACAACCGAGGAAGAAGTGAAGAGGCTGCTGAGCGAGCTAGACACCTCAAAGGCGATGGGGCCAGATAACATCTCTCCATGGGTCCTGAGAGAGGGAGCAGAGCCACTAGGTGTACCCCTAACAACAATATTCAACACATCCATCGAAACAGGGAGATTACCTGAGGTATGGAAGACAGCAAGTGTATTCCCAATTTTTTAAAAAAGGAGACAAACAAGAAGCAATAAACTACAGACCAGTGTCACTGACATGTATAATATGCAAAGTCATGGAGAAGATTATCAGGAGAAGAGTGGTGGAACACTTAGTATGAAATGAGCTTATCAACAACAGCCAACACGGTTTCATGGATGGGAAATCCTGTGTCACAAACCTACTGGGGTTCTATGACATGGTGACAGCAGTAAGACAAGAGAGAGAGGGGTGGGTAGATTGGATTATCTTGGACTGTAAGAAGGCGTTTGACACAGTTCCACACAAGAGACTAGTGCAAAAACTGGAGGACCAGGTATGGATAACAGGCAAGGCGCTACAAAGGATCAGGGAGTACCTGCCAGGAAGACAGCAGCGAGCTATGGTACGAGGGGAGGGGTCAGAGTGGGCACCTGTGACGAGTGGGGTTCCAGAGGGGTCAGTCCTAGGAACGGTGCTGCTTCTGGTATTCGTTAACGACATGACGGAAGGAATAGACTCCAAAGTGTCCCTGTTTGCAGACTATGTGAAGTTAATGAGAAGAATTCAATCGGACAAGGACCAGGCAGAACTACAAAGGGCTCTGGACAGGCTGCAGGTCTGGTCCAGTAATTGGCTCCTGGAGTTCAACCCCACCAAGTGCAAAGCCATGAAGATTGGGGAAGGGCAAAGAAGACAGAGGACGGAGTACAGTCTAGGGGGCCAGAGACTACAAACCTCACTCAAGGAAAAAGATCTTGGGGTGAGTATAACACCAGGCACATCTCCTGAAGCGCACATCAACCAAATAACTGCTGCAGCATATGGGCGCCTAGCAAACCTCAGAACAGCATTCCGACATCTTAATAAGGAATCGTTCAGGACCCTGTACACCGTGTACGTTAGGCCCATATTGGAGTATGCGGCACCAGTTTGGAACCCACACCTAGCCAAGCACGTAAAGAAACTAGAGAAAGTGCAAAGGTTTGCAACAAGACTAGTCCCAGAGCTAAGAGGTATGTCCTACGAGGAGAGGTTAAGGGAAATCAACCTGACGACACTGGAGGGCAGGAGAGATAGGGGGGACATGATAACGACATACAAAATACTGAGAGGAATTGACAAAGTGAACAAAGACAGGATGTTCCAGATGGGACACAGCAACAAGGGGACACAGTTGGAAGTTGAAGACACAGATGAATCACAAGGATGTTAGGAAGTATTTCTTCAGCCACAGAGTAGTCAGGAAGTGGAATAGTTTGGGAAGCGATGTAGTGGAGGCAGTATCGTAAGGGTTCTTGAATGGAGATATCACAGGTTGAAAGTAGACACACTTGTAGGATGGTAGATATATTGTCAGACTGAGATGGGAGATGGAGCCACAGTTACCTAGCCTGTTTCCTAGCGGTCTGCCGCTGAGGGGGAGGCGGGACAAAGGGTCATGCCCAGTGTATGATGACGTCACACAAACCCAAAAGGCTACGGGGGATTGTGTCTAAGCACGGGGTTGATACTATATGCTATGCTTATAATATGGGAATACGGGGATCGCACTTGCGGGACGCTCGGTCATGTTACGTATGTCGTCCCGACTACACTACTATACTATGGCTGAACAGGCAGGGGAATGGGCTGTTTCTATAAAATAAACAAATGCATATATAATTGAATAATGGTGGTAAACTGTTTTTGACGTAATGGGTTTAACGTAATCTTTTAAACTATAAGTAAAATCTTTATACCGGAGGTTTGTCGATCGTCTGTATTCATGACTCTACGGATTCTGAGGAAGAAAAAATTATAACAAAGAAGTTTTAAAGAAAGGAGTTCGGTGCACAAAAAACTGACTTTTAATTTCAAAATACGGAGGGAACGTGAACACAAAAATTTCTGAAAAACTGAACAGTAATAAAAAAAACCCCACAATTGACAATTCATTCATCTCGGCCAAATTTATGCAGGCTGTTTACATTAAACCAATTTGCGAGGGGTAAGGTTTTGTATGCAAAAATGGTTATCATCCTGGGAGGATCAAATTTCCCTTGCAATGGCAAAAACCCTCCTTGATGAGGAGATCTGAACGAGTATCTAAAAAAGATACAATACAATCACTAGTGACTGGGGAATTACTAACTCGTCTGTGGGTATCAACTGCTATTCGATACAGTAATTCTTGGTCGTTACAAAGTCATAATGGGTACTGTGGTTCCAGTAAAAATAAGATTTCCTGGAAAAGGGAATCGATCACCCCCAGCCAAAGGGATCGGTTCTTTGGGCTTTTTGAATCCGACGAAAAAATGGGGATCGCAGTCTACACTAACGTGTCGCGAAAAAGATCTGCGACTCATTTGACCCCAGGTAAAATTTTCAAAAGTGGGTTTTGAACTCTTGGATGTCAAGGTCCTCTGGCTAACTTCCAGTAGGGTTTTGTTCTGAATAAAATATCAGTTTTCCTTACGGAGGGAAAGAAAAAAACTCGGTGGAGTGGATGACTCCCCGGTTGAAAAAATTAACGCTATAAAAACGCTTGAGCAAAGGGGAACGAAACTACTATCTAACTGCAAGCACAGGGAAAGAAATGAACACGGTGAACAATGTGATATTCAATCTGAGTCGCACACAGTGACCGGGTATCAGTATTAAAGAAAAAAAACTTACAAACGTTAACATGTGGGGAAAAATTACTCGAGAAAAAATTTTACAATGCACTGATTTCTGTCAATAGGATGGGATCACCTCTGAAACACAAGGAACAACCAGACCTCTTAGTGAGAACACTTGCTGTTTAAAAAGAGACGTCTTTTCTGCAGACAGGGGTGTCCATCAACAAGAGATGGCATTACTAGTTGCAAGTAATCGTTTTTGAAAGGCATCCCCCGTGGCGAAATACTCTGAATAGGTCATTGCAGGGATAGGCTGTGCATCAAGGCAGTCTAGTTGTTCCCCCGGAACTGGGCAGGAAACCACTATCCTGAAGTCTGAAGGTATAGGTGGAACACGATGGGAATGACAAAATTACTAGTGCCCTGACCCCCCCCCCTGGCTACGTTAATAAGATTCGTGGATCTTAGGAACTTAATCTGAAATTCACATTTAGGCAGCCTTTTAAAAATTCGATACAAGCTGTGAGAAAAAAACACATTCCAAGGGCTAGATATTGTCTTTCAGTCAGTAAGGGAATGGGGGTTTTGGTCTGTGGACTGATTCATATTTATTTGATGGAATGATACACTAAGTGAACATTCAAAAATGACTGGGAAATCTTCCTAGTGAAATATGAAGGGCTTTGAAGAAAAAAGGAAAAAGTGGAGAGAATGAAATAGTTAAATGGGGAAAAAAAAGTTAAATATTTGCAAATAATTAAAATTTTTTTAAAAAAAAAAAAAGAATCAAAAAGAGAAAAAATGAAAATTAGAAAATGAAATAAGAAGTTGTATTTGCTCAAATTTTATCTCCTTTTACTTTTAAATTGAAAAATGGCAAGTAGTTTCTTTTAAAGCAAAAAAGGGAAAATCACAAAAAAATAAAAGGACTCAAAAACTTTTTGCAAAAATT
>NC_069442.1:6000704-6023278 GCF_026875155.1 Cherax quadricarinatus | reverse complement strand
GGAGTAAATTTACCCAGTGGAGGTAAATTTACCCAGTGGAGGTAAATTTCCCAGTGGAGGTAAATACTTGCTTCAGTCTCCATGCTCTTACTTCAGTCTCAATGCTCTTACTTCAGTCTCCATGCTCTTACTTCAGTCTCCATGCTCTTGCTTCAGTCTCCATGCTCTTGCTTCAGTCTTCATGCTCTTGCTTCAGTCTCAATGCTCTTACTTCAGTCTCCATGCTCTTACTTCAGTCTCCATGCTCTTGCTTCAGTCTCCATGCTCTTGCTTCAGTCTTCATGCTCTTGCTTCAGTCTCCATGCTCTTGCTTCAGTCTTCATGCTCTTGCTTCAGTCTTCATGCTCTTACTTCAGTCTTCATGCTCTTACTTCAGTCTTCATGCTCTTGCTTCAGTCTCCATGCTCTTACTTCAGTCTCCATGCTCTTGCTTCAGTCTTCATGCTCTTACTTCAGTCTCCATGCTCTTACTTCAGTCTCCATGCTCTTACTTCAGTCTCCATGCTCTTACTTCAGTCTCCATGCTCTTACTTCAGTCTCCATGCTCTTACTTCAGTCTTCATGCTCTTGCTTCAGTCTCCATGCTCTTGCTTCAGTCTTCATGCTCTTACTTCAGTCTCCATGCTCTTACTTCAGTCTCCATGCTCTTACTTCAGTCTCCATGCTCTTACTTCAGTCTTCATGCTCTTGCTTCAGTCTCCGTGCTCTTGCTTCAGTCTTCATGCTCTTACTTCAGTCTCCATGCTCTTACTTCAGTCTCCATGCTCTTACTTCAGTCTCCATGCTCTTACTTCAGTCTCCATGCTCTTGCTTCAGTCGTCATGATCTTACTTCAGTCTTCATGCTCTTACTTCAGTCTCCATGCTCTTACTTCAGTCTCCATGCTCTTACTTCAGTCTCCATGCTCTTACTTCAGTCTCCATGCTCTTACTTCAGTCTCCATGCTCTTGCTTCAGTCTTCATGCTCTTACTTCAGTCTTCATGCTCTTACTTCAGTCTCCATGCTCTTGCTTCAGTCTTCATACTCTTACTTCAGTCTTCATGCTCTTACTTCAGTCTCCATGCTCTTACTTCAGTCTCCATGCTCTTGCTTCAGTCGTCATGATCTTACTTCAGTCTCCATGCTCTTGCTTCAGTCTCCATGCTCTTACTTCAGTCTCCATGCTCTTGCTTCAGTCGTCATGATCTTACTTCAGTCTCCATGCTCTTACTTCAGTCTCCATGCTCTTGCTTCAGTCTTCATGCTCTTGCTTCAGTCTCCATGCTCTTGCTTCAGTCTCAATGATCTTGCTTCAGTCTCCATGCTCTTGCTTCAGTCTCCATGCTCTTACTTCAGTCTCCATGCTCTTACTTCAGTCTCCATGCTCTTGCTTCAGTCGTCATGATCTTACTTCAGTCTCCATGCTCTTACTTCAGTCTCCATGCTCTTGCTTCAGTCTTCATGCTCTTGCTTCAGTCTCCATGCTCTTGCTTCAGTCTCAATGATCTTGCTTCAGTCTCCATGCTCTTACTTCAATCTTCATGCTCTTGCTTCAGTCTCCATGCTCTTGCTTTAGTCTCAATGATCTTGCTTCAGTCTCCATGCTCTTGCTTCAGTCTCCATGCTCTTACTTCAGTCTCCATGCTCTTGCTTCAGTCTCAATGATCTTGCTTCAGTCTCCATGCTCTTGCTTCAGTCTCCATGCTCTTACTTCAGTCTCCATGGTCTTGCTTCAGTCTCCATGCTCTTGCTTCAGTCTTCATGATCTTACTTCAGTCTCCATGCTCTTACTTCAGTCTCCATGCTCTTGCTTCAGTCTCCATGCTCTTGCTTCAGTCTCCATGCTCTTGCTTCAGTCTCGATGCTCTTGCTTCAGTCTCCATGCTCTTACTTCAGTCTTCATGCTCTTACTTCAGTCTCCATGCTCTTACTTCAGTCTTCATGCTCTTACTTC
Organism: Cherax quadricarinatus; assembly: GCF_026875155.1. Classification (NCBI taxonomy): domain Eukaryota; kingdom Metazoa; phylum Arthropoda; class Malacostraca; order Decapoda; family Parastacidae; genus Cherax; species Cherax quadricarinatus. The sequence goes on along the minus strand of NC_069442.1, from coordinate 6,021,344 downwards.
AGTCTCCATGCTCTTACTTCAGTCTTCATGCTCTTACTTCAGTCTCCATGCTCTTGCTTCAGTCTTCATGATCTTACTTCAGTCTCCATGCTCTTGCTTCAGTCTCCATGCTCTTACTTCAGTCTTCATGCTCTTACTTCAGTCTCCATGCTCTTACTTCAGTCTCCATGCTCTTGCTTCAGTCTCAATGCTCTTTCTTCAGTCTTCATGATCTTGCTTCAGTCTCCATGCTCTTGCTTCAGTCTTCATGATCTTACTTCAGTCTCCATGCTCTTGCTTCAGTCTCCATGCTCTTACTTCAATCTTCATGCTCTTACTTCAGTCTCCATGCTCTTGCTTCAGTCTCCATGCTCTTTCTTCAGTCTCCATGCTCTTACTTCAGTCTCCATGCTCTTGCTTCAGTCTTCATGTTCTTGTTTCAGTCTTGATGCTCCTCCTGCAGTCTTGATGCTCCTCCTGCAGTCTTGATGCTCCTCCTGCAGTCTTGATGCTCCTCCTGCAGTCTTGATGCTCCTCCTGCAGTCTTGATGCTCCTCCTGCAGTCTTGATGCTCCTCCTGCAGTCTTGATGCTCTCCTGCAGTCTTGTATGCTCCTCCTGCAGTCTTGATGCTCCTCATGCAGTCTTGATGCTCCTCCTGCAGTCTTTGATGCTCCTCCTGCAGTCTTGATGCTCCTCCTGCAGTCTTGATGCTCCTCCTGCAGTCTTGATGCTCCTCCTGCAGTCTTGATGGTCCTCATGCAGTCTTGATGCTCCTCCTGCAATCTTGATGCTCCTCCTGCAGTCTTGATGCTCCTCCTGCAGTCTTGATGTTCTTCCTGCAGTCTTGATGCTCCTCCTGCAGTCTTGATGCTCCTCCTGCAGTCTTGATGCTCCTCCTGCTCTTGTTTGCTCCTCCTGCAGTCTTGTGCTCCTCCTGCAGTCTTGATGTTCTTCCTGCGTCTTGATGTTTCCTCCTGCAGTCTTGATGCCCTCCTGCAGTCTTGATGCTCCCCCTGCAGTCTTGATGCTCCTCTGCAGTCTTGATGCTCCTCCTGCATCTTTGATGCTCCTCCTGCAGTCTTGATGCTCCTCCTGCAGTCTTGATGCTCCTCATGCAGTCTTGATGCTCCTCCTGCAGTCTTGATGCTCCTCCTGCAGTCTTGATGCTCCTCCTGCAGTCTTGATGCTCCTCCTGCAGTCTTGATGCTCCTCCGCAGTCTTGATGCTCCTCCTGCATTTCTTGATGCCCCTCCTGCAGTCTTGATTGTTTCCTCTTGCAGTCTTGATGCTCCTCTGCAGTTTTGATGTCCTCCTGCAGTCTTGATGCTCCTCCTGCAGTCTTGATGCTCCTCCTGCAGTCTTGATGCTCCTCCTGCAGTCTTGATGCTCCTCCTGGGTGATGGACTGGTTACATCGTGTACACATCTGCTGCTTCTGCTGACTCTGTACTCGACCGAGGAAGTCTACTGTGTAGGCGAAAATTTGGGAATAGAGATACCTAACTTATGCACCTGTGTCATATCAGCAGGATGACCAGCAACTGCAGCAGCAACAGCAACAGCAGCAGCAGAAACTGCAGCAGCAACAGCAACAACAGCAGGAGCAACAGCAACAGCAGCAGCAGCAGCAGCAGCAACTGCAGCAGCAACAGCAGCAGCAGCAGCAGGAAGAGGTCACTCCAGGCTGGGGAATCCTTGACAATCCCGTTGTCCAACAATAGTCCTGTACCCACACTCCTGCTCTTCGCATCCCCTCCTCTCCCCGACAATCATCTCTCCCCTTTCCCCCTCCCTAGTTCCCCCCTCCCTCCCATTAGAGCCCCTTCCCTCACCCCCATCCTCCCCTCACCTTTCTTATCTCACTTCAGGTTCATTTATAGCTGCAGCCGGAAATAATAGTAGTAGTAGTAGTAGTAATAGTAGTAGTATCAGGAGTAGTAGTGGTTGTGGAGGAATATCATAGTATTATAAGAATGAACAAAATTAAAGACCAGTGTTGGTGTTGGGTACTCATCTTTCTCTGTGACGGCTCAGTACCCCAGCAGCCGCGGGTTTGGGTGTTGGCCTGACTGTCACGTCTTCGATGGTCAGCCCTCCTCCCCAGCAGCCGCGGGTTTGGGTGTTGGCCTGACTGTCACGTCTTCGATGGTCAGCCCTCCTCCCCTAACACCTAACCCTAGGCTCTGTAATGACTTCGTTAGGTTGGTGTTGAGAGACATAGTGCCTTACCTCGCTCATTGTAGCAGCAGCCTTGACATTACTAAGTCGGTATTGATGGCTTGATTGAAGATACGATGCTGGACGTATTCATTGCTTTCATCATTCTTGACGATCATCACTTGTCCGCAAAGTTCAACTTGTGAACAATATCCACGCTACAGAGAAAGTTCTCCTTAATGATCATTTGTAGATAAATAAGCGACACAGAGAACTGAGGTATCAATGTTCTGCCGCAGGTAACGAATACTTGCTCACTTGCTAATTATTCACAGTAGGGAGAGTAGTTTTTTCTGGAGATTGACAGTGCACAACTCGAAGTACTCACAGATACGGCCACGAATGTTCAATGTTTCAATGCCACGTGGCCTCGCTGGCGACACTCGCTCACTAGTGACATTGTCTACATTGCCAGTCAATTTCACTCAGCACGATCACTCAGCCTCTGGAGCACCCAGCACCTCTATTTACAGTCGGGTTTCTGCTGACATAATGTCTATGGGTGTTGGTGCCAGCTCTGGCGACTCAACTGGATGAAAGTGTGTGGATTCCTTGACACAAAGTTGAAAGTTATTTAGTATAATGGCACTAGCTATGTTATCAAGTTAGAAGCACATTATTTCGATTTTTTAATGGTCTTGGGAAATAAAAGTTTCCCCAGACAAACAGGCAAATATATTACGTTTCAGATTCTCCCGTAAAAGGGAAGAGCTGTTGCACGGGCTAGTCTCCTGTGTCCATTATATCTGCTCTTGATCTGCATCCATCTTAGTGGGAGACTAATTCTGCAGAGTCAGGAACACATGCTAAGATATATCTATGTTTTGTTGATGCTTCTTGCAAGACATAAGATCTTGCTTCGTCTCTGTTAATGGAAAGAAGAGGAGGTTGTGACCCCCTAAGCCCACACCTGCACTGCTAGTGTGAGTATGAACAGAGAGGGGTCTTAGCCCCCTTGAGAGGGGTCGCTGCCCCTGTTAGAGAACATTTCTCCACAGTTTTAGTTATAGTAGTAGTAACAGTGGTGGGAATAGTAGTATTAACTGGTGGTAGTAATAGTAGTAGTAACAATGGTAGTCGGTGATGGTGGTGGTGATGGTGGTGGTGATGGTGGTGGTGATGGTGGTGGTGATGGTATTGGTGGTGGTAATTTTTCTGGTCACATGGAAGAGAGACTTAGACGGTGACATCAGCGATGACATCACAGTACAAGGTTTCCCCAGCACCAGCGCTACATGACGTCAGGAGTCACCCTCACTAAAGAAGACTCAGACACGTGTGAAACATTTTGATATCTTTAACTGGTAGACGTTTCGCCATCCAGTGTCCTTATTAATACAATACAAGGACATAATATGTTGTATTGATAAAGCCACTGGATGGCGAAACATCTACCAGAGAAAGATACCCAGATGATCTACAGGTTTGGGCGTCAGGGAAAAAACCCTTTGGTGGTTTTTCTTTCCCAAAAATTAAAAGTTTATCGTCAAAAAAAACCCCACCATCAGGGGGGGGTTTTTGCTGCCAAAAACCCCCCGGGTGGGGGTTTTTGCCCCCGGGGGGGGTTTTCAAGGGGGAAAGGTTTAACCCCAAACCCATGGTGTTAGTTCTGTCTGCACCCCGGGGGGTGGGGGGTCAAAAGCACCACAGGGTTGGTGTGATCGTTTTTTTCCCCCCCCCCAGGGGGTGGGTTTGAGGAAATTTGGGTCGGCCCCACGAATGTGTTTGTGGGGCCCTTTTGTCATGCAGCCAACATTTTTTTTGGGTTTTTATCCCCCAAATTTTGGTGTTTTGAACCTTGGGGGGGGGGTTTCAGCCCCCAAGTGGTGTTTTGGCGCCATCGGGGGTTTTGGGTTGTTGGGGTTCGGGCCCACCATCGGTGTGTGAGTTTTCTGCACCCCAAAAGTGGGTGTTTTTTCACAAAACCCTGGGTTGGTGTTAAAAGTGTTTTACCCCCAAAAAAATTTTGCACACCCCCAGTGGTGGGGGTGGGCTTTGCACCACAGGGGGGGCCCCAACAAAGGGTGGGGGTTTTTATGGGCCCCTTTGTTTGAACCCTGGGGAAAAGGTTTTTTGGGGTTCAGCACACCCGGGTGTGGGGGCGAAAGCGCACCCAGGGGGTTTTTTCTTCTGAAAGGGGGGTTTTTTATGAAAACCCCATCAGGGTTTTTTGGTCTGAACCCATCAGGGGTGTGTTCTCCCCAAACCCCATCTGGTGTGTGGTTCTGTATGGCCCTCAGTGGGGGTTGGTTCTGTCATGAGCACCTCAGGGGGTTATTGCTTCGGGGGGGGTTTGTGTTTTAATCCCCCTCAGGGGCCCAAATGTGTAAAAAATTGTGGGGGACGAAAAGCAAAACCCCCAGGGGTTTGTGGGTCTGTTGGGACCCATCAGGGTGGGGTGTGTATTGCACCCACCAGGGGTTTGGGGCCATCCCCATCAGTGGTGTGTATGCTGTCTGCAATGGGGGAGCCATCGAATTGGGGGGGTTTTGGTCAGCACCCCCCTGTGGGTGGGGGTTTTCTGCAGCAGCACCATCGGGTGGGGTTGATTCTGTCATGAAAACCCACATGGGGTTAAAAGGGGGCGCACCCAAACCATCAGTGGTGTTGGGTGTTTTTGGGAAAAGGGGGGGGGCAAAACCCCCAAAGGGGTGTGGTTTGTATGCGACCATCGGGGGTTTTGGGGTTCTGAGTGGGGTGTGGTTTTAATGCAGCACCACAGGGGGTTTTTGTGGCCCCCAGTTGGGGTTTTTTGGGGGCCCCCCTTGGGGGGTTTTCGGGCACCCCCAGGGTGTGGGGTTGGTCCCCACCCAAATTTTTGATTTTCCTTCCACCCCAGGGGGGGTTTTTTTAAATGGGGTGTTTTTCTGCAGCCCCAAAGTGGTTTTGATGCTGCCCTGCAAACCATTTGGTTTTGGAGTGTTTGTCTGCACACAACTTTGGGTGGTTTTGGGCCCCCTTTTTTTGGGGGTTCGGGGGCCCCCCCAATCAGGGGTTGGGATTTTTCCCGCCCATAGTTGCACCCGCACATTGGGTGGGGGGTTTTTTTTGGAACCCCATCGGGGTTTTTTCTTTCCACTCGTGGGGGTTGATTTCTGTCATGAGCACCACCCAAAGGTTGGGTTTTGTGAGTTTTTTTGGGGGCAAAAACCCAATTTTAGTGTGTCTGAGACCTTTTGGGGGGACCACACCATCAGGGGTGGGTTGCTGGCCTGTGTTGGGGGTTTGGGGGGGGGTGGCCACAAAAGGGTGTTTGGTGCTGTCGCAGAACCTTTGGGGGTTGGTTTTCTGCGCCCATCATTTGTGTGGTGTGCTGCCAAAATCAGGGGGAGCCAAACCCCGGGGTGTTGAGTTTCCGCCCATCGGGTTTTTTGGGGTTTTCAGCAAAAACCCCATCAGGGGGGGGTTTTGGCAAGGACTCGGGGCCCCCGGGTTGTTATGCCCCATTCAAATTTTTATCCGGGCCCCCCTTTTAGGGGTTGGTTAGTTGGGTATTTTTTAAAAAACCCCCTCAGGGGTTGTTTTGGGCCCCATGGTGGGGTTGCAAAACCCATATGGGTTGGTGCTGCATGCAAACCAAACCAGGTTTGGGGTGGAACCCCCCAAATTGTTTCTTCAAAAACCCAGGGTGTGTGGGGTTCTGCGACACCCATTGGGTTGGGTCTTTAAAACCCTTCAGGGGGGGACCCAGCAACCCCAAAATTTGGGTGTGTTTTTGCATGGCCCTCATGGGGTAGGTGCCCACCCATCGGTGGGGGTTTTGCACAACCCCCATCAGGGGTTGAGTCTGCCGGGCACCAACAGGGGGGGTTTTTTATCCTCGGGGTTTGAGTGCTTTCCCAATTGGTGTAGTGTTTCCAGCAGCCCCCTTTTGGGGGTGTGGTTCTGTCATGCAAAAAAAATTTTGGGGTTTTTCTCCGGGGCCCCAAAGTGGGAAGTTTTTTGGCCCGGGGCCCCCCCCGGGGGTTTTGGGGGCCGGGTCGGGTTGGGGCGCCCCCCGGGGTGGTTTTTTTTTCCCCCCATTTCGGGGGTTTTCCCCCCTTTTGTTGCCCCGCCCGGGGGTGGGAAGGGGTTTCCCCGGGGCCCAAAACCCTTGGTGTTGGGTTTTTTGCAGTTTTTGGGGTGGGTTTTTCCCCCCTTTCTGGGGGGTTTTCCCGTCCGGGCCTCCCTCTTGGTGCTTCCTTTGGGGGGCCCCCTTTTGGGGGCCCCCTTTTGTCCCTCTTTTTTTGGGGGGCCCCCTTGTTTCTTTGGTCCGGGCCTGGGGGCGGGGTTTGCGCTTGTGTTGGGGGTTTTCGCTTTCCCCTTGGGGGTTTGGGGTTTCTCCCCGGGGCCCGTGGGGGGGTTTTTTTCCCCGGGGCTGGGTCTGCAGCCCCTGTGGTGGGGGTGTTTGACCCCAACGGGGGTTGGGGTGTGTCTGGCCCACTTGTGATGTTTTTGCGCCCCAGTGGCTGGGGCGGGCCCCCTGTGTGGGGGTTTAAAGGGTGGGGGGGGTTAGTGCTCGGGGCCCTTTGTGTTGATTTTGGTTTTTGGGGGTGCTGGGGGGGCCCCTCGTTGGGGTTGGGTTTGGCGGGCCCCCTCTTCATTTTTTTCCCCCTCTGGGGTTTCTGCCCCTCGGGGGTTTGGTTTTTGGGGGCCTGTGGGGTGGGGGTTTTCCCCCTCTTGTTGTGCTGCTGCCCTGTCTGGGGTGTGGCTGCAGCCCGGTGTTTTGCGCTGCCCCCTCTTGTGGGGGGCCCCTCCTCTGGGGGCTGTTTTGGACACCCGTGGTGTCGGGTGTGTCTCCCCCTGTGGGTTTTGGTGCTGTCTGCAGCCTCTTGTTATGCTGCTGCCCCCGGGGTGTGTGATGCCTGTCTGGCCCAGGGTTGGGGGAGTTTTCTTTGCCCCTCTGTGTGTTTTCCCTTCTGCCTTTGGGGGTTGTGGGGGGTTGTCTCACCCTCAGTTTTTGGAGTGCTGTCAGTACACCTCAGGGTGTGTGGTGCTGTCATTACACCATCAGGGGTGTGTGAGTGTGCCCATGCAACCCATCATGGGTGTGAGTGCTGTCAAAAACACCATCAGGGGTGTGGAGTGCTGTCATGCAACACCTCGTGGTGGTGAGTGCTGTCATGAAACACCATCAGTGGGTGTGAGTCTGCCCATAAAACACCATCATGGTGGTGAGTGTGTCATGCAACACCATCAGTTGTGTGTGGTGCTGCATCAACACCATTAGTTGTGTGTAATGCGCATGTAGCACCATAGGGGTGTGTGGTGCTTCTTTCACACCAAAAGGGGGTTGTTGGTGCGTTATCAACACCACAGTGGTGTTGAGTGTGTCCAGCACCCATGGTGTGTGATGCTGTCTACACCTCGTGGTGGTGAGTCTGTCAGCAACACCATCAGGGGTGTGGATCTGTCAGAAACACCATCATTGTTTGTGAGGCTGTCATGCAACACCATCATGGTGTGTGAGTGGCTGCATCGCACCATCTTTGGGTGTGATTGTCATGTAGCACCATCAGGGTGTGTGATGCTGTCAGAAACACCATTTGGTGTGATGCTGTCATGAACCCCATCGTGGTGTGTGTTGCTGTCATGCAACACCATCAGGGGTTAGTGCTTTTCATGCAACACCATCAGGGTGGGTGAGTGCTGTCATGCAGCACCACAGTGTTGTGGTGCTGTCATGCACCAACCATCATGGTGTGTGAGTGCTGTCAGCAACACCATCAGTTTGTGTGAGTGCTGTCAGTCACCATCAGTGGTGGGGTGGGGCTGTCATGCAGCCCCATCAGGGTGTGTGAGTGCTGTAAAGCAGCACCATCATGGTGAGTGGGCTTTTCATGCAGCACCATCAGGGGTGTGTGAGGCTGTCATGCAGCACCATCAGTGGGGGGGGGAGTGCTGTCATGCAGCACCATCAGGGGGTGTGATGCTGCACAGCACCACAGTGGTGTGTAGTTCCGTCATGCACACCACAGGGTGGTGCTGTCATGCAACCCCAATGGTTGTGAGGCTGTCATACACCCATGGGGGGTGAGTGCTGCATGCAGCACCATCATTGGTGTGTGAGGGGTTTCATGAAAACCCCATCAGTGGGTGTGAGTGCTGCTCAGCCCATAGTGGTGTGTGAGTGCTGTCTGCAGCACCATCAGTGGTTGGTAGTGCTGTCAGGAAACCCCATCATGGTGGTGGTGCGCATGCAGCACACGTGGTGTGTGAGTGCTGTCATGAGAACCATCAGGGTGTTAAAGTTCTGTTTTCACACTATCGTGTGTGTGAGTGCTGTCTGCCGCCCCTCAGTGGTGTGTGAGTCTTCAGAAACACCTCATTTGGTGTTATTCTGTCACAGCCCATCAGGGGTGTCTAAAGGCTGTCATGCGCACCCGTGTTTGAGTGCTGTCATGCAGCACCTCTTGGTGTGTGATGTGTCAGGGGAAAACCCCATCATGGGTGTGATTCTGTCATGCAGCACCATCATGGTGTTGGTGTGTCATGAAAGGCACCATCTTTTGTGTGAGTGCTGTCAGCAACCCACAGGGGTGTTGAGTTCTTCGCACACCATCAGGGTGTCGGGTGCTGTATGCACACCATCATGGTTTCTGAGTGCTGTCATGCAAAAAAACCATCAATGGGGTTGAGTGCTGTCAGCAGCACCATCGGGGTGTGTGAGTGCTGTATCACACCTCGTGGGTGTGAGTGCTGTCATGCAGCACCCAGTGGTGTCTGGTGCGTCTGCAGCACCATCGGGGTTGGGGGAGTTCTGCATGCGAAAATTTCAGGGGTGTGGAGTGTGTCAGCAGCACCATATGGTGTGGAGTGCTGTCATGCAACCCCCATCAGGGGTGTGGGTTTCGTCATGCACACCATCAGTGGTGTCTGGTGTGTCATCAGCCCCATCATGGTGTGGGTGCTGTCATGCGCACCATCATGGTGTTGAGTGCTGTAAAAGCAACACCTCAGTGGTGTGTGGTTTTTCATGCAGCACCATCATGGTTCTGGTGCGTCTGCAGCCCATCAGTGGTGTGTGAGTGCTGTCATGCAAAAACCCATCAGTGGGTGGAGTTCTGTCATGCAGACCACTGGTGTCTGAGTGCTGTCAGCAGCACCATCAGTGGGTGTGAGTGCTGTCATGAAAACACCATCAATGGGGGTTGAGTGCTGAGGGCAGCACCATCAGTGGGTGTGAGTGCTGTCTCAGCACCTCAGTGGGGGTGATTTGCTTCAGCAGCACCATCAGGTGTGTGATGCGTCATGCAGACCACGTGGGTGTGAGTCTGTCATGCGCACCTCAGGGGTGTGTGAGTGCTGTCTCACCCACCATCGGGGTGTGTGAGCTGTATGCGCACCTCGGGGTTTTGTGTGAGTGCTGTCATGCAGCACCATCATGGTTTTGGTGAGTGCGCATCAGCACCATCAGTGTGGTGAGTGTGTATGCAGAAAACCATCATGGGTGGAGTGCGTCATGCAGCCCTCAGTGGTGTGTGAGTCTGCATCAGCCCACAGTGGTGTCGGGAGTGCTGTCAGCACACCTCGGGGGTGGTGAGTGCTTTTCATGCGAAACCATCATGGGTTTTGGTGCTGTCATGCGCACCATCATGGTGTCTAGTGCTGTCATGAGCACCAAAAGGGTGTTTGGTGCTGTCACACACCCCCTCAGGGGTGTGTGAGTGCTGTCATGCAGCACCATCAGGGGTCTGGGGCTGTCATGCGCACCATCAGGGGTATGTGAGTGTGTCATGCAGCACCATCAGGGGGTGTGTATTCTGTCTGCCCCCCATCGTGTTCTGAGTGCTGTCATGCAGCCCATCATGGTCTGTGAGTTCTGTCTGCAGCACCTCATGGTGTGTTGCTGTCATGCACACCTCAGGGGTGTGTGAGTGTTTGTCATGAAAACACCATCTGGTGCAGTGCTGTCATCACCCCCATCAGGGTTGTGTGTTGCTGTCATCGCCCCAAACAGTGGTGTGTGAGTGCTGTCATGAAAAACCCCATCAGTGGTGGGTGATTTTCGTCATGCAGCACCATCAGTGGGGTTGAGTACGTCTGGCCCATCAGGGGTGTGTGAGTGCGCATGCAGCACCATCTGGGTGTGTGAGTGCGTATGCAGCACCATAGGGTGTGTGAGTGCTGTCATGCAGCCCCACAGGGGTGTGGGGTTTTGCTTCATGCAGACCATCAGTGGGTGTATGCTGTCTGCAGCCCCATCAGTGGTGTTAGTGCTGTCATGAAACCCACAGGGGTGGGTGGTTCTTAAATGCACACCATCAGGGTGTGTGAGTGCTGTCATGCAACACCACGGGGTGCCCTTTGGTGCTGTCATGAAACACCATCAGTGGTGTGTGGTGCTGCAGCGCACCATCAGTGGGTGTGAGTGCGTCATGCAGCACCATCAGGGGGGATGCGTCATGCAGCACCTCAGTGGTGTCTGAGTGCTTCATGCAGCACCAAATGGTGTTGGAGTGCTTCAGCAGCAAAATCAGGGGTGGTGAGTGCTGTCATGCCCCCACATGGTGGTGAGTGCGTCATGCAACACCATCATGGTGTGTGATTTTCTGTCATGCGCACCATCAGTGGTGTGTGGTCTTCTGAGCACCATCAGTGGTGTCTGAGTGTGTATGCAGCCCCCCCATGGGTGTGATTCTGTCATGCAGCACCATCATGGTGGTTTCTGCATGCAGCACCATCAGGGTGTGTGAGTTCTGTCTTTCAGCACCATCAGTGGTCTGAGTGCTGTCATGCAGCAATATCAGGGGGTTCGGGTTGCTGTCATGCGCCCCAAACAGTGGTGTGTGATTCTGCCCATGCAGCCCCATCAGGGGTTCTGAGTGTGTTGCGCACCATCGGGGTGTGTGAGTGTGTCATGCAGAAAACCATAGGGGTGGTGTGAAGTTCTGTCAGCAGCACCATCAGTGGTGCTGATGCTGCAGCGCACCATCAGTGGTGTCTAGTGCTGTCATGCAGCACCATCAGTGGTATGTGAGTTTTTGCTGCGCACCATCATTGTGTGAGTTCGTCATGCAGCACCCCAGGGTGTCTGATCTGTCATGAGGACCAAACATGGTTTGAGTGCTGTATGCGCACCATCAGGGGGTATGGTGCGTCATGCAGCCCCATAGTGGTTGGGGTTTCTGTCATGCAGCACCATCAGGGGGTTCTGAGGTTTCTGCAGCACCTCAGGGTCTGTGAGTTTCTGTCATGCACACCATCATGGGTGTGAGCTTCATGCAGCACCATCAGTGGTGGTATGCGTCTGAAACACCATCAGTGGGTCTGAGTGCTGTCAGGCAGCACCATCGGGTGTGTGATTGCTGTCATGCAGCACCATCAGGGGTGTGTGGTGTTCATGCAAACCATCGGTGGGTGATTTCGTCATGCAGCACCACGGGGGTGTGTGAGTGTGTCAGCACCCATCAGGGTGTGTGATTGCTGTCATTCGCAATTCAGTTTGTGTGTGGGGCTGTCGCACACCATCAGGGGGTGTGTGAGGTTTTATGCAGCCCATCATTGGTGTGTGAGTGCTGTATGCAGCACCATCAGTGGTGTTGATGCTGTCATGCAGCACCATCAGGGGTGTGTGAGTGCTGTCAGCAACACCATCAGTGGGGGGGTGATTCTGTCATGCAGCCCTCATGGTGTTGAGTGTGTCATGCAACACCATCAGTGGTGTCTGAGGCTGTCATGCCCCATCAGTGGTGTGTGATGCGTCAGCAGCACCAGAGGGGTGTGGGAGTGCTGTAGCAGACCATCGGGTGTTGATGCTGTCATGCGCACCATCAGTGGTGCTGATGCGTCAGAGCCCCAAACATGGTGTGTAGTGCTGTCATCAGCACCTCAGTGGTGTGGAGTGCTGTCTTTGCAGCCCCTCAGGGGTGTGTGATGCTGTCAGCAACACCATCGGGGTGTGATTCTGTCATGCGACATCATGTGTGTGAGTTTTCATTACACCATCATGGTGTCTGAGGCTGTCAGCAGCACCATATGGTGTTGTTTTCGTCTGCGAAAACCATCAGTGTGTGTGATTTCCCTGTCATGGCACCATCAGGGGTGTGTGGGTTCTGTCATCAGCACCATCATGGTGTCTGATGCTGTCATGCACAATATCAGGGGTGTCTGAGGCTGTCATGCGCACCTCATGGTGGTAGTTCTGTCATGCGCACCACAGTGGTGTCTGGTGCTGTCATGCAGACCACAGTGGTGTGTGAGTGCGTCAGCAGCACCATAGGTGTGTGAGTTCTGTCATGCGCCCCCATCAGTGGTCTGAGTGCGTCATCACACATCAGTGGTGTCTGAGTGCTGCCATCAGCACCATCATGGATGTAGTGCGTCATGCAGCACCATCATGGTGGTTTGAGTTTGTCATGCGCCCATCATGGTGTCTGATCTGTATGCAGCACCACAGTGGTGTGTGATGCTGTCATGAAAACCATCATGGGTGGAGTGCTGTCATGGACCATCAGTGGGGTGTGGTTCTGTCATGCACCCACCCAGGGGTGCGAGTGCTGTCACGCACCATCATGGGTTTTGAGTTCTGTCTGCAGCACCATCGGGGTGTGGATTTCTGTCATGCAGCACCATCAGGGGTTTGTGGAGTTCGTCATGCAGCCCCATCATGGTGCCCGAGTGCTGTCATGCAACACCACAGGGTGGTGTGAGTGTGCATGCAGCACCATCGTTTTGTGTGATTTCTGTCAGCACACATCAGGGGTGGTGAGTTCTGTCAGCCACCCAGTGGGGGTTTTAGTTCTGCAGCAGCACCATCAGGGGTGTCTGATGCTGTCTGCAACACCATCAGGGGGTGTGATCTTCAGCAGCACCACAGGGGTTGTGATTTCTGTCATGCAGCACCACATGGTTTGGGGTTTCTGTCATGCAGCACCTCATTGGGGTGTGAGTTCTGCCCTGCAGCACCATATGGGCGAGTGTGTCAGCGCACCCAGTGGTGCTAGTGATGTCATGAAACACCATCATGGTGTGGGATGCTGCATCAAACCATCGTGGGTGTGAGTTCTGTAAAAGGCACCTTTTAGTGGTGGTGAGGCTGTCTGCAGCACCATCATGGTGTGTGAGTTCTGTCATGCGCACCATCTTGGTGTGTGATCTTCTGCCACCATCAGTGGGGTGTGAGGGGGTGCATGCAGCCCATCAGGGGGTGTGTGAGTTCTGCATGCAGCACAACATGGTGTGTGAGTTCTGTAAAAGCAGCACCATCGGGGTTGATGCTGCATGCAACACCATCATGGTGTTGGTGCTGCATGCAGCCCCATCAGTGGTGTGGAGTTCTGTCATGCAGCACCATCAGGGGTGGTGAGTTCTTTTTGCAGCACCATCAGGGTGTGTGAGTTCTGTCAGCAGCACCATAGGGTGTGTGATTCTGTCTGCAGCACCTCATGGTGTCGGGTGCGTCAAGAAAACCCATCAGTGTGTGTGAGTGCTGTCAGCGCACCTTCAGGGGTGTTGAGTTCTGTATCAGCACCATCAGGGGTGTGTAGTGTGTCATGCGCACCACATTGGTGGGGAGTGCTGTCATGCAGCACCATCGGGGTGTTGAGTGCGTCATGCACCCATCATGGTGTGTGGTGCGTCATCAGCACCATCATGGTGTGTGAGTGCTTCATGCAGCACCATCAGGGGGGTTGAGTTGCTGTATGCAGCACCTTGGTTGTAGTGCTGTCATGCGAAACCATCAGGGGTTGTGATGCTGTCATCCACCACAGTGGTGTGTGGTGCTGTCATGCGCACCCCCAGTGGTGTTGAGTGCTGTCATCGCACCAATGGTGTGTGAGTGCTGTCAAGCAGCACCATCAGGGGTGTGAGGCTGTATGCAGCCCCCTCGGGGTGGTGGGCGTCATGCAGCACCATCAGTGGGTGTCTGATGCTGTCATGCAGCACCATCATGGTGTGGGATTGCTGTCAAAGCCCCATCGTGGTGTCGAGTGCTGTCATGCAGCACCATCAGTGGTGTCTGAGTGCTGTCATGCGCACCACAGTGGTGTGGAGGCTGTCATGCGCCCATCAGTGGGGTGTGATGCTGTCATGCAGCACATAGTGTGTCTGAGTGCGTCGCAGCACCATCATGGTATGTGGTCTGCAGCAGCACCATCAGTGTGGGGGTTTCTGTCTGCGCACATAGTGGTGTCTGAGTGCTGTCATGCAGACCATCATGGTTTTGGGGAGTTCGGCATGCACCCCACATGGTGTGTGAGGCTGTCATGCAGCCCATCAGTGGTGTGTGGGTGCTGTCATGAAACACCATCAGTGTGTCTGAGTGCTGTCTCGCCCATCAGGGGTGTGGAGCTGTCATGCAGCACCATCAGTGGTGTGTGAGTGCTGTCAGCAACACCCATGGGGGGTGAGTTCTTCATGCCACCATCATGGTTGTGAGTACTGCGGGGCGCACCATCAGTGGTGTGGAGTGTTGTCAAGCAGCACCACATGGTTGGATTGCTGTTGCCCCCATCATGGGTGTGAGTGCTGTCATGCGCACCATCAGTGGTGGTGAGTGCTGTCATCAGCACCACAGGGTGTGAGTGCTGTCATGCACACCATATGGGTGTGATGCTGTCTGCAACACCATCGGGGGGGTGAGTTCTGTCATGCAGCCCCACCCATTGGTGTGTGAGTGCTGTCATCAACACCATCAGGGGTCGGTGCGTCATGCGCACCACAGGGGTGTGAGTGCGTCATCAGCACCATCATGGTGTGTAAGGCTGTCATGCGCCCACAGTGGTGTGGATGCTGTCTGCAGCACCATCAGGGTGTCTGAGTGCTGTCTGCGCCCATCATGGGTGTAGTGCGTCATGCAGCACCATCAGTGGTGTGTGAGTGCTTCATGCACCCCCCATCATGGTTTGTGGTGTTTCATGCAAACCATCAGTGGTGTGATTCTGTCATGCGCACCATCATGTGTGTGATTCTGTCATTAGCACCATCAGTGGTGTCTGAGTCCTGTCATGCAGCACCATCAGTGGTGTGTGAGTTCTGTCATGCAGCACCATCAGTGGTGTGTGAGTTCTGTCATGCAGCACCATCAGTGGTGTGTGAGTTCTGTCATGCAGCACCATCAGTGGTGTCTGAGTGCTGTCATGCAGCACCATCAGTGGTGTGTGAGTGCTGTCATCGCACCCAGTGGTGTGTGATTCTGTCATGCAGCACCATCAGGGGTGTCTGATGCTGTCTGCCACCACAGGGGTGTTGGTGCTGTCATGCACACCATCATGGTGTGTGATTTCTGTCATGCAGCACCATCAGTGGTGTTGGTGCTGTCTGCAGCACCATCATGGTGTCGGGTGCTGTCTGCAGCACCATCAGTGGTTTGAGTGCTGTCATGCAGCACCATCATGGTGTTGGTTCTGTCATGCAGCCCCAACATTGGTGTCGAGTGCTGTCTGCAGCCCCTCAGTGGTGTCTGAGGCTGTCATGCACACCAAAAGGTATTGAGTGCGTATGCGCACCACAGGGGTGTGTGAGTTCTGTCATGCACACCTCAGTTTGTCTGGTGCTGTCATGCAGCACCATCAGTGGTCTGTGGTTCTGTCAGCAGCACCATCAGGGTGTGTGAGTGCTGCATGCAGCACCTCATGGTGGTGGGGTTGTCATAACACCATCAGGGTGTCGAGTGCTGTCATGCAGCCCCTCTGGTGTGTGATGCTGTCATGCAGCCCATCGTGGTGGTAGTGTGTCATGAAACACCATCATGGTGGGTGGTTCTTATGCAGCACCATCAGGGGTGTGTGAGTGCTGTAAAGCAGCCCCATCATGGGGGTTGAGTGCTGCATGCACACCATCAGTGGTGGGGGTGCTGCATCACACCATCATGGTGTGTAAATGTTTTTTTAGCAGCCCCACAGTGGTGGTGGGCTGTCATGCGCACCATCAGTGGTGTTGAGGCTGTCATGCGCACCATCAGTGGTGTGTGAGTGCTGTCCAAAACCATCTGTGGGTGAGTTTTCATGCAGCACCATCGGGTTTTGTGGTGCTGTCATGCAACACCCGGGGGTTGCCCTGGTCGTAGCAGCCCCAAACAGGGGTGTGTGGTGCTTCATGCAGCACATAGGGGTGTGTGAGTGGTCATGCAGCACCATCAGGGGTGTGTATGCTGCTGCAGAACCAATCAGTGGTGTCTGAGTGCGGTCAGCGCACCACAGTGGTGTGTGAGTGCTGTCATCCCCCCCATCGGGTGTGTGAGTGCTGTCATCAGCCCCACGTGGTGTGTGAGGCTGTCCTGAAACACCATCAGTGGTGTTGAGTCGTAGCAGCCCCATCATGGTGTTGAGTTCTGTCATTTTTAGCACCACAGTGGGTCTGATGCGTCAGCAGCACCATCATGGTGTTGAGTTCTTCATGCAGCACCATCAGTGGTGTGTAGTTCGTCAGCAGCACCATCGTGGGTGGGGTTTCTGTCAGCAGCCCCATCAGGTGTTGAGTGCTGTCATGCGCAATATCAGTGGTGTCGAGTGCTGTCAGCACACCATCGGGGTGTGTAGTTCTGTCATGCACACCACGGGGTGTCTGGTGTGTCATGCAGCACCATATGGTGTGTGAGTGCTGCATGCCACCATCAGTGGGTGGATTTTCTTTATGCAGCCCCATCAGTGGTGTTGAGTGCGTCATGCAGCACCATCGTGGTGTCTGATCTTCATGCAGCACCTCAGGGGTATTAGGTGTCAGAGCACCATCATGGTTGGGGGTTTCTGCATCCAACCTAGTGGTGTCTGAGTGCTGCAGCACCCATCAGTGGTGTGTGAGTGCTGTCATTAGCACCATCAGTGGTGTTTTGAGTGCTGTCATGCAGCACCATCATGGTGTGTGAGTTCGTCAAGGCAGCCCATCAGGGGTGTCTATGCTGTCATGCGCACCACTGGTTTGTGATTTTTTGTCATGCAAACCCCCATCGTGGGGGGTTGAGTTCTTCTGCAGCCCTCAGTGGTTTTGGGGTTTCTGCCCCATGCAACCACTTGGTGTCTGGGCTTCCATACACCACGGGGTGGTGAGTGCTTTTCCAGCAGCACCTCAGGGGTGTGTGAGTTCTGTTTTTGGGCACCATCAGTGGTGTGGGTTTGTCATGCAGCCCACCCGTGGTGGGGTATTCTGTCTTTCAGCAATCGGTGGGGGTTTTTCTGCATGCGCACCATCAGTGGTGTTGAGTGCTGTAAATCACACCTTTAGTGGTCTGAGGGGTTCATCAACCCATCAGGGTTTTGGGGGAGTGTGTCTGCAACCCCACATGGTGTGTGAGTTCTGTCTAGCACCATTAGGGGTGTGGAGTGTTTCACAGCCCACGTGGTGGGTGAGTTCTGTCTGCAGCACCTCAGGGTGTGTGAGTGCTGTCAGCAGCACCATCAGGGTGTTAGTGCTTTATGCGGCACCATCAGTGGGGTGTGGTTCTGTCATGCAGCACAATCAGTGGTGTGTGAGTTTGTCAGCAGCACCATCAGGGGTTTTGAGTGCTGTCATAAAAAACCATAAAATGGTGGTGGGGTGCTGTCATGCGCCCCATCGTGGTGTTATTCTGTCAGCAGCACCATCAGTGGTGGTGAGTTCTTCATCAAAACCACATGGGTGTGAGTTTGTCTGCGCACCTCAGTGGTGTGTGGTTCTGTTTTTCCACCCATCAGTGGTGCTGAGTGGGTGTCAACAACACCATCGTGGTATGCGTCATCAGACCTTCAGGGGTGGGGGTGAGTTCTTCCATGCAGCACCACAGTGGGTGGTGAGGGTTCACAGCACCACGTGGTTTTCTAAATGCTGCATGAAAACCCCAAACAGGGTGTGTGGTGCTGCTCACCCCATCAGGGTGTGGGGTGCGTCAGCAGCACCTCAGGGTGCCCCTGAGTTTGTCATGCACACCCTAGTGGGTGTTTTCTGTCATGAAAGCACCATCATGGTGTCTGGTTGCTGTCAGAAAAACACCATCATGGTGTGTGAGTGCTGTCATGCGCACCTTCAGTGGGTGTGAGTTCTGTCATGCGGAACCTCAGTGGTGTCTTTGCTGTCATGTAGCACCATCAGGGGTGTCTGAGTGCGTCATGCGGGCCCCATCAGGGGGGTGTGTGATTCTGTATGCGAAAACCACAGGGTTGTTTGTGAGTGCTGTCATGCAGCACCATCAGTGGTGGGTGATGTGTCATGCAGCACCAAATCAGTGGGTGTAGTGCTGTAAGCAAAACCCCCAGTGGTGTTTATGCTGTCATGCACCCCACCATCGTGGTGGGGATGCTGTCTCAGCACCTCAGTGGTGTGTGAGTGTTTTTCATGCAGCACCATCATGGTGTGTGAGTTCTGTCATGCAGCACCTCAGTGGTGTTGAGTTCGGGCATGCGGCACCATCAGTGGTGTTTGATTTTTCTGTCATGCAGCCCCCATGGGGTGCTGAGTGCTGTCTGCAGCACCATCAGTGGTTTGAGTGTTGTCATGCAGCCCCAATCGGGTTGTCTGAGTGCGTCATGCGCACCTTCAGTGGTGGTGCGGGTTCTGTCATGCAACCCACCGGGTGGTGTGTGAGTTTGTATGCAGCACCATCATTTCTGGTGTTTGTCATGCAGACCTTCATGGTGTTGATTTCCCCAAGCAGCACCTCAGTGGTGTGTGAGTTCTGTCATGCGGGCCCCATCAGGGTGTGGATTTGCTGTCGGGAGCACCATCATGGTGTGTGTTTTTCTGTCGGCAGCCCCATCGTGGTGTCGAGTCTGTCATGAACACCATTGGGTGTGTGAGTGTGCTTTCAGAAAACCTTCCAGTGGTGTGTGAGTTCTGTTGCCCACACCATCAGTGGGGTGTGAGTGCTGTAAAGCGCACCATCAGGGGTTTTGGGGATCGTCGGGCCAAAAAAAACCAAACAGTGGTGTGTGAGTGTTTTGTCTTGCAGCACCATCAGGGTGTTGAGTGCTGTCTGCAGCAATCATGGTTCTGAGTTCTGTCAGCGCCCATCAGTGGTGTGTGAGTGCTGTCATGCAGCACCATCAGTGGTGTCTGATTTTCTTTCATGGGAAAAAGCCCCCCCGGGGGTGTGTGAGTTCAGTTCATGCAGCACCATCAGGGGTGTTGAGTCTTTCATGCAACACCATCATGGTGGTGAGTCGTCATGCAGCCCCCTTCAGGGGTTTTGGGTTTTCTGTCAGCAGCACCCCCTCAGGGGTGTCTGAGTGCTTTCATGTGCACCATCATGGGTCTGAGTGCTGTCATGGCCCCATCAGGGGTTTGTGGAGCTTCATGCACACCATCAGTGGTTGGAGTGCCGTCTGCAGAAAAAATCAGGGGTTGTGTGAGTGTGTCATGCAGCCCAAGTGGTGTTTTTGGGGTGCTGTTCATGCAGCACCATCAGTGGTGTGGGGGGCTGTCATGCAGCCCCATCATGGGTGTGATTTTGCGTCTGCAGCACCTCAAATTTGGTGGTGAGTGTTTCATGCAGCACCCCAATCTTGTGTGAGTTCTGTCATGCAGACCATCATGGTGTGTGGTTCGTCATCAGCCCCATCAGTGGGGTGATTTCTGTCATGCAGCACCATCAGTGTGTCTGAGTGCTGTCATGCAGCACCATCAGTGGGGGTTTTTTTTCTGTCATGAAACACCTCATGGTGGTGAGGCTGTCATGCAGCACCACTGGTTTTGGTGTGAGTTTTTCTGTCATAGCAGCCCACAATGGTTGTAAAGTGCTGTCATGCAGCAAAAATCAGTGGTGGTGAGTTCTGTCATTAAGACCATCATGGTGTCTGAGTGCTGCATGCAGAAAACCCATCATTGGTGTCTGAGTGCTGTAGCGCACCTTCATGGTGGTGGGGTTCTGTCATGCAAAAACCATCGGGTTGGATTCTGTCATGCAGCACCACAGTGGGTCTGGTGCTGTCATGCAGCACCTTCAGTGGTGGGGGAGTTCTCTCATGCACCCCATCAGGGGTGTGTGATTTTCTGCATCAGCCCCACAGTGTGTGTGAGTGCTGTCATGCAGCACCATCATGGGCTGGTGCTGCATGCAGCACCATCAGTGGGGGTCTGAGTGCTTCATGCAGACCATCAGGGGTGTCGAGTGTGTCATGCAGCACCATCATGGTGTGAGTGCTGCAGCGCCCACATGGTTTTTGAGGCGCATGAGCCCCATAGGGGTGGGAGTTTGTCATGCAGCACCATTAGTGGTGTGTGATCGTCATGCAGCCCATTGTGTTTTGAAGTGTTTCTGCTGCTGCTGCTGCTGCGCGGCTGCTTTTGGCGCGCTGCTGCTGTGTCTGCTTGCTGCGCTGCTGCTGTGCTGTGTCCCTTGCTCTGCTCTGCGCTGTTCTGCGCGTGCTGCTCCCTCTGCTGCTGTTTTGGGCTGCTGCTGCGTGGCTGCTGTGTGGCTGCCGCTGTGCTGTTTGCCTGCGGGCTGCTGCTTTTGGTGTGGCCCCTTGCCTGCTGCTGTTGGCTTGCTGCGGGCTTGCTCTTGCTGCTCCTGCGTGCTCCATGGGGTTTTTGCTGGTTCTGCTTGCTGCTGC
>NC_069442.1:5979741-6000204 GCF_026875155.1 Cherax quadricarinatus | reverse complement strand
AAAAAATTTTTCCCTAAAGGGGGTTCATGGGACAGAGAACTGGCAGGAATCGAAACGAGTTTTAAAAAATGGATAAAATTTGCATGGAAGCTGTGGCGGGTTTCCCCTACCAAGGGGTAACAGGAATAACGAGAAAGCCAAAAACGATCCCAGGGTTCACTAAAAAGGGCGGGAAAGGGCCAAAAACCAAATGTGCTGGGAATGGAGGAAGTATAAAGGCAAAGGACCAGGGAATAAGGAGAGCATTCATGAGCCAGAAATAAATATGCCAGAAAGAAGGGAGGCCCAACGACAATATGAAAACGACATACAGCGAAAGCCA
The DNA here is from genome assembly GCF_026875155.1 of Cherax quadricarinatus. Classification (NCBI taxonomy): domain Eukaryota; kingdom Metazoa; phylum Arthropoda; class Malacostraca; order Decapoda; family Parastacidae; genus Cherax; species Cherax quadricarinatus. The sequence goes on along the minus strand of NC_069442.1, from coordinate 5,999,882 downwards.
AAATCTGCCCCGAAGTGTTGTACAGCCAATCAGGGGGAAGGCAACAGTCAACGACCAGGTTTTGGGAAAGGGAAAGGAAGGAGGAGAGATCACAAAAAAAACGACTGAGAAGTATGGGAGGAGTCAACATGAGTTCAAAGAAGTTTTCACAGAGGAGACAAAAGGGATCCAAAAAGATGGAGAGGGGTACCCCGCCGAGTTTGGACACAATACTAAACCGGGGGAAGAAGTGAAGAGGTGCTGACGAGCTAGACACCTAAAAGGCGAGGGGGGCCCAGATAACCTCCCCATGGGCCCTAGAGAGGGGGCGAGCCACGGGTCCCCCCTAACAACAATATTCAAACTCCATCAAAACAGGGGAATTACCTGGGGTATGGAAGACAGCAAGTGTATTCCCAATTTTTAAAAAAAGGGGGAAAAAACAAGAAGCAATAAACTACGCCCCATGTCACTGACAGTTAATATGCAAGTCAGGGAGAAGATTATCGGAGAAGATGGGGGAAACCTTAGTATGAAATGAGCTTATAAACAACACCCAACACGGTTTCTTGGTGGGAAACCCTGTGTCAAAAACCTACGGGGGTTCTTGAAGGTGACAGCAGTAAGACAAGAGAGGGGGGGGTGGGTGTTTGGGTTTTATTTTGGACTGTAAGGGGCTTTTGGGGAACACAGTTCCAAAAAGGGAAAACTAGTGCAAAACGGGAGGACCGGGTAGGATAACAGGAAAGGCGCTACAAAGGATCGGAGTCCCTCCCAGGAAAAGACAGCCAGATATGGTACGAGGGGAGGGGTCAGATGGGCACCTGTGACGAGTGGGTTCCAGAGGGGTCGCCTAGAAGGGTGTGCTTCGGATTCTTTAACGACGACGGAAGGAAAAGACTCCAAAGTGCCCTGTTTGCGACTATGTAAAGTTAATGAGAAGAATTCAATCGGACAAGGACCAGGGAATAAAAAGGGCTCGGACAGGCTGCAGGTCGGGTCCAGTAATTGGCTCCTGGAGTTAAACCCCCCCAAGTGAAAACCATGAAGTTTGGGGAAGGGCAAAGAAGACAGAGGACGGAGACATCGGGGGGGCCAGAGAACTAAAAACCTCACTAAAGGGAAAAAGATCTTGGGGTGAGTATAACACCAGGCACTTTCTCCTGAACGCACATCAACCAATAACTGCTGCAGCAAAGGGGGCCCTAGAAAAACCTCAGAACAGCATTCCGACATTTTAAAAAGGGAATCTTTCGGGCCCCCGTACCCGGTTACTTAGGCCCATATTGGAGGTATCGGCACCATTTTGGAACCCACACCTACCCAAGCACGTAAAGAAACTAGAGAAAGTGCAAAGGTTTGAACAAGATGTCCAGAGCAAAAGGGTATGTCTACGAGGGGAGGTTAAGGGAAATAACCTGACGCAGGGAGGGCAGGAGAGATAGGGGGGACATGATAACGACATACAAATAGAGAGGAATTGAAAAAGTAACAAAACAGGATGTTCCAGTGGGACAGGGGAAACAAGGGACACAGTTGGAATTTGAAGACACAGAAATTTCACAAGGATGTAGGAATATTTTTTTTCAGCCACAGAGTAGCGGGGAAGTGGAAATTTTTGGGAAGCGATGTAGGGGAGGCAGTATCGTAAGGGTTCTTGAATGGAGAATAACAGGTTGAAAGAGACAACTTGTGGATGGTAGATATATTGTCAGACTGAGATGGGGAGGAGCCACAGTTTACCTAGCTGTTTCCCCTAGCTCTGCGTGAGTGAGACGGGACAAAGGGATCACCCCCATGTATGCCCATGACGTACAAAAAGAAAAGGGCCTACGAGGGATTCGGTCTAAAGAAAGGGTGATACTATATGCTATGCTAAAAAATAGGGAATACGGGATCAGCAACTTGTGACAGTGGGATGTTATATGTCGTCCGACTACACTTATCTAAGGCTGAACAGGCAGGCGGAAAAGGCTGTTCTTACAAAACAAATGAATAAAAATTAAAAAATAATGGATGGTACAACATGATTTTGACGTAATGGGGGGTTAACGTAATCATTCAAACAAAAGTACAAACATTATAAAATATGGATAAAATTGATCGATGATCTTTTTCATGCACTCTACGGTTCTGGGGGAAGAAAAATTATTAAAAAGAAGTGTTTAACAGAAAGGCGGATTCGGGCACGCAAACCCTGACTTTTTAATTCTCAGAATAGGGGGGAAAACGGAAACAAAAATTTTCTGCAAACTGAACAGCTAATAATAAAAACACAATTGACAAATTCATTCTTCGGACATCAATTTATGCAGGCTGTTACACTTAAACCCAATTCTGCGGGGGTAAGGTTTACGTAGAAAATGGTTTCTCTCTGGGGGGATCGAATTCCTCGCAATGGCAACACTCCCTTTGACTGAGAGAGATCTAAAGAGATCACAAAAGTAAAAACTACAATCCTATGACTGTGGAATTACTAACTCGTTGTTTGGGAGTCCTCAACTCGATTTTGATCATAATTCTTGGTCGTTACAAAGCACTAATGGGTACGGTGGCTTCACAGTAAAATAAGATCTTCCTGGAAAAGGAATCAAATTCACCCCAAACCCAAACAAGGGTCGGTTCTTTGGGCTTTTTTAACATCCCGACAGCAAATGGGGATCTGCAGTAACTACATAACGTGTCGCGATAAAGATCTGCGACTACTTTGATTGCCAGGTAAATTTTAAAAAGTGGGTTTTAAAACTTTTGGGGATAGTCAAGGCCATCTGGCAAACCCTTTCCCAGTAGGCTGTTTGTTTGGAATAAAGGTACAGTTCTTCCTTACGGGGAAAGAAAAACTCGGTAGTGGATGACCCCCCCGGTTGAAAAAAATTAACGCTATAACAGCAATATGAGCAAGGAGAACGAATCTACTATTCAACTGCAAGCACGGGAAAAAAAATGAACACGGTGAAAATGCTGATATTCAATTGAGTCGACACATGACACGAGGTATCATATAAGAAACTACACTTACAAACGTTAACATGTGAAAGTTCTCGAGAAAAACCTTACAATCATGTTACTGTCAATGGGATGGGATCCATCTGAAACAAAAGGGGAACAACAACAGACACTCAGTGAAACACTTGCGTAACGAGACGTTTTCTGAGACAGCATTACATCAACAAGGATGGCATTACTGTTGCAAGTAATCGTTTTCTGAAAAGGCATCCCCTGGGGGGAAACTACTCCGAACTAGCAGTCATTGCAGGGATAGGCTGTGACTAAAAGGCAGTCTGAGTGCCCCCGGAAAATTGGGCAACGGAACACTACTGCAAGTTAAAGGTTAGGTGGAAACAGAGGGGAAGACAGAATTACTAGTGTGACGCTCGGCTACGTTTATAAGAAAATTGGGGATCTATAGGAACTTAATCTGAACTTCACTTTTAGCAGCACTTTAAAAATCTCAGATACAAGCTGTGAAAACAAACCCATTGCCAAGGGTAATTTGTCTTTCAGTCAGTAAGGGAAGTTGGTCTGTGGCTGTTATTTGTTTTTGATGGAATGTACACTAAGTGAACATTAAAAAATGAGGGGAACCTTTCTCGTGAAATACTGAAGGGCATAAGTCAAAAAGTGGAGAAAAATACACAAAAAGCTTAAATGGAAAAAAATGCTTAACTATTCTGAATAAGTAATTAAAATTTACAAAGTTACACGTAAGCAAAGAACTCACACGAAGAATATGAAAATTTTTGAAACATGAAAATCAAGAGAGTTTGTACTTTCCAAAATCTAATATGTAAAATTTTTACTTTAAATTGAATAAATGGCAAGGGGTTTTTGTCTTTTTATAAATGCAAAAAGGGAAAAAATACACAATAAAATAAAAAAATGGACTAATAAACTTGTGCAAAAATTAAAAAAAAACACAAATTCCCGAAATTAAAAAAAAAAAAAATAAAAATGCAGACAAAAATAAATTTTAAATGGACAGAACGGCAAAAAAAAACTGCACGTAAGAAACTGTATTGCACAACAACTGCATAAAATTTTCTGAAAGAAAAACTTTAATAGCAACACAATTTTGACAAGAATTATAAAAATGAGTCTTGTGCAATAATAAAAATTAAAACACACAAGAAAAGAATATATAAAGGAATGAACCTTTTTAACTCTTAACGCACTTAAACAAAAAGCAAAAGAAAAATTTTACTTTAAAAGGGAATTTAAAAAATTCCCTAAGAGTGAATTTGTTCAATAAAATTGAAAAAAAATAATAGGTGCAAAAACACACAAAAAAGGGAAAACAACATTTTTCAGTGATGCGAACAAACAATCAACATAAACTCAGTACTAGAATTTTTTGCAATGAAATTGATGTTTTTAAAAAAAATTTTGTAAACAGATTTTTTTGTGGAGCTTTAAAAAAAAGGCACTTTGTCTGTGGAAATAAGACAAATTAAACACTGGCTAAGGAAAAATATGAAAAACAAGAATGTTTAAACCCCGGGAACAAACAAAAATACACAATTGTAGGAAGAAAAAAAAATAACAGACAACAAGGTTGTGAGCAGAATATGAGGTGAAAAATTTACTGAGTTAATTCAGGAATTTTGAAGTTTTAAACACAATTCTATACTGCTCATTGTTGCACACCAACAAAGGAAACACTAATACTTACTTTAGTGGTATAAAAAGAAAAAAAACAAAACCAACAGATTAAAATAAACACGAAAATTAACACTGAATTAAGGAGATTAAAAAATTAATAGAATCATAAAAGATAAAAACTGAGTCTGTCAAAAGTCACTGAATGTCATAAAGAAAAATTTACTGGGGAAAACAAAAAAATGTCCCCCAACACTCCAAATGTCTCTAAAAAAAAAAAAATTAAGCGTAACACTTGAAAAAAAAGAGATTGATGGATTTTTTTATCGTCTTGCTGCTGTCCTCTGCACGTGACGTAGAATTGCGCCTTTAAAAAGGCGAGAGACAAAACCCTAGGAGGGTTTTAAAAATGGCGCGCCACTCTCAGCTCTTGACCCCCCATGTGGTCCTTTAAAATTTTTTTTTGCTACAACCCTTAGCAAACCAAAACCTGATGGGTATGTGAGTTGTAATGGCCCCCATGTAGTTTGGGTTTGTGGGTATGGCTAGCGAGGCGTCTGAACCGGGAATGGTGCGACACCGGATCGGGTGGCTGGGCTTTTGGGTTGAACGTCGTAACCCCATGAGAAACCCCCACTGCCCCAAGATAATTCTAAGCCCGGGTGGCTTAGGGGAAACCCACGAAAACTACAAACCACAAGGGTACAAGGACATCAGAATGTTGGAAATTGAATCCAACGATGAAGACTAGTTTGTGGCTTGCCCCGATACTGGGGTAAGACACCTGGGGTTAGTTGCTAGCGGCTTTTCTTTAACCCTTTACAAGAATAGCTTGATAACTTCACACGATGGCCAGCAGGGGTGAAACTGGGTTTGGGAGGCAAAAAAATTGGGTGGGAGGCTGGGGTGGAGGACTCGGGTGTTCTGACTCCCCCCCCACAAATGGAAAACGGCTTTTTTTGCAAACTCGGGTCAACCCCTCGGGGGGAAAGCAAAAAAACAGGAAACCCTAATACAAGGACGACCAGGGAAAATGTAGAAGTGGAGGTAGTGGCTTTAGGGAGCTGGTGGGGTGAACCTCGGAGGCCTATGGTAACAGAAAAGGCCGTCTTTTGGTCGACAACTTTATTCCCGAATCGCTGTAATCGCAGAATTAAAGGCTCACCCCTGTCACCATTTATCGTAAGGGTTCTTTAAAGGAGGGTATCCAAGGGTTAAAAATAACACACTTTTAGGATGGTAGATATTTGTCAGATGGATGGGGGGATGGAGCCCGTTACCTAGCCCGTTTACGCCCAGACGGGCGCCGCTGAGTGAGAGCGGGACAAAGGGGTCATGCCCATGTGATGCCATGAGTCACACAAACCCAAAAGGCCCCGGGGATTCGTGTCTAAAAGCACAGGGATGTACTAATATGCTATGCTTTAATACTGGGATAAGGGGTCAGCAACTATGTGACAGCAGGATCCATACATAGCTTTAAGCAAGGGATGATAAAGCTCAAGGTTATGGAGAGTGACCTAGTAGCGATCAAAAAAAAAACATGGCTGTACCCGGGTCATTTAACTCTACATCAACGGTTATTTGCTTAAAATAAAATGGCTTTCAATTTTCATTTCCAGCATCTCCCCCCGTTGAAAATTCTCAAATTCACCAAAAATTAATCGCCAACTCTTTTGCAAAGTTCCTACCCCACCACTAGTGAGTCAATCCAACAACGACCAATGAGAAGCTCCACCGCCCCCCCCTCTCCCGAATCCAACAATCAGAAGCCCTTTCCACCGAAACATCTTCTAATTTGTCTATGAAGTTGAAAACGAAGCAACACCCCTTCCTCTACCCACCACCCCTTCCTTTTTTAGCTCACGTGATTACCCGGAAAAACCCTGGGGTTAAAACCCAAAAGGGTCATATTTTCACCACGAGGGTATACCTGAAAAATGACCGCCCAGAACTATCCAACATTCCAAGAAACACTGATCGTCCAAAGCGAAAAAAAGACCGTTCCCTACCTCAACCAAAATTTCCACCAAATCCAAACCAAAGAATACTACTATGCTCTCCCATAAGTGTGATTCAACTCCTCGAAAACAAAATACCGCACGATAAAAAGGTTTTTTAAGACCATAACCAACTCATCCGCTTCGCCTTCTGACACTCCCGCTTTCCCACCGCTGCCTTCACCCTCCCCTCCTAGTGAGCCCAAACAATGCTCATCAAGCTCTCTATCTGTCTCCAGTCTTTTTTTTACCACATGTCCCAAAGTGGTTGGGGCCACTTCCTTTATTCTCCCCTTTCCCCCCTCCCTCCCTTTTCCCGTTATTTTCCCTCCTTCCTTTTCCTTCTTCCTTCCCATTTACGACGCTCTCGTCGTCCTCGATTTGTTCGAGTAGCGACAGTGAAGAGGCGGGGCCAGGAGCTTGACTCGACCCCCCGCAACCTCAAAAAGTGAGTACCCCACACAACACCTTGAGGAGTGGATCAAAGCACTGCCCCTTTGTTTTTCTTGCCCCGGGGGGCCACTGTCCCCGGAAACCATGCACAGCCCCCAAAGTAAGGTCCTTTCCCTTGGGTTTTTGGCACCCGCAGAATCTGGGGGATGACCGAAGATTTGCAAGCAACTTGTGCCCCGAGCTGAGATGAATCTCCTGGAGGAGAAAGACGGGGGCTTTACATGAACCCTCTTGAGAGGAGATAAATTATGACGTAGAAAATACTAGTGCACCTGAAAAACCGGAAGGGGAAAGGCCCCTTTCCCCGCAACTAAAGCAACAAAACACGACGGAAATACAGATGATGTGAAACAAAAACCCCTTAACTGTTTTGCATGATGGTAGGGTTCTGGTTTCTTTTTTTGTTCATAAAACCTAAATTTAAAAGGGGGAAATTTTCTACTCCCCTACACTTTGGTCACACTTTACAGACACCACATGATATATATATATATATAAAAACTCTAGGTTTTTTCCTTTTTCTAAAAAAAGCTCTTGTTCTTTTTTTTTTCTTCTATTTTCATGGGAAAATGGGAAAAGAATCTTTCCTCCGTAACCATGCGGTGATGAAGCGATAAAATCCGGGGGCAATGGGCTAGAACCCCTTCTCCTGTATACAATTACTAAAAAAGAGAAAAAGAAAAACTTTATAAAACGGGTTGTTAAATGGCGTGGATGTGTGCGGGACAAGAAAGATGATTGCTGTGTTATGAATGAAAAGAAGTTGGATTCCTGGCCCCCAAACGAAACAAAACTGAAGGGGGTAGGGAGTTTCAGGGGGGGGAAAAAAAAGGGGTTAAATCTGGGTATCTGAGAGAGTTAGAAAAGGGAAGGGTGCGTAATGTTTAAAAATCAGTTTTTGGAAGGAAAAAGAGAAAATGAATTGTAAATTCAAGAATTATGTGGATTAAAGTAAAAGGTTTGGGTGCGAGAATGGGTCAAAAAAGCGTGTATGCACCTGAGAAGAAGGAATGCAGAGGAGAAGGAGATTTTGGGGGATGTTAAGTGAAGGGATAGGAGCCTTTTAACCCTGAGAGAGTAAATTTTGGTAGGGGGTTTAATGCTAAAGTAGGAGAAACTTTTAGAGGGGTGTGGTAGGGAAGTTTGGGGTGCCGGTGTAAATGATAATGGGAGCCCTTTTATTGAACTTTGATAAAAGGGGTTTTGTTATAGGAATACATATTTTTAAGAAAAGAGGATAAATAAGTATAACGATAGGTAGGGGGAAATGACGGTTTTTTTGGGTTTTTTATTGGTAATAAAAGACTGTTGAGTGACTTCAGGATGTCATGTTTTTAGGGGGCCCCAGAATAGTCACTTTTAGTTGTATACACTGGATAAAAAATGATGGGATACAAGGAGAATAGAAGCTCAGGGGGAGAGAGGTGAAAATTTATAAACTAAAAGAGGAGGCAGTTGGGTAAAAAATATAAACAGTATTGGGGGGATGATGGGCTAATGAGAGCATAGGCAAAGGGGTCGAAGAGATTGGGGTAGGTTTAAAAAGTAGTGTTAGAGTGTTCAGCAAGTTTGTGGTTACAGGAAAGTGGGTGCAGGAGGGAAGAGGACGATTGGGGGAAGATGTGTAAAGAGAGTATAAGGGAAAAAAGTTAGCATATGGAAGTTTTTACAAAGTAGAAGTGATGCAAGGGGGAAGAGTATTTGGAGAAAAAAAAGAGAAGTTAAAAGGGTGAAAACAATGTAAAAAAAAAAAGAAATGGGAGTGGGTAGATGTTTTCAACAAAATTTTTTTTTGAAAATAAGAAAAAAGTTTTGGGGGGATTAACAGTTTAAAAAAGGGGCCCGAGAACAAATGGATTTGTCATTAAAAATAGGAGAGGAAGTTATTAAATGGAGGTTAGAGGTATTGGGGAAGATGGAAGGGAAAATTTTAGGAAATTTTTAAATGTTATGAAAATAGGGAAGCGGATTTCTGTATAGGGCAAGGAGGAAAAAACTTGTAGGGGGAGGAAAGAGCCAGTTGGGTGGGGGGAAGTTCGTAGGCAGTAGAAAATGAAAAGGGGGGTAAGGCACCCGGGATGATGGGATAAAGATGAATGTTAAAACAGGTGGGGATATAGTTTTGGATTGGTTGGTGCAATTATTTAATAAATGTAGGGAAGAGGGTAAGGTACCAAGGGATTGGCAGAGAGGCATGCATAGTTCCTTTGTATAAAAGGCAAAGGGGATAAAAGAGAGTGCAAAAAAATTATAAGGGGGATAAGTCTGTTGAGTGTACCTGGTTAAAGTGTATGGTAGAGTTATAATTGAAAGAATTAAAGAGTAAGACGGAGAATAGGATAGCAGATAAAACAAGGAGGTTTAGGAAAGGTAGGGGGTGTGTGGACCAGGTGTTTACAGTGAAACATATAAGTGAACAGTATTTAGATAAGGCTAAAGAGGTCTTTGTGGCATTTATGGGATTTGGAAAAGGCGTATGACAGGGTGGATAGGGGGGCAATGTGGCAGATGTTGCAAGTGTATGGTGTAGGAGGTAGGTTACTGAAAGCAGTGAAGATTTTTTTACGGGATAGTGAGGCTCAAGTTAGAGTATGTGGGGAAAGGGGGAAAATTTTTTTTCCCAGTAAAAGTAGGCCTTAGACAAGGATGTGTGATGTCACCGTGGTTGTTTAATTATTTATAGATGGGTTGTAAGAGAAGTAAATGCGAGGGTCTTGGCAAGAGGCGTGGAGTTAAAAGATAAAGAATCACACACAAAGTGGGAGTTGTCACAGCTGCTCTTTGCTGATGACACTGTGCTTTTGGGAGATTCTGAAGAGAAGTTGCAGAGATTGGTGAGGGAATTTGTATGGGTGTGCAAAAGAAGAAAATTAAAGGTGAATACAGGAAAGGGGTAGGTTATGAGGATACAAAAAAGATTAGGTGATGAAAGATTGAATATCAGATTGGAGGGAGAGAGTATGGAGGAGGTGAACGTATTCAGATTTTTGGGAGTGGACGTGTCAGCGGATGGGTCTATGAAAGATGAGGTGAATCATAGAATTGATGAGGGAAAAAGAGTGGAGTGGTGCACTTAGGAGTCTGTGGAGACAAAGAACTTTGTCCTTGGAGGCAAAGGGGGGAAAGTATGAGAGTATAGTTTTACCAACGCTCTTATATGGGTGTGAAGCGTGGGTGATGAATGTTGCAGCGGGGAGAAGGCTGGAGGCAGTGGAGATGTCATTCTGAGGGCAATGTGTGGTGTGAATATAATGCAGAGAATTTCGTAGTTTGGAAGTTAGGAGGAGGTGCGGGATTACCAAAACTGTTGTCCAGAGGGCTGAGGAAGGGTTGTTGGGTGGTTCGGACAGTAGAGAGAATGGAGCGAAACAGAATGATTCAAGAGTGTATCGTCTGTAGTGGAAGGAAGGCGGGGTAGGGGTCGGCCTGGGGAAGGGTTGGAGGGAGGGGGTAAAGGAGGTTTTGTTTGTGCGAGGGGCTTGGACTTCCAGCAGGCATGCGTGAGCTGTGTTTGATAGGAGTGAAGGGAGACAAATGGTTTTTAATACTTGACGTGCTGTTGGAGTGTGAGCAAAGTAACATTTATGAAGGGATTCGGGGAAAACCCGGCGGGCCCGGACAGGGAGTCCTGGAGATGGGAAGTACAGTGCCTGCACTCTGAAGGGGGGGTGTTAATGTTGCAGTTTAAAAACTGTAGTGTAAAGCACCTTCTGGCAAGACAGTGATGGAGTGGAATGATGGTGAAAGTTTTTCTTTTTCGGGCCACCCGCCTTGGTGGGAATGGGCCCGGGTTTGTGATAATAATAAATATATATATATATATATATATATATATATATATTTATATATATATTATATATATATATATATTATATATATATTATATTATATATATATATATATTATTATTTAGGGGAAATTTTATAGCCTCAACAATGCTTAAGAGTGTGTCAGGGAAGGATAGAGCCGCCTCCTGGCAGTGAGAGCTCCTCATGCAGGGACTTTCTGTTGGCTGTTCCCAACTCCAGGCTTGGCACATGGCTCGACTCATAGACCATCCTTGGGACTTACTGCCCCTATTCTCGCCGAGCACAGGTTTATTTGTGGTAGTGAAGCAGCAGACTGATTCGGTAACAGTCTTGGTGTGCCATAATTCTGAGGGAAAGATTGCAAGACATGAGGGGTTAATAATATTATCAAGAGGAGCCTCACAACAGCCAATGCCCGCAGTAAGGGAGCCACCAAACTATGCAGACCTGATGGCAGCCAAATCATCCAGATGGTATCCCCCTTCAAGCCTGGACAGAGGGTAAGCAGGTGGTGTGGGACTACACATGTGCATCTCCCTTGGCTGATACCTATCTCCAATACACCGGGGAGGAAGGGGCAGCTGCCAGCTTCAGGGAGCCCCCAAAAGTCTAGAAAATATGGAGAATTTGCCCATCTTATTTATTTGTTTCCATAGGTAGGGGACCCTTGGCTCATGGGGAAAAAGTGTATCTAAGTTCCTTAAGGAGCTAAGCAGAAGACTCATCAGGGTTAACTAGGGATCCCAGGGGCAGCTAGTTTTTCTGTTCAGCGACTCAGCACTGTTGTTCAGAGGGGTAATGCCTGCTGTATTTTGGGCACGCCGCCCAGCTCTGAGGACCTGGAATGTGTACTAGACATTTATCTCTCACATTCATGTACTGTATATGCCATCTCTTAAATCATTTGTTCCCATTACATAATATACCTATTGGGAAAATGAATGAACATATGGGGGGGAGGGGAAGTGAAATATTCAAACGGCTTCAGGAAGAAAAACCAAAATTTCTTCCTTGAAGATTTTTTATCCACTTCTCCCAGGCTGTGGGTCCCACAATTTACACCCGAGGTGGACCCCATCCTATATAAAAAATATATATATATATATATATAAAATATTTTATATATATATATTATATATATTATATATATATAATATATATATATATATATATAAAGCACTATACCGTGTTTAGGATACAATAGCTTGATAAACCCCGTACAACAGACACAGCAAAACAGGTAGCAGTGAGAGCCCAGCAACAACAGCACCAATAACAACAGCAAACAACAACAACAACAACAGCAGCAACGACAACGGCGCAACAACAGCAGCAGCAACAACAATAGCAACAACAGCAGCTGCAATATCAGCAACAACAACAACAGCAGCAACAACAGCAGCAAAAAGCAGCATCAATAACAGCAGGGAAAAAACAACAGCAACAAAACAGTAGCAGCAGCAACAACAACAGCTACAACAACAACAACAACGTAATACCAATAGCAGCAGCAACACTACAGCTACAACAACAACAGCAGCAACAACAAAAAAACAACAACAGCAACAACAACAACAGCTTTCAACAACAACAACAACAACAGCAGCAGCAGCAACAACAACAACAGCTACAAAAACAACAACAACAGCTACAACAGCAACAAACAACAACAACAACAACAGCTACAACAGCAACAACAACAACAGCTACAACAGCAACAAACAACAACAACAACAACAACAACAGCAACAACAACAACAAAACAACAACAACAGCTACAACAGCAACAACAACAACAACAAAAACAACAACAACAACAAAAAACAACAGCAGCAAAACAACAAAAAACAACAACAGCAACAACAACAAACAAACAACAACAACAAACAACACAACAACAACAACAGCTACAACAACAACAACAAACAACAACAAAAACAACAAAAACAAAACAACAACAACAACAACAACAGCTAAAAACGCAACAACAACAACAACAACAAACAACAACAACAACACAACAACAAAAAAAACAACAGCAACAACAAAAAAAAACAGCAACAACAAAAACAACAGCAACAACAACAAACACAACAACAACAACAACAACAACAACAACAACAACAAAAAACAACAACACAACACTACAACAGCAACACAACAACAAACAACAAACAACAACAAACCAAAAACAACAGCAACAACAAAAACAACAGCAACAACAAAAACAACAGCAACAACAACAGCTACAAACAACAACAACAACCAACAACAACAAAAGCAACAACAACAACAACAGCTACAAAACAAACAGCAGCAGCAACAACAACAACAAAAGCTACAACAACAACAACAGCTACAACAACAGCAACAACAGCTACAACAACAAACACAGCTACAACAACAACAACAACAGCAACAACAACAACAACAGCTACAACAACAACAACAGCAACAACAACAACAACAGCTACAACAACAACAGCAGCAGCAACAACAACAACAACGCTACAACAACAACAACAGCTACAACAACAGCAACAACAACAACAACAACAAACAACAGCAACAACAACAACAACAACAGCTACAACAACAACAACAACAGCAAACAACAAAAAAACAGCTACAACAACAACAAAAAGCTACAAAAAACAGCAACAACAACAACAACAGCTACAACAACAGCAACAACAACAACCCAAAAGCTACAACAACAGCAAAAAACAACAACAACAGCTACAACAACAACAGCTACAACAAAAACAACAAACAGCAGCAGCAACACACCAACAACAACAGCTACAACAACAACAACAGCTACAACAAAAACAACAGCTACAACAACAACAACAGCTACAACAACAACAACAACAGCAGCAGCAACAAACACCAACAACAACAGCTACAACAACAACAAAGCTACAACAACAACAACAACAGCAGCAGCAACAACAACAACAACAACAGCTACAACCAACAACAGCTACAACAACAACAACAACAGCAGCAGCAACAACCCAACAACAACAGCTACAACAAAAAACAACAGCTACAACAACAGCAACAACAACAACAGCTACAACAACAGCAACAACAACAACAACAACAACAACAACAGCTACAACAACAACAACAGTACAACAACAACAACAACAGCAGCAACAACACCAACAACAACAGCTACAAAAAAACAACAACAGCTACAACAACAGCAACAACAACAACAACAGCTACAACAACAACACTACAACAACACCAACAACAACAGCTACAACAACAACAACAGCTACAACAACAACAACAACAACAACAACAACAACAGCAACAACAACAACAACAGCAACAACAACAGTAGTGATGTGTCACTTCCGTCATACTGCCAGAAGGAATTCTTCCCAGGACCCAAAAATGTCTGGTTTTTCCCCGTGGCTGGTACCTGAAGACTGGTACCTGAAGAATGGTACCTGAAGACTGGTACCTGAAGACTGGTACCTGAAGACTGGTACCTGAAGACTGGACCTGAAGGGCTGGTACCTGAAGACTGGTACCTGAAGACTGGTACCTGAAGCCTGGTACCTGAAGACTGGTACCTGAAGACTGGTACCTGAAGACTGGTACCTGAAGACTGGTACCTGAAGACTGGTACCTGAAGACTGGTACCTGAAGACTGGTACCTGAAGACTGGTACCTGAAGACTGGTACCTGAAGACTGGTACCTGAAGCCTGGTACCTGAAGACTGGCACCTGAAGGGCCCGGTACCTGAAGACTGGTACCTGAAGATGGTACCTGAAGACTGGTTCCTGAAGGGCTGGTACCTGAAGACTGGTACCTGAAGACTGTACTGAAGATAGCACCTGAAGACTGGTACCTGAAGACTGGTTAACTGAAGACTGGTACCTGAAAACTGGTACCTGAAGACTAGCAACCCGAAGACTGATACCTGAAGATGGTACCTGAAGACTGGTACCTGAAGGACTAGCACCTGAAGACTGATACCTGAAGACTGGTACCCGAAGACTGATACCTGAAGACTGGTTCCTGAAGACTGGTACCTGAAGACTGGTACCTGAAAAACTGGTACCTGAAGACTGATACCTGAAGACTAGCACCTGAAGACTGATTTCCCGAAGATGGTACCTGAAAATGATACCCGAAGACTGGTACCTGAAGACTGGTACCTGAAGACTGATACCTGAAGACTGGTACCTGAAGACTGGTACCTGAAGACTGATACCCTGAAGACTAGCACCTGAAAAATGATACCTGAAGACTGGTACCAGAAGACTGATACCTGAAGACTGGTACCTGAAGACTGGTACCTGAAGACTGATCCTGAAGACTGGTACCTGAAAGACTGGTAAACCCGAAGACTGATACCTGAAGGGCTAGCACCCGAAGACTGATACCTGAAGACTGGTACCTGAAGACTGGTACCTGAAGACTGGTACCTGAAGACTGGGCACCTGAAGCCTGGTACTTGAAGACTGGTACCTGAAGACTGGTACCTGAAGGGCAGGTCCCTGAAGATATGTCCTGAATATATATATATATATATATATATATATATATATATATATATATATATATATATTTAATATTATATTATTTATATATTTTATATATATATATATATAAAATATATATATATATATATAATATCCTAGGTAGTTTGGTTGGTAGACAGCAACCACCCTGGGAGGGACTACCGTCCTGTGGTAGTAGGTTGGTAGACAGCAACCGCCCAGGGAGGTACTACCGTCCTGTGGTAGTAGGTTGGTAGACAGCAACCCCCCGGGAGGTACTACCGTCCTGTGGTAGTAGGTTGGTAGACAGCAACCACCCAGGGAGGTACTACCGTCCTGTGGAGTAGGTTGGTAGACAACAACCACCCAGGGAGGTACTACCGTCCTGTGGTAGTAGGTTGGTAGACAGCAACCACCCAGGGAGGTACTACCGTCCTGTGGTAGTAGGTTGGTAGACAGCAACCACCCAGGGAGGTACTACCGTCCTGTGGTAGTAGGTTGGTAGACAACAACCCCCAGGGAGGTAATACCGTCCTGTGGTAGTTTGGGTTGGTAGACAGCAACCGCCCAGGGAGTACTACCGTCCTGTGGTAGTAGGTTGGTAGGACAGCAACCAAACCCCGGGAGGTACTACCGTCCTGTGGTAGTAGGTTGGTAGACAACAACCACCCAGGGAGGTACTACCGTCCTGTGGTAGTAGGTTGGTAGACAGCAACCACCCCGGGGGGTACTACCGTCCCGTGGTAGTAGGTTTGGGAGACAGCAACCACCCAGGGAGGTACTACTGTCCTGTGGTAGTAGGTTGGTAGACAACAACCACCCCGGGAGGTACTACCGTCCTGTGGTAGTAGGTTGGTAGATAACAACCACCCAGGGAGGTACTACCATCCTGTGGTAGTAGGTTTGGTAACAACAACCACCCAGGAGGTACTACCGTCCTGTGGTAGTAGGTTGGGAGAAACAAACCACCAGGGAGGTCTACCGTCCTGTGGGAGTAGGTTGGTAGCAACAACCACCCAGGGGGGGTACTCCGTCCTGTGGTAGTAGGTTGGGAGCAAAAAACCACCCAGGGAGGACTACCGTCCGTGGAGTAGGTTGGTAGCAGCAACCGCCCCGGGGGTATACCGTCCTGGGTAGTATTGGGAGACAGCAACCCCCCCAGGGGGGGTACTACCGTCCTGTGGGAGTAGGGTTGGTTTGACAACAAACCCGGGGGACTACCGTCTGTGGGAGTGGTTGATAGACAACAAACCCAGGGAGGGACTACCGTCCTGTGTAGTAGGTGGTGACAGCAAACCCCCCCGGGGGGTATACCGTCCCGCAAATGATGTAAAAGAAAGCCGTAATTGTTTTTCAGAGGTGGATTGCTGCTTCTTTTTTTCTGTCTCATAAAAATGCAAGGTTTCAGGTCGTCTTGCTACTTCACTTCACTTAGGGACACTTTAAAATACATGACAACATACATATACCACACCCCTCTGGGTTTTCTGCTGTTTTCCCTTTTTAGTCTTGTTCTTTTTTATTCCCCATTATCTCCTGGGGAATGGAAAGAAATTCTCCCCGTAAAGCCAGGTGTTGTAAGAGGCGACTAAAATGCCGGGAGAAAGGGGGCTAGAAAACCTTTCTCCTGTTATATTACTAAATTTTGAAAAGAGAAAATTTTTGTTTTTTTTTTTTGCCCCACCCTCCTTGGGGGAACGGCCGGTGTGTTGAATATATTATAAAAATATATATTTTAAATAATTATATATTAATTATAATATATATATAATATATATATATATATAAATATATTATATATAAAAATATATATTTATGGGAAGAAGGCCTGGGAGAAGGGGTAAAATACTTGGAGATCAATATTTTTGGTGGGGGGTTTTGTCTAAGAGATTTAAATTTTCCACGCCCCTACTAGACGTTTAACTACAAAATAACTTTTTCACATGTGGGTATATTAGTATTATGATACCAAGATTAAAGGATACATGGATGGTACAAAGATATGAAGAATACGATACATGATGTTTGAGTGACCATAAAAACACTTATGTTGTGTTTATCAAAAATTACATCGCATATTATCCAGCTTCTCAAGCTGGAAAATCCCCAGGATACAGTAGCATTCCACTGGATACAGCAGACATTCACTGTGATACAGCAGACTTTCCCCCTGTGATACAGAGACTTTAAACCCTTTGGGATACAGCGACATTACCACGTGATAAAGCAGACTTACCATGGCCCCATCAACTAGCCGCCCTGGAGTCCTAAGTTACCATGATCAGTCTTTTGCCTAGCTTCTTAAGGAACTTGGATGTGATCCTTTCCTATGAGTCAAGTGTCTCTGAACCTATGGTAACAAATATATAATGATGGACAAGATCACTATATTTCCTAGACTTCTGACAGTCCCTGAAGCTGGTAGCTGCTCCTCCTTCCTCACTGAAGTACTGGAGACAAGTATCAGCCAGTATGGATATACATGTGTATTCTAACACCACCTGCTTGCTAATTATTCCATTGTGATGCTTTCAGTTGCTATTGGATGTACATAGTTACGGCAGCTCCCTTATTGCTGGGCATCCGGCTTTTGCAAGGCTCTTCTTGATAGTGTTATCAACCTCTTCATGCCTTGCAATCTTTCCGTCTGATATATGGCAGACAAGACCATGATACCCGCACTGGTCTGCAGATTCACTGCTACTCATACACCTGTGTTCAGGGAGGCCAGGGTCAGCAAGGTGAAGCGCAACACCAATGAGGATGATCTCTGGGTCGAGGCGTTTACCAAGGAGGGAACCGGTGACAGCCAATAGAAAATCTCCTGCATGAGGAGCTCTCACTGCTAGAAGACGAACTTCCCTGACAATCTCAAGCATTGTTGACGTTATATTCTCTACTGGAGGGTCATCACAGTGTGACTGTAGTTACTGGAGGGATCAGGTCTGGTTACAAAGCACATTAGATTAGAGTCATGGCTCTACCAATGAACCTTCACTCAGAAACCTCAACATTCTCCTTAAGTTGTTCTTGGAGAATCACTGCTACAGTTCACTGGACGCCTCACCTCAACACAGGAATGTTAGCAGTGTAATTTGTTAAGCCCTGTGGACACCAGTACCTCCTAGTCTGACTGCAAGTTTAGCTTGATCGCACTGTCAGCCTTTACAATATCAACCTTTATGACTATCAACACCAGGAGACTGTGGTATTAATGTAGTATCAACACCAGGAGACCGTGGTATTAATGTAGTATCAACACCAGGAGACTGTGGTATTAATGTAGTATCAACACCAGGAGACCGTGGTATTAATGTAGTATCAACACCAGGAGACCGTGGTATTAATGTAGTATCAACACCAGGAGACTGTGGTATTAATGTAGTATCAGCAGCAGGAGACTGGTATTAATGTAGTATCAACACCAGGAGACTGTGGTATTAATGTAGTATCAACAGCAGGAGACTGTGGTATTAATGTAGTATCAACACCAGGAGACTGTGGTATTAATGTAGTATCAGCAGCAGGAGACTGGTATTAATGTAGTATCAACACCAGGGGACTGTGGTATTAATGTAGTATCAACAGCAGGAGACTGTGGTATTAATGTAGTATCAACAGCAGGAGACTGTGGTATTAATGTAGTATCAGCAGCAGGAGACTGTGGTATTAATGTAGTATCAACAGCAGGAGACTGTGGTAATAATGTAGTATCAACACCAGGAGACTGTGGTATTAATGTAGTATCAACAGCAGGAGACTGTGGTATTAATGTAGTATCAACACCAGGAGACTGTGGTATTAATGTAGTATCAACACCAGGAGACTGTGGTATTAATGTAGTATCAGCAGCAGGAGACTGTGGTATTAATGTAGTATCAACACCAGGAGACTGTGGTATTAATGTAGTATCAACACCAGGAGACTGTGGTATTAATGTAGTATCAACACCAGGAGACTGTGATATTAATGTAGTATCAACACCAGGAGACTGTGGTATTAATGTAGTATCAACAGCAGGAGACTGTGGTATTAATGTAGTATCAACACCAGGAGACTGTGGTATTAATGTAGTATCAACACCAGGAGACTGTGGTATTAATGTAGTATCAACAGCAGGAGACTGTGGTATTAATGTAGTATCAACACCAGGAGACTGTGGTATTAATGTAGTATCAACACAGGAGACTGTGTATTAATGTATTTATCAACACCAGGAGGACTGTGGTATTAATGTAGTATCAACACCAGGAGACTGTGGTATTAATGTAGTATCAACACCGGGGAGACTGTGGTATTAATGTAGTATCACACAGGAGACTGTGGTATTAATGATAAAACACAGGAGACTGTGGTTTTAATGTATATCCCCCCAGGGACTGGGTTTTAAATGTAGTATCAGCAGCCCCCCGGGGCTGTGGTATTAATTTATCACAGCAGGAGACGTGGTTTTAAATGAGTATCAAAGCGGAGTCTGTGGTAAAAATGTGTATCACACAGGAGACTGGGGTAATAATGTGTTAAACAGCAGGAGATTTGGGGAAATAATGTAGTACACCCCCAGGAGCTGGGGTTTAATGTAGTATCACAGCGGAGACTGGGGTATTAATTAGTATCACACAGGAGACGTGGTATTAATGTAGAAATAAAACCCAGGAGATTGGTTTATGTGTACCAGCAGGGCTGGGGTATTAATTATATCAAACCGGGAGACTGTGGTTTAAATTAGTTAAACCCAGGAGATTGGTATAAATGTAGTATCCACCGGGAAAGGGGA
>NC_069442.1:5962896-5975396 GCF_026875155.1 Cherax quadricarinatus | reverse complement strand
GAAAAAAAAAGGAGAGGGGTACACCCCCCGAGTGTTGGCACAAAACATAAACCCAGGGGAAAAAGTGAAGGGTGCTGAGCGAGCAAAACACCTCAAAAGGGGATGGGGCCCGATAAAATTTCCATGGGTCCTAGAGAGGGGCAGGCCACTAGGGTCCCCCCAACAACAATATTCAAACTCCATCGAAAAAGGGGAGATTACCTGAGGTAGGAAGACAGCAAAATGTATTCCCAAATTTTTAAAAAGGAGGAAAAAAAAAGAAGCAAAAAACTACGACCCCGTGTCACTGCTGTTAATATGCAAGTCATGGGGAAGATTATCGGAGAAGAGTGGTGGAACACTTAGTATGAAAAGAGCTTATAAAAAACAGCCAACACGGTTTCTGGGTGGGAAATCCCGTGTCAAAACCTACTGGGGTTCTTTTAATGGTGAAGCAGAAGACAAGAGGAAGAGGGGTGGGTTGATTGGATTTTTTTTGGACTGTAAGAAGGGGGTTTGGAACACAGTTCCAACAAGAGACTAGTGCAAAACGGGAGGACCAGGTAGGATAACAGGCAAGGCGCTACAAAAAGGGTCGGAGTACCGCCCGGAAAAACAGCAGCAGTATGGTACGAGGGGAGGGGTCGAGGGGGCACCGTGACGAGTGGGGTTCCAGAGGGGTCAGTCCTAGGGAAAGGGGGCTTTGGGATTCGTTAACGACTGACGGAAGGAATGACTCCAAAGTGTCCCTGTTTGCGAATGTGAATTTTTAAAGAGAAGAATTCTCGGACAAGGACCCGGGGAATACAAAAGGGGTCTGGCAGGCTGCAGGTTGGGCCGTAATTGGCTCCTGGAGTTCAACCCCCCCCAAATCAAACCATGAAGTTGGGGAAGGGCAAAGAAGACAGAGGACGGAGTACAGTCTAGGGGGCCCCCGAGGAAAATACAACCCCCAAGAAAAAACCCAGAAACACCAGGCCCCCCCCCCCGGGAGGAAACCCCGGGCCCCAAACCCCCCAAAAAGGGGACGGGCCCCCCCCCCTCCCCCAGGGAAAGACCCCAGAAGAAGGCCCAACCCCAGACCACCGGCCCCAAAGGGCCCAGGGGGCCCAGCCAGAAGGCGCCCGGACCAAAAAAAGGCCCCCAGAGGAAGGAAGCCCCCCAAACCCCCCCCAGACAGGAAAAGAGAAGAAAAAGGAAAAGGGACAGCAGAGAAAAAAGGGCCGGGGAAAAAACCCGGGCCGGGCCCCAGAACCCCGGGAAAACCCCCCCGGGGCCAAAGCCAGAAAAAGGGGGGGGAAAGAACCCCCAGACCCCCCCCCGGAGCCCCCCCCCGGGGGCCCAAACCCCCCAGGGGGACTACAATCCTCACTAAAGGGAAAAAAAGATTTGGGGTGAGTATAACACCAGGCCCCTTTCTCCTGAAGCGCACATAAACCCAAAAATAACTGTTTGCAAAAAATGGGCGCCTAGAAAAACCCCCCAGAAAAAAAGCATTCCGACTTTCTTAATAAGGAATCTTTCAGGCCCCTTGGTACCCGTGTCGTTGGGGCCCATATTGGGGTATCCCGGCACCAGGGGGGAAAAACCCCACACCTACCCGGGGCACTTTAAAAGAAACTAGAGAAAGTGAAAAAGGTTTGAAACCCAAAAATAGCCCCAGAGCAAAGGGTTTTGCCCTACGGGGAAAGGTTTAAAAGGGAAATAAACCTGACGCATGGAGGCAGGAGAGATAGGGGGGACATGTTTAACGACAAAAAAAAATTTATGAGAGGAATTGAAAAAGTAAACCCAAAGACAGGATGTTCCAGATGGGACCGGGGCAAAAAGGGGGAAAGTTGGAAGTTAAAGACACGGATGAACCCACAAGGTTTTTTTGGGAAAAGTTTTTTTTTCGCCCCCAGAAAAAAGTCGGGAAAGGGGAAAATATTTTGGGGAAGCGTTGTAGGGGAGGCAGTATGTAAGGGTTCTTGAATGGAGTATAACGGGTTGAAAGTAGACAACTTTAGGATGGAAAGGATATATTGTCAGACTGAGATGGGGAGGAGCCACATTTAAACCTAGTTTTGGTTTTACCCCTAGACGGTTTTCGTGAGTGAGAGGGGGACAAAGGGATAAATGCCCATGGAAAGCCCTTGACGTCACACAAAGCAAAGGCCTACGGGGGATTCGGTCTAAAGAAAGGGGGATGATATAATATGTATGCTAAAAAATTACTGGGAATACAGGGATCAGCAACTATGTGACAGCTCGGTATGTTAGTATGTCGCCCCGACATACACTACAATCTATAGGTTTGAACAGGAGGGGGAAAAAGGGGCTGATTCTATACAATAACAAAAAAAATATAAATTAGAAAAAAAGGGGATGGTACAACTTTGATTTTGACGTAAGGGGTGTTAAGGGTAATAAATTAAAAAAAACAAAAGTAAAAAATAAATTATAAAATATGGAGGGAAATTGATCGATCGATCTGTTTTTCATGCACTCTAGGGAAATTTGAGGAAAGAAAAATTATATACAAAAAAAGTTTTTTAACAAAAAAGGCGGTTTGGGCTTGCACGCAAATCTGGGACTGTTAATTCTCAGAATACGGGGGGAAACCAAAAACCCAAAAAAATTTCTGCCCCCCTAAAACAGTAAAAAATAAAAACACAATTGAAAAATTTCCCTTTTCATTGGGGGACATCAATTATGCAGGTTTGTTTACATTTAAAACCCCAATTCTGCGGGGGAAAGGGTTTTTACGTAGCAAAATGGTTTCTTCTCTGGGAGGATCGAATTCCTCTGCAATGGCTAACACATCCCTTTGGGCCCTGGAGAGATCTGAAGAGATCTACAAAAGTTAAAAACTACAATCACTAGGGGACTGGGGAAATTTTTACAAAACTCGTCTGTTTTAAGGAGTACTCAACTGGATATTGGGATCAGAAATTTCTTGGCTCGTTACAAAGCACTAATGGGAAATGGTGGCTTCACGTAAAAATTTAAGATCCCCTTGGAAAAGGAAATCGAATCACCCAGACCAAAAAGGGATCGGTTCTTTGGGCATTTTTGACACCCTGGGACAGCAAATGGGGGAATCTCCCAGTAACTACACTAAACTTTGTCGCGATAAAGCTCTGCGATTTCATTTGACTTCCCAGGTAAATTTTAAAAAAAATTTTGGGTTTTAACTTTTGGGATGTCAAGGTCCATTTGGTTTAACCTTCCAGTAGGTTTGTTTGTTTGGAATAAAGGTACAGTTCTTCCTTACTGGGGAAAAAGAAAAAATCGGTGGAGGGGATGACCCCCCCCGGGTTGAAAAAAAATTAACGCTTTTAACACGCAATATGAGCAAGGGGGAAACGAATTTTACTATTCAACTGCAACCAGGAGAAAAAAAATTGAACACGGTAAAAAAATGTGATATTCAATCTGAGTGACACAGGGGAACGAGGAAATAAATATAAGAAACACACTTACAAACGTTAAACATGTGAAAGTTACTCGAGAAAAAAAACTTCTTACAATGCAAGGGGTTACTGTAAAATTAGGATGGGATCCCCATTAAAAACAAAAGGGAAAACAAAAACCCAGACACTCTAGTGAAAACCTTGCGTAACGAGACGTCTTTTTGCGGGGACAGCTTTGTCACATCAACAAGAGATGGCTTTTCTGTTGAAAAGTAATCGTTTTCTGACAAGGCACCCCCTTTGTGGGGAAACTACTACTCGAATAGCAGTCATTGCAGGGGATAGGCTGGTTGAATCCAGGCAGTCTGATGGCCCCCGGGGAAAATTGAGGCAACGGAACACTACCCTGAAAAGTTAAAGGTTATAGGGGGGGAAAACAAAATGGGAATGCCCAAAAATTACTATTTGGGGCCCGCTCGGCTACGTTAATAAGAAAATTCGTGGATTATGGGAACTTAACCCTGAACTTCCCCATTTAGAAAGCACTTTTAAAAAACCCAAAGATACAAGCTGTGAAAAACAAACACTTTGCTCAAGGGCTAGATATTGTCTTTCAGTCAGAAAGGGGAATTTTGGTACTGTGGACTGATTCATTTGATTTTGACTGGAATGATACACTAAGTGAACATTCAAAAATGACTGGGACATTTCTCAGTAAAAAATACTGAAAGGGCATAAGTCAAAAAAGTGGAGAAAAGGGAACCCCAATAAGCTTAAATGGAAGAAAATGCTTAACTATTCTTTCATAAGTAATTAAAATTTTACAAGTTAAAACCGTAAGCAAAGGAAATCACACAAGAAGAAATATGCAACTTTTGCATAAAAGAAAATTTAAGGGGAGCCCTTTTACTTTGCTCCCAAAATTTTTAATTGCTCAAATTTTTTCTTTTTTAAAAATTTAAATAAATGGCAAGTGAAAATTGTTTTTTTCTATCAATTTCAACAAGGAAATACCAATTAAAAAAAATTTTAAATTTGGGCTAAAAAAACTTGTTTCCCCAAAAAATTTAAAAAAAAACACCAATTCACTGAAAAAATTAAAAAAAAAAAAATTTAAAAAGCAGACAGAATTTTAAAAAATTTTTGGACGAAAAAGAGCATAAAAAAACTGCCCCTGTAAGAAAAATGTTTTTGGCACAAACAAATGCCCCTAAAATTTTTTGGGAAGAAAAAAATTTAATTTTGCAACACAATTTTGCACAAGAAATTATTGCAAAAAAAGTCTTTGTGCAATAAAAAAATTATAACACACAAGAAAAGAAATATTAAACAAAGGAAAAGAACACTTTAACTTTTAACTGCCCCTTAAACCCCAAGCAAAAAAAACAAATTTTCTTTTTAAAAAGGGAACTTAAAAATTTTCCCTAAGAGTGAATTTGTTCAATAAAATATGAAAAAAAATAAAGGTGGCCCAAAACAAAAAAAAGGAAAACAACACTTTTTTGTGATGCAGAACACAAAAAATCAAAAATAAAAATCAGTACTAAAAATTTTTTGCCCAAAGAAACTTGATGTTTTTTAAAAAAATTTTTTTAAACAGATTTCTTGCTGGGGGGCTTTAAAAATGGCACTATTGTCTGTGGAAAAAAAGACAAATTAAACACTGGCCAATTTAAAAAATAAGAAAAACAAGAATTTTTCAACACACGGGAACAAACAAAAATACACAAAATTTTAGGAAGAAAAAAAAAATTAAAAAAGACAACAATGAGTTTGATGCAGAAAATTTAGGTGAAAAATTTACTGAGTTAATTCATGGAATTTTGAAGTTTAAACACAAGTTTATACTGCCCCATTTGTTGCACACACAACAAAGGAAATCCTTAAAATACTTTTCTTTTATGTGGTATAAAAAGAAAAAAAAAACAACACAAACAAAAATATAAAATTTAAACCCCCGAAAATTTAACCCCTGAAAATTTAAAGGGGAAATTAAAAAAAATTAATAGAATCAGTAATTTATAACCCCTGAGTCTGATCAAAAGGGCACTGAATGTCACTAAGAGAAAAAATTTAAAAAGGGAAAAACAAAAGAAATGTCTCAACACTCGCAAATTTTCTCTAAAAAAAAATATTATAGCTGTAACACTTGAAAAAAAAGAGATTTTAAAGGGTTGTTTTTTCGTCTTGCTGCTGTCCCCTTTCACGGTGATCGTTTGAATTTTCGTTTTAAAACGGCGGGGAGACAACACATAGGAGGCTTTTAAAGATGGGGGGCCCCCACTCTTAGCTCTTTTACCCCCTTTTGTGGTCCTTAAAATTTTTGGGGCTACAAAACCCCTTTGCCGGAACCCAAAAAACCTGATGAGGGGAGGTTTAGTTGTAATGGCCCATTTTAGTTGGGTTTGTGGGTAATGGCTGAGCGAGGCGTCTGAGACCGGCAATGGGGGCGACACACGTGATCGTGAGTGGCTGGGCTTATGGGTTGAACGTCGTAAGCCTCACTGAGAAAACCCACACTGCCGCGAAGATAATTCTAAGCCGGCTGGCTTAGGAGAAACCACGAAATACTACAACACCACAAGGATGACAAGGAGCACTCAGAATGCTTGGAACTTGAATCACAAGCGATGAAGACTAGTCACGTGGCTTGCCTGAGTACTGGGGTAAGACACCTGGGTTAGTTGTTTAGCTGGCTTATCTTAACCCTTCACACAGAATAGCTTGATAACTTCACACGATGAGCACAGCAGGGGTGGAACCCTGGCTTGGCAGGCAAAATAATTGGATGGAGTAGGCTAGGCTGGACTGGACTCGGGTGTTCTGACTCCCACCACAGACTGGAAGCTGGCTTATTTTGCAAACTCGGGTCAACCCCTCGGGAGTAATGCAAAAAAGCAGGAAACACTAATACAAAGAGACTGACCAGTGAATAATGTAGAAGCTGGTAGAGTAGCTGGCTTGAGGTAGCTGGATGGGGTGAACCTCGGTAGGCCTACTGGTAACACGAAATGGCGTCTCTTGCTGGTCGACAACTTTATCTCCAGAAATCGCTGTAATCGTCAGAATTACAGGCTCACCGCTGTCACCATTTATCGTAAGGGTTCTTGAATGGAGATATCACAGGTTGAAAGTAGACACACTTGTAGGATGGTAGATATATTGTCAGACTGAGATGGGAGATGGAGCCACAGTTACCTAGCCTGTTTACGCCTAGACGGTCTGCCGCTGAGTGAGAGCGGGACAAAGGGATCACTGCCCATGTGTATGCCCATGACGTCACACAAAGCCAAAGGCCTACGAGGGATCTCGTGTCTAAAGCACAGGGATGATACTAATATGCTATGCTATATAATACTGGGAATACAGGGATCAGCAACTATGCTGACAGCAGGATCCATACATAGCTTTAAGCAGAGGTATGATAAAGCTCAAGGTTCATGGAGAGTGACCTAGTAGCGATCATATGCAAAACATGGCTGTACCTGGATCATTTAACTCTACCATCAACGAGTTATTTGCATTAAATAAAATGGCTTCATTTACATTTCCAGCATCTCCACCGTCTGAAGAAATTCTCAAATTCACCAAAAACTTAATCGCCAACTCTTCTGCAGAAGTTCCATCAACACCACCAACTAGTGACGTCAATCCAACAACGACCAATGAGAAGCCTCCACCGCCACCACCTCTCACTGAATCCAACCAATCAGAAGCCTTACCACCAGAAACATCTTCTAATTCGTCTACTGAAGTTGAAAACGAAGCAACACCACCTTCCTCTACTCCACCACCGCCTTCTCTACTTAGCTCACGTCGATTACCTGGAACACCATGGGTTAAACACAAAGGACTCATATTCTACACCACGAGGCTATACCCTGCAAGCATGACTCGCCTAGAACTCATCCAACATCTCCAAGACAACACTGTATCGTACCAAAGCGAAGAAAGACCGTTCCCTACCTACAACCAGATATTCCACCAACTCCAAACCAACGAATACTACTATAGCTCTCCCATAAGTGTGATACAACTCTCTCGAAAACAATATACCGCACTGATAAACGGTTTAAGACCATAACCAACTCATCCTGCTTGCTGCCTTCTGACACTCCCAGCTCCTACCGCTGCCTTCACCATCCTCTCCTAGTGAGCCAAGCAATGACATCAGTCAAGCCTCTCTATCTACGTCTCCAGTACTTTTGTACCACATGTCCCAAAGTGGTTGGGCCACTTGCCTTGATTCCTCCTCTTCCCCTCCTCCCCATCCTTTTCCAGTTATTTCCATCCTTCCTTATCCTTCTTCCTTCCCATCTTACGACAGCTCTCGTCGTCCTCGATTCGATTCGAGTAGCGATCAGTGAAGAGGCGGGGCCAGGAGCTTGGACTCGACCCCTGCAACCTCAACTAAGTGAGTACACACACACACACACACTCTCTGAGGAGTGGATCAAAGCACTGCCTCTACGTATACTTGCCGAGGTGCCAGCTGTCCCCAGGAGTCCAGTGCACAGCCCAACTGTAAGGCTCCTGTCCTTGGTTTCCAGGCACCCGCAGAATCTGGAAGATGACCGAAGATTTGCAAGACAACTTGTGCCCCCGAGCTGAGATGAATCTCCTGAGAGGAGAGAATGACGGAACTTTACATGACCATCTTGAGAGAGAGATATAATTATGACGTAGAAAATACTGAGTGCACCTGAAAAGGCAGGAAGGGAGAGGCCGCTTCACCTGCAACTAACAGCAACAAGACACAGACGGAAGATACAGATGACTGTGAAACAAAAACCTGTAACTGTTTTGCATGATGGTAGGATTGCTGGTTTCTTTTTCTGTCTCATAAACACGCTAAGATAACAGGGATATCTTGCTACTCCTACTTACACTTTGGTCACACTTCACAGACACGCACATGCATATATATATATATATACATACATCTAGGTTTTTCTCCTTTTTCTAAATAGCTCTTGTTCTTTTTTATTTCTTCTATTGTCCATGGGGAAGTGGAAAAGAATCTTTCCTCCGTAAGCCATGCGTGTCGTATGAAGCGACTAAAATGCCGGGAGCAATGGGCTAGTAACCCCTTCTCCTGTATACAATTACTAAAAAAGAGAAGAAGAAAAAACTTTATAAAACTGGGTTGCTTAAATGTGCGTGGATGTAGTGCGGATGACAAGAAACAGATGATTGCTGATGTTATGAATGAAAAGAAGTTGGATGTCCTGGCCCTAAGCGAAACAAAGCTGAAGGGGGTAGGAGAGTTTCAGTGGGGGGAAATAAATGGGATTAAATCTGGAGTATCTGAGAGAGTTAGAGCAAAGGAAGGGGTAGCAGTAATGTTAAATGATCAGTTATGGAAGGAGAAAAGAGAATATGAATGTGTAAATTCAAGAATTATGTGGATTAAAGTAAAGGTTGGATGCGAGAAGTGGGTCATAATAAGCGTGTATGCACCTGGAGAAGAGAGGAATGCAGAGGAGAGAGAGAGATTTTGGGAGATGTTAAGTGAATGTATAGGAGCCTTTGAACCAAGTGAGAGAGTAATTGTGGTAGGGGACTTGAATGCTAAAGTAGGAGAAACTTTTAGAGAGGGTGTGGTAGGTAAGTTTGGGGTGCCAGGTGTAAATGATAATGGGAGCCCTTTGATTGAACTTTGTATAGAAAGGGGTTTAGTTATAGGTAATACATATTTTAAGAAAAAGAGGATAAATAAGTATACACGATATGATGTAGGGCGAAATGACAGTAGTTTGTTGGATTATGTATTGGTAGATAAAAGACTGTTGAGTAGACTTCAGGATGTACATGTTTATAGAGGGGCCACAGATATATCAGATCACTTTCTAGTTGTAGCTACACTGAGAGTAAAAGGTAGATGGGATACAAGGAGAATAGAAGCATCAGGGAAGAGAGAAAGGTGAAGGGTTTTTAAACTAAAAGAGGAGGCAGTTAGGGTAAGATATAAAAAAGCTATTGGAGGATAGATGGGCTAATGAGAGCATAGGCAATGGGGTCGAAGAGATATGGGGTAGGTTTAAAAATGTAGTGTTAGAGTGTTCAGCAGAAGTTTGTGGTTACAGGAAAGTGGGTGCAGGAGGGAAGAGGAGCGATTGGTGGAATGATGATGTAAAGAGAGTAGTAAGGGAGAAAAAGTTAGCATATGAGAAGTTTTTTTCAAAGTAGAAGTGATGCAAGGAGGGAAGAGTATATGGAGAAAAAGAGAGAAGTTAAGAGAGTGGTGAAGCAATGTAAAAAGAGAGCAAATGAGAGAGTGGGTGAGATGTTATCAACAAATTTTGTTTGAAAATAAGAAAAAGTTTTGGAGTGAGATTAACAAGTTAAGAAAGCCTAGAGAACAAATGGATTTGTCAGTTAAAAATAGGAGAGGAGAGTTATTAAATGGAGAGTTAGAGGTATTGGGAAGATGGAAGGAATTATTTTGAGGAATTGTTAAATGTTGATGAAGATAGGGAAGCTGTGATTTCGTGTATAGGGCAAGGAGGAAAAACATCTTGTAGGAGTGAGGAAGAGCCCGTTGTGAGTGTGGGGGAAGTTCGTGAGGCAGTAGGTAAAATGAAAGGGGGTAAGGCAGCCGGGATTGATGGGATAAAGATAGAAATGTTAAAAGCAGGTGGGGATATAGTTTTGGAGTGGTTGGTGCAATTATTTAATAATGTATGGAAGAGGGTAAGGTACCAAGGGATTGGCAGAGAGAGCATGCATAGTTCCTTTGTATAAAGGCAAAGGGGATAAAAGAGAGTGCAAAAATTATAGGGGGATAAGTCTGTTGAGTGTACCTGGTAAGTGTATGGTAGAGTTATAATTGAAAGAATTAAGAGTAAGACGGAGAATAGGATAGCAGATGAACAAGGAGGCTTTAGGAAAGGTAGGGGGGTGTGGACCAGGTGTTTACAGTGAAACATATAAGTGAACAGTATTTAGATAAGGCTAAAGAGGTCTTTGTGGCATTTATGGATTTGGAAAAGGCGTATGACAGGGTGGATAGGGGGGCAATGTGGCAGATGTTGCAAGTGTATGGTGTAGGAGGTAGGTTACTGAAAGCAGTGAAGAGTTTTTACGAGGATAGTGAGGCTCAAGTTAGAGTATGTAGGAAAGAGGGAAATTTTTTCCCAGTAAAAGTAGGCCTTAGACAAGGTGTGTGATGTCACCGTGGTTGTTTAATATATTTATAGATGGGGTTGTAAGAGAAGTAAATGCGAGGGTCTTGGCAAGAGGCGTGGATTTAAAAAGATAAAGAATTCACACACAAAGTGGGAGTTGTCACAGCTGCTCTTTGCTGATGACACTGTGCTCTTGGGAGATTCTGAAGAAAAAGTTCCAAGAGATTGGTGGATGAATTTGGTGGGTGTGCAAAAGAAGAAAATTAAAGGTGAATACAGGAAAGAGTAAGGTTATGAGGATAACAAAAAGATAGGTGATGAAAGATTTTAATATCAGATTGGAGGGAGAGAGTATGGAGGAGGTGAACGTATTCAGATATTGGGAGTGGACGTGTCAGCGGATGGGTCTATGAAAGATGAGGTGAATCATAGAATTGATGAGGGAAAAAAGAGTGAGTGGTGCACTTAGGAGTCCCGTGGAGACAAAAACTTTGTCCTTGGAGGCAAAAAAGGGGAATGTATGAGAGTATAGTTTTACCAACCCCTCTTATATGGGTGTGAAGCGTGGGTGATGAATGTTGCAGCGAGGAGAAGGCTGGAGGCAGTGGAGATGTTCATGTCTGAGGGCAATGTGTGGTGTGAATATAATGCAGAGAATTCGTAGTTTGGAAGTTAGGAGGAGGTGCGGGATTACCAAACTGTTGTCCAGAGGGCTGAAAGGGAAAGGGGTTGTTGAGGTGGTTCGGACATGTAGAGAGAATGGAGCGAAACAAATGACTTCAAGAGTGTATCAGTCTGTAGGGAAGGAAGGCGGGGTAGGGGTCGGCCTAGGAAGGGTTGGGGGAGGGGGGGTTTAAAAGGAGGTTTTGTGTGCGAGGGGCCCTTGGACTTCCCGGGAGGCATGCGTGAGCGTGTTTGATAGGAGTGAATGGAGACAAATGGTTTTTAATACCCTTTACGTGCTGTTGGGGGTGTGAGCAAAGTAACATTTATGAAAGGGGTTCAGGGGAAACCGGCAGGCCGGACATGAGTCCTGGAGATGGGAAGTACAGTGCCTGCACCTGAAGGGGGGGTGTTAATGTTGCAGTTTAAAACTGTAGTGTAAAGCACCCTTCTGGCAAAACAGTGATGGAGTGAATGATGGTGAAAGTTTTTCTTTTTCGGGCCCCCCTGCCTTGGTGGGAATCGGCCGGTGTGATAATAATAAATATATATATATATATATATATATATATATATATATATATATATATATATATATATATATATATATATATATATATATTATATATATATATATATATATATATTTTATATATATATATTAGTGGAAATTATAGCCTCAACAATGCTTAAGAGTGTGTCAGGGAAGGATAGAGCCCGCCTCCTGGCAGTGAGAGCTCCTCATGCAGGGGACTTTCTGTTGGCTGTTCCCAACTCCAGGCTTGGCACATGGCTCGACTCATAGACCATCCTTCGACTTACTGCCCCTATTCTCGCCGAGCACAGGTTTATTTGTGGTAGTGAAGCAGCAGACTGATTCGGGTAACAGTCTTGTGTGCCATAATTCTGAGGGAAAGATTGCAAGACATGAGGAGGTTAATAATATTATCAAGAGGAGCCTCACAACAGCCAGATGCCCAGCAGTAAGGGAGCCACCCAAACTATGCAGACCTGATGGCAGCCAAAATCATCCAGATGGTATCACCCTTCAAGCCTGGACAGACGGTAAGCAGGTGGTGTGGGACTACACATGTGCATCTACCTTGGCTGATACCTATCTCCAATACACCAGGGAGGAAGGAGGGGCAGCTGCCAGCTTCAGGGAGTCCCAAAAGTCTAGAAAATATGGAGAATTTGCCCATCATTATATATTTGTTTCCATAGGCTCAGAGACCCTTGGCTCATGGGGAAAAAGTGTATCTAAGTTCCTTAAGGAGCTAAGCAGAAGACTCATCAGGGTAACTAGGGATCCCAGTGCAGCTAGTTTTCTGTTCCA
>NC_069442.1:5897896-5957896 GCF_026875155.1 Cherax quadricarinatus | reverse complement strand
GTTGATAGACAACAACCACCCAGGGAGGTACTACCGTCCTGTGGTAGTAGGCTGGTAGACAGCAACCACCCAGGGAGGTACTACCGTCCTGCCAAGTGAGTGTAAAACGAAAGCCTGTAATTGTTTTACATGATGGTAGGATTGCTGCTGTCTTTTGTCTGTCTCATAAAAATGCAAGGTTTCAGGTACGTCTTGCTACTTCTACTTACACTTAGGTCACACTACACATACATGTACAAGCATACATATACACACACCCCTCTGGGTTTTCTGCTGTTTCCTTTCTAGTTCTTGTTCTTGTTTATTTCCCATTATCTCCATGGCGAAGTGGAACAGAATTCTTCCTCCGTAAGCCATGCGTGTTGTAAGAGGCGACTAAAATGCCGGGAGCAAGGGGCTAGTAACCTCTTCTCCTGTATATATTACTAAATTTGAAAAGAGAAACTTTTGTTTTTCTTTTTGAGCCACCCTGCCTTGGTGGGATACGGCCGGTGTGTTGAAATATATATATATATATATATATATATATATATATATATATATATTATATATATATATATATATATTATATATATATATATATATAAAATATTTTATATATATATTATGGGAAGCAAGGCCTGGGAGAAGTGGGTTAAAATACTTGGAGATCAAATATGTGGTGTGGTTTCTGTCTGAAGAGATTTAAATCTTCCACGTCCCTCACTAGACGTTTAACTACACAATACACAGTTACACATGTAGGTATATTATGTATTATGATACACAAGACTTAAAGGATACATGGATGGTACAAAGATACTGAAGAATACGATACATGATGTTTGAGTGACACATAAAAACACTTACTGTTGTGTTTATCAAAAATTACATCGCATATTATCCAGCTTCTCAGAGCTGGACACATACCCAGGATACAGTAGACATTACCACTGTGATACAGCAGACATTACCACTGTGATACAGCAGACATTACCACTGTGATACAGCAGACATTACCACTGTGATACAGCAGACATTACCACTGTGATACAGCAGACATTACCATGGAACATACAACTAGCCGCCCTGGAGTCCTAAGTTACCATGATCAGTCTTTTGCCTAGCTTCTTAAGGAACTTGGATGTGATCCTTTCCTATGAGTCAAGTGTCTCTGAACCTATGGTAACAAATATATAATGATGGACAAGATCACTATATTTCCTAGACTTCTGACAGTCCCTGAAGCTGGTAGCTGCTCCTCCTTCCTCACTGAAGTATTGGGGACAAGTATCAGGCCCGTAAGGATAACATGTGTATTTTAACCCACCCGCTTGCAAATTTTTCCATTTTTGATGCTTTTATTCCTTAAATTTGGGTGTACATAGTTACGGGGAGCTCCCTTATTGTGGGGATCCCCCTTTTGCAAAAGGCCCTTTTTCTTGATGTGTTTTTTCAACCTCTTCATGCCCTTTCAATCTTTCCGTCTGTTTTATGGCGACAAGACCTGATTCCCCCACCCGGGCTGCAGATTCAAAAACTTCTCATTTAAACCCTTTTTCAGGGGGGGCCCGGGTCGCAAGGGGGAAGCGCAACACCAATGAGGAAGATCTTGGGGCGGGGCGTTTACCCCGGAGGGGAAACCCGGGGACAGCCAAAAAAAAATTTTTCCCGCATGAGGAGCTCCCCCACGCAAAAAGAAAGAAACTTCCCTACAATCTCAACATTTGGGGGCTTTTTCTTTTAATGGGGGGTTTATCAAAGTGGGGGAAATGTGTTACTGGAGGGTTCCCGGTCTGGTTTCCCAAAACACTTTTGAAATTTGGCATTGGCTTTTACCCAAAGAACCCTTTACCAGAAACCCCCAACAAATTTTCCCTTTTTTTGTTTTTTGGAGAATCCCCTGCTACAGTTTTTACTGGACGCCTCACCTCAACACAGGAAAAGTTTGCAGTTGTAATTTGTTTTAAAACCCCCTGGGGCACCAGTTTCCCCCCCTATTGACTGGGAAGTTTAGCTTGTCGCACTGTCCCGCCTTTTTCAATATCAACCTTTAAAGACTTTCCCAAAACCAGGGACTGGGGGTATTAATGTAGTATCAACACCAGGAGACCGTTGGGATTAATGTTTGTATCAACACCAGGGGGACCCGTGGTAAATTTAAAGTAAATATAAAAAACCCGGAGACCGTGGTATTTAAAGTTGTATTAACCCAGGAGCCGTGGGGATTAAAGTAGATAACACCAGGAACTTGGTTTTTAAATTTGTAAACAGCAGCAGGAGACTGGTATTAATGTAGTATCAACACCAGGAAAACTGTGGTTTTAATTTATATCAACAGCAGGGACTGTGGTAATTTAATTTTAGTTCAACCCAGGGGACTGTGGTAAATGTTGTTTCAGGGAGCGGGGAAATGGTATTTTAAGGGAGTATCAACACCAGGGGCTTTTGGTAAAATGTTTGTATCAACAAGGGGGAGACTGTGGTATTAATTTTAGTATCAAAAAGCAGGAGACTGTTTGGGAAATTTAAAGTAGTATCAGCAGCAGGGACGGGTAATTTAAAGTAGTATCAAAAGCAGGGGACTTGGGGGAATTTAAAGTAGTATCAATCCAGGAGACTGTGGTATTTTTTGTAGTTTTCAACAGCAGGGGACTGTGGAATTTAAAGTAGTATCAACACCAGGAGACTGTTTGGGATTAATGTAGTTTCAACCCAGGGACTGTGGATTAATTTAAGTATTTACAGCAGGAGACTGTGGTATTAAGTAGTATTTAACACCAAAGGGGGACTGTGGGGATTAATGTAGTAAACAACACCCAGGGGAAGTGGTTTTTTAAAGTAGTATCAACACCAGGGGCTGTGGTTAAAATTTAAAGTAAATATCAAAACCGAGGAAATGTGGTTTTTAAAGTGAAACAAAAACCCGGAGACTGTTTGGGATTAAAAGTAGTATCCCCCAAAAAGCAGGAGACCCGTTGGGTTTTAAAGTAGTATCAACACCAGGAGACTGTGGTATTTTAAAGTTATCGCAAGGGAGGAGATGGGATTTTTTAAAAGTAGTATCAACACCAGGGGGGCTGGGGGTATTTAATTTTTAGTATCACGCAGGAGACTGTTGGTATTTAAAAGTGTATCAAACACCAGGGGACTGTTGGTATTAATGTGTATCAACACCCGGAGACGTGGTAAATTTAAAGTAGTATCAACACCCGGAACTGTGGTATTAAAGTATTTTCAAAAAGCAGGAGACTGTGGTATTTAAAGTGGGAAACAACCAGGGGATTTTGGGTTTTTAATGTAGTAAACAGAGCAGGGAAAACTGGGATTAATGTAGTTTAACACCAGGGGCTGTTTTTAAAAAAATGAGTATTTAACCCGCAGGAGACTGTGGGTAAAAATGTGTATCAAAAACCAGGAGACTGTGGATTTAAAGTAGTATCAACCCGCAGGGCCCGTGGTATTAATGAGTATCAACACCAGGGGGGCCCGTGGTATTAATGTTTTTATCAACACCCCGGAGACTGGGTATTTTAAGGGAGTATCAGCAGGGAACTGGTATTAATGTAGTATCAACACCAGGGGGCTGTTTGGTTTTTAATGTAGTATCAACAGCAGGAGAAATGGTATTAATTTTAGTATCAAAAACCAAAGGGGGCCCGTTTGGGATTAATTTTTAGTATCAGCACAGGGGGACCCGGGTATTTAAAGTATATCAACACCAGGAGGCTTTTGGGATTAATGTAAATCAACACCAGGAGCTGTGGTAATTTTAAAGTATTTTCAACACCCGGAGAAATGTGGTAATTTAAAGTTGTACCAAAAAGCGGAGAAATGTGGGATTAAAAAGTAGTTCAACACCAGGGACTGTGGTATTTAAAGTGTATCAGCAGCAAAGGGGAAATGGTATTAATGAGTAAACAACACCCCGGGGACTGTGGTATTAATTTTTATCAGCAGAGGAAAACTGTTTGGGATTTTAAAGTAGATCAAAAGCAGGAGACTGTGGTAATAAGTAGTATCAAAACCAAAAAAGACTGTGGGATTAATTTTTAGTAAACAACAGCGGGGAAATGTGGTAATAATGTTTGTACAACACCAGGGACCCGTGGGTTTTTTTTTGTAAACAGCCCGCAGGAGAAATGTGGTAAATTAAAAAGTGTTAAACAAACACCAGGAGACTGTGGTATTAATTTTAAAAATCAACACCAGGGGGACTTTCGTTTTTTAAAGTAGTATCAACAGCAGGAACTGTGGTATTAATGTAGTATCAACAAACCGGAGAACTGTGGTATTTAAAGTAGTATCAACCCGGAGACTGTGGTATTAAAATTTGGGGGTTTTCAACACCAGGGGAAATGTGGGATTAATGTTGTATCAACACCAGGAGACTGTGGTATTAAAGTAGTTTTCAACCCAGGAGACTGTGGGTTTAATGTGTTAAACAACAAGGGACTGTGGTATTAATGTAGTATCAAAAGCAGGGGAAATGTGGTAAATTTTGTAGTATCAACACCAGGAGACTGTGGGATTAATGTAGTATCAACACCAGGAGACCGGGGGTAAATTAAAGTTGTAAACACAGCAGGAGGGACTGTGGTTTTTAAAGAGTATCAACACCCGGAAAACTGTGGTATTAATGAAATTTTCAAACCACCAGGAGACTGTGGATTTAAAGTAGTATCAACAAAAAGGGGGACTGTGGTATTAAAGTAGTATCAACCCCAGGGACTGTGGGTTTTTGTAGTTTTCCCAAAACCAGGAGACTGTGGTATTAAAGTTTTATAGCAGCAGGAGACTGTGGTTTTTAAAAGTGTATCAGCACAGGAGACTGTGGTAATAAGTAGTATCAGCAAACAGGAAAACTGTGGGATTAATGTAGTACAGCGCAGGGGGGCTGTGGTATTAATGTAGTAAACAGCACAGGAGACTGTGGTATTAATGTAAAATATCACAGCAGGGACTGTGGGGATTAATGTAGTATCCCGCGCAGGAGACTGTGGTAAAAATGTTGTATCAGCGAGGAGACTGTGGTAATTTAAAGTAAAATATTTAGCAGCAGGAGACGTGGTTTTAATGTAGTTTCAGCAGCAGGAGGGCTGTGATATTAATGAGTATCAGCAGCAAGACCCGTGGTATTAATGTAGTATCAGCAGCCGGAGACTGGTTTTAATGTAGTATAAACAGGCCCGGAGACTTTTGGGAAATTAAAGTTGTATCAGCGCAGGAGACCCCGTGGGAAATTTAATTTGTGTCCCCACAGGAAATGTGGTATTAATGTAGATCAGCAGCAGGAATGGTTAAAAAATGTGTATCAAAAAGCAGGAGACGTGGTATTAATGGGAAATATCAGCGCAGGAGACTGTGGTATTAATGTAGTGTCCCGCAGCAGGACTGGGGGTATTTAAAGTAGTATCGCACAGGACTGTGGTATTAATTGGGAGTATCAGCAGAGGAAAGGGTGGTTTAATGTTGATCCCCTGGGAGGGGACTGTGGGGATTAATTTTAAATATCAGCAGCCCGGAGACTGTGGTATTAATGTAGTAAACAACACCAGGAAACGTGGTATTTAAAGTTTGTATCAACGCAGGAGACTGTTTGGGATTAAAAATTTGTAAACAAAAACCGGAGACTGTG
Organism: Cherax quadricarinatus; assembly: GCF_026875155.1. Taxonomy (NCBI): domain Eukaryota; kingdom Metazoa; phylum Arthropoda; class Malacostraca; order Decapoda; family Parastacidae; genus Cherax; species Cherax quadricarinatus. Next base: position 5,952,279 of record NC_069442.1, on the reverse strand, counting down.
GTATTTATGAGTATCAGCAGCAGGAGACTGGGGGTATTAATTTATACAAAAACCAGGAAACTGTGGTATTTAATTTTAGAAACAACCCAGGGGACTGTGGTATTAATGTAGTTTTTCAACACCCGGAGACTGGGTTTTTAATGTTTGTTTTAAAAGCAGGAACTGGGGGTTTTTTAATTTTTGTATCAAAAACCGGGAAATTTGGGAATTTAAGGGATCAGCGCGGGGAATGGTATTTTTGTAGTATCAACCCCAGGGGACTGTGGTATTAATGTAGTATCAGAAACAGGGGACTGTGGGATTATTTTAGTATCAACAGCAGGGGACGTGGTAATTAAAAGTAGTTCAACACCGGGGAATGTGGTAATTTAAAGTTGTAAAAAACAGCAGGGGAACCCGTGGTAATAAGTAGTTTCAAAAAACCAGAGACCCCGTGGTAATTTAATTTTAGTATCAGCAGCCCCGGAAAACCGTGGTATTAAAAGTATAAAACAACACCCCGGAGACTGTGTTTAAAGTTTTATCAACACCAGGAGACTGTGGTAAATTAAAGTAGTATCAACAGCAGGGGACCCGTGGTAAAATGTAGTATCCCAAAACCAGGAACTGTGGTATTAAGTAGTTTAACAACCAGGGGGGACTGTGGATTTAAAGTGTATCAACACCAGGAGATTGGTTTTTAAATTTTAAACAAAACCAGGAGACTGTGGTATTAATGTAGTATCAACACCAGGAGCTGTGGGATTAATGTAGTATCAACACCAGGAGACCCGGTATTTTGTAGTATCAAACACCAGGAGACTGTGGTATTAAAGTTTGTATCAAACCAGGAAAAACTTTTTGGTATTAATGAAATATCAAACCCCCAGGAGACTGTGGTATTAATTTTGTATCAACAGAAGGAAGATGTGGTATTAATGTTGTATCAACACCAGGAGGGCTGTGGTATTAATGGGAGTATCAACCCCCAGGGGAATGTGGGATTAAAAATTTTGTATAACACCAGGAACGTGGTATTAAGTAGTATCAACACCAGGGAAATGGGGGTATTTAAATTTTGTATCAAAAAAACCAGGAGACTGTGGTTTAATGTATATCAACAGCGGAAGGGGCCGTTGGGGATTAAGTAGTATCAACACCAGGGGACTGGGTATTAAAGAGTTTTCAGCAGCAGGAGGGCTTTGGGATTAATGTTTGTAAACAAAACCAAGGGGCTGTTTGGAAATTTAAGTAGTATCAACACCCGAGACTGGGTATTTTAAAGTAGTATCAACAACCCCGGGGACTGTGGTATTTAAAGTAGTATCAGCACCAGGAGACCGTGGTATTAAAAGTAAATCAACACCAGGGACTTTTTTGGTTTTTAATGTAGTAAACAGCGCAGGAGGGCTGTTGGGATTAATGTAGTTTTCAGAAGCGGAGAAATTTTGGGGGATTAATGTAGTATCAGCAGCAGGAGACTTGGTATTAATGGGAGTATCAGCAGCAGGGGGACGTGGTATTAATGTTTGTTTCAGCAGAGGGGGACTGTGGTATTTTTGTAGTTTTTCAGCAGCAGGAGACGGGTATTAATGTAGTATCACAGCAGGGGGACTGTGGTATTAATTTAGTTTCAGCAGCAGGGGGATGGTTAAAAAAAGTGTATCAGCAGCAGGAGACTGGGGATTTAAAGTAGTATCAACACCCGGAGACTGTGGTTTAATGTAGTATCAAAACCAGGAGCTGTGGTATTAATGTAGTATCGCACCCCCCCGGAAAACCGTGGTATTAATGTAGTATCAACACCAGGAACTGTGGTATTTTAAAAAAGTTAAACAGCAGCAAAGGGGACCCGGGGGTAATTTTAAAGTAGTATCAAACCCCGGAGACTGGGGGTATTAAAGTAAATAAACGCACCAAAGGGGACCGTGGGATTTTAAAGTTACCCCAAAAAAAAAGACTTTTTGGTATTATTTTAGTATCAACACTAGGAGACCGTGGAAATTTTTGTGGTTTAAAACCAGGGACTGGGGGTATTAATGTAAATATCAACACCAGGAGGGGCTGTGGGATTAAGGTTTTTACAACCAGGAGACCGTGGTAAAAAATGAAATATCCCAAAACCCAAAACTGTTGGTAATTTAAAGTAGTAAGCACCAGGGGGACGGTAATAATGTAGTAAAGCAGCAGGAGACTGTGGTTTTAATTTTTAGTATCGCACGGGGGACTGGTAATAATGTATAAACAGCACGGGACTGTGGGATTAATGTAGTTTTCACAAACAGGAAAACGTGGATTAATTTTAGTATCCAAACCCAGGGGGAATGGGAATAATGTAGTATCAGCACCAGGGGACTGTGGTATTAAAAGTAAATATCAGCAGCAGGAGATGTGGTTTTTTTAATGTATATCAGCAGCAGGGAATGTGGTATTAATGTTGTATTTTTCAGCAGGAGACTGTGGTATTAATGTATTTCACACCAGGAGACTGTGGGGATTAATTTTAGTATCAGCAGGGAGGAGACTGTGGTAATTTAATGTAGTATCAGCCCAGGAGACTGTGGTATTTGTAGTATCCCCACAGGAGGGCTGTGGTATTAATGGGAGTAAACAGCAGCGGAGGACTTTTTGGAAATTTAAAGTGTATCAGCAGCAGGAGAGTGGTATTAATGTGTATCAGCAGCAGGAAACTGTGGGAATATGTATAAGCAGAGGGGGGGACTGTGGTAAAATGTAAAATATCAAAAAAACGGAGACTGTGGGTTTTTAAAGTGTATCAGCAGCAGGAGACTGTGGTATTAAAAGTAGTATCAGCTGAAAGGGACTGTGGGATTTAAAGTTTTATCAGCAGCAGGAACTGTTTGGAATAATGTATTTTTGCCGCAGGGGGACTGTGGTATTTAAGTTGTACCCGCAACAGGGGGGACTGTGGTAAATTTAATTTTAATTAAACAGCAGAGGAGACTGTGGTAAAAATGTTTGTTAAACACAGCAGGGACTGGGTATTAAAAGGGATTCGCAGCGGAGGGGCTGGTAAAATGTAGTATCAGCGCAGGGGACCCGTGGTATTTAAAGTAGGGATCGCAGCAGGGACTGGTTTAAAAATTTTAGTTCAGCAGCAGGAGACTGTGGTATTTAAAGTAAATAAACGCAGCGGAGACTGTGATAAATTTAAAGTAGTGTCAGCAGCCCGGAGATGTGGTATTAATGTAGTAAACAGCAGCAGGAGACGTGGTATTAAAAGTAGTATCCCGCAGCAGGAGACTGGGGGTATTAATGTAGTATCAGCGCAGGAACTGTGGGATTAATGTATATCAGCAGCAGGAGACTGTGGTATTAAAAAGTATTTTCCCCCAAAACCCGGGATGTGGTTTAAAGTAGTACCCGAGCAGGAGACTGTGGTATTAATGTAGTATCACAAACAGGGAAGGGGCTGTGGGGATTAAAGTAGTATCAACCCCCGGGGAAATGTGGTATTAATTTATCAACCAAAGGGGACCCTGGTATTAATGTAGTATCAACACCCGGAGAAATGTGGTATTAATGTAGTATCAACACCCGGGATGTGGTATTTAAGTAGTATCAAACCCAAGGGGGACCGTGGTTTAAAGTAAATTCAACACCAGGAGATGTTTGGTTAAATTTAAAGTAGTATCAACACCAAAGGGGAACCCCGGGGATTTAAGTAAATATCAACACCAGGGGACTGTGGGATTAATTTTTAGTTTCAACACCAGGGACTGTGGATTAATGTATATCAACAACCCGGAGACTGCGGGAAATTTAAAGTTTGTATCAGCAGCAGGGGACTGTGGGATTTAAAGTAGTATCAGCCCGCAGGGACTGTGGTATTAATGTAGTGTCAGCAGAAGGGGGCCCGGGTATTAAAAGGGGTATCGCCCGCAGGAGACTGGTAATTTAATTTTTATCAGCGGAAAGGAAAAACCGGTTTGGGATTAAAGTAGTATCGCAGCAGGGGACTGTGGGATTAATGTAGTGTCGCAGCAGGAGACTGTGGTATTAAAGTAGTATCCCGCAAACGGAGACTGTGGTATTAATGTAGTATCAGCAGCAGGAGGGCTGTTTGGGATTAATGTAGTTTTTTTCAGCAGGGACGTGGGATTAATGTAGTAAACACAGCAGGAGACTGTGGTATTTTAAAGAGTGGCAGCAGGAGAGACTTTTGGTTAAAAATTTAAAGTAGTTCGCAGCAGGGGGATGTGGTATTAAAGTAGTATCAGCAGCAGGAGGGCTGTGGTAAAAATGTAGTAAACAGCCAAAGGGGAAATGTGGTATTAATGATATCAGCAGAAAGGGGACTGGTTTAAAAATTTAGTATCAGCAGCAGGAGACCCGGGGGTTTTTTAATGTTGTATCAGCAGCAGGAACTGTGGTATTAATGTAGTGTCCGGGAGCCCGGGGACTGTGGTATTTTAAGTAGTTTCAGGGAGCCCGGGACTGTGGTATTAAGTAGTAACAGCAGCAGGGAGGGCTGTTGGGATTAATGTAGTATCAGAGCCCGGAGACTTTTGGTATTTAAGTTTGTATCAGCAGCAGGGGACTGTGGATTAAAAGTAGTATCAGCAGCAAAGGGGACTGTGGTATTAATGTAGGGCCCGCAGCCCGGAACGGGGGTTTTTAAAGTAGTATCAGCAGCAGGAGACTGTGGTATTAAAGTAGTATCCCGGGAGCAGGAGACGTGGTATTAATGTAGTTCAGCGCAGGAGACTGTGGTATTAATGTAGTATCAGCACCCGGAACTGGTAATAAATTTTAAAGGGATCAGCAGCAGGAAAACTGGGGGTATTAAAGTTGTAACAGCAGCAGGAGGGCTGGGTATTAATTTTAGTGTCAGCCAACGGGGGACTGTGGTTTTTAATGTAGTATCAGCAGCAGGAACTGTGGTTTTAATGTAGTTTCACAGCAGGAGACTGTGGGATTAATGTAGTTATCAGCAGCAGGGGGATGTGGTATTAATGTAGTATCACAGCAGGGGACTTTGGGATTTTAAATTTTTCAGCGCAGGAGACTGGGGGTATTAAGTAGTATCAAAAACCAGGAAAACTGTGGTAATTTAAAGTAGTATCAACACCAGGGACCGTGGGATTAATGTAGTTCAAAAAACCAGGGAAAAAAGTGGTATTAATGTTGTATCAACACCAGGGGACCGTGGTATTAATTTTAGTTTCAACACCAGGGGTGGTGATATTAATTTTAGGGATCAACACCGGTGACCGTGGGGAATTTAAAGTAGTATCAACCCAGGAGGGTGTTGGGATTAATGTATATCAAAACCAGGAGACTTTTGGTATTAAGTGTTTAAAAAACAGGGGACTGTGGTTTTTTAAAGTAGTATCAACACCAGGAAAACTGTGGTTTAATGTAGTATCAACACCCGGAGGGCCGGTATTAAAGTAGTATCAACACCCCCGGGGACTGTGGTATTATTGTAGTATCAACACCCCGGGACCCTGGAATTTTTGGGAGTATCAACACCAGGGTGACTGTGGATTAATTTTAGTTTCCCAAAACCAGGAGGCCTTTTTGGTATTAAAGTAGTAAACAACACCGGAGACTGTGGTATTAATGAAAATTTAGCAGCGGGAAAAGTGGTATTAATGTAGTACTCCCGAGGAGACGTGGTATTAATTGTAGTATCAAACGGGGGGAAAACTGTGGGTTTTTAAAAATAGTATCAGCAGCAGGAGACGTGGTAATTAAAGTAGTATCAGCAGCAGGGACCCGTGGTATTTAAAGGGAGTTCAGCAGCAGGGGACTGTGGTTTAATGTTTGTAACAGCGCGGAGACTGTGGTAATAATGTAGTATCAGCAGCGGGGACTGTGGTTAAAAAATGTAGTTAAAAACCCCGGAGAAATGTGGTTTAAAAGTGTATCAGCAGAGGAGACTGGGGGGTATTAATGTAGTATTTAGTAGCAGGAGACTTGGGTAATAATGTTTGTAACCCGCAGCAGGAGACTGTGGGGAATAATTTTAGTATCAGAGCAGGGGACCCGTGGTAAAAAAATGTAGTACAGCAGCAGGAGGGCGGGGGTTTTTTAAAGTAAATATCAGCAGCAGGGGATGTGGGAAATTTAAAGTAGTTATAACACCAGGGGATGTGGTTTTTTAATGTAGTAAAACACAGCAGGGACTGTTGGGATTAATTTTATATCAGCAGGGAGGGACTGGTTTGGGAATAATGTGTATCAGCAGCAGGAGACTTTTGGTAATTTTCTGTGTATCAAACAGCAGGAGACTGGGTAATACTGTGTAAACAGCAGCAGGGGGACTGTGGTTTTAATGTAGTATCAGCAGCAGGAGACTGTGGTATTTAAAGTAGTATCAGCGCGGAGACTGGGGGTTAAAAAATGGGAGTAACAGCAGCAGGAGACTGGGTAATAAATGTAGTATCAGCGCAGGAGACGTGGTATTAATGTATATAAGCACAGGAGACTGTTTAATTTAAAGTAGTTCAGCAGCAGGAGATGTGGTAATTTTTAATTTTAGTATAGCAGCGGGGACGGGGGTAATAAAGTAGTATAGCAGCAGGAGAAAATGTGGTAATACTGTGTATCAGCAGCCCGGAGACTGTGGGATTAAGTAGTATCAGCAGCCCGGAGGGTGTTTGGGAAAATTTAAAGTAGTATCAGCAAGCCCCAAGACGTGGGGAATTTAAAGTAGTATCACAGGGGGAGACTGTGGTAAATTTAAAGTTGTATCACAGCGGGGAAATGTGGTTTAAATTTTAGTATCCGCAGCAGGGGAAATGGTAATTTTAAAGTGTATCAACACCAGGGACGTGGTATTAATGAGTATCAGCACAGGAGACTGTGGATTAATGTAGTTTCGCAGCAGGGAACTGTGGTATAATTTTAGTATCAGCAGCAAGGGGGGAATGTGGGGGAATAATGTTTGTATCAGCAGCGGGGGACCGGGGATTAAGGGAGTATCAACACCAGGAGACTGTGGTATTAATGTAGTATCAGCGCAGGGGACTGTTTGGGATTAAAATTTTTATCAGCAGCAAGGGGAAATGTGGTAATACTGTAGTTTCAGCAGCGGAGATGTGGGGAAAAAATGTTTGTATTCGCAGCCCGGAGACTGGGATTAATGTAGTATCAAAAACCCGGAGACTGGGGGGTATTAATGTTTGTACAGCAAACCCGGAGACTGTGGGAATACTGTAGTATCAGCAGCAGGAACTGTGGGAATTTAAAGTAGTTTCACAGCAGGAGCCCGTTTGGAAATAAAGTAGTATCAGAGCAGGAGGGCTGGTATTAAAAGTAGTATTTAACCCAGGAGACTGTGGTATTAATGTAGTATCGCAAACAAAGGAAAAACGTGGTAATTAAAGTAGTACAGCAGCAGGAACTGGTATTAATTTGTAAAACAACACCAGGAGACTGTGGTAAAAAAAAGTAGTATCAGCACAGGGAACTGTGGTAATAATTTTAGTACAGCAGCAGGAATGGTATTAATGTAGTATAAAAACCCGGGGACGGGGGATTTTTTGTAGTATCAAACACCAAAGGAAAACTGTGGGGAAATTTTTTTTAGTATCCAAACAGCAGGAGACCCGTGGTAAAAACTGTAGTATCCCCAAACAGGGGGGCCCGTGGTATTAATGTAGTTCGCAGCAGGAGACTGTGGTATTAAAGTAGTTTTCAAAACCCGGAGATGTGGTATTAAAGTAGAAACAGCAGATGAGACTGTGGTTAAAAAAAAGGGAGTTCAGCGCAGGAGACCCGTGGGTATTAAAGTAGTAAACAGCAGCAAAGGGGGACTGTGGGTAAAAATGTATATCAGCAGAGGGGCCCGTGGTATTAAAAGTATATCAGCGCTGGAGACTGTGGTATTAAAGTAGTATCCCGCAGGAGATGTGGTATTAATGTTGTTTCAGCAGAAAAAGACTGTGGTAATAAAAGTAGTATCAACACCAGGAACTGTGGTATTAATGTAGTATCACGCAGGGGAATTTGGTATTAATGTAGTATCAACACCAGGAGGGCTGTGGTATTAATGTAGTATAAACAGCAGGAGACTGTGGTATTAATGTAGTTAAAAAACCCGGGACTGTGGGAATAAGTAGTTCAACACCAGGGGGACCGGGTATTAATGTAGTATCAACACCAGGAGACCCGTGGTTTAAAAATGAGTACGCAAAGGAGACTGTTTGGAATTTAAAGTTGTATCAAACCAGGAGATGTGGTAAAAATGTTAGTATCAACACCAGGAAAAACCGTGGTATTAAGTAGTATCAACCCCCAGGAAACCGGGGGTATTAATGAGTACAACAAACCCGGAGACTTTTGGGATTAATGTAGTTCAACACCAGGAGCCCCTGGTATTAAAGTTGTACCCAAAAAAGGGGACGTGGGGTTTTTAAAGTTATCAACACCAGGGGACTGTGGTATTAATGTTTATCAGCAGCAGGAAAACTTTGGTATTAATGTATATAGCGAGGGCTGTGGTATTAATGTAGTATCCCAAAACCCGGGGGACTGTGGTTAAAAAAGTAGTTTTCCCGCGCAGGGGACCCGTGGTATTTTAAAGTAGTATCAGCAGCAGGAGGGCTTTTGGGATTATGTAGTATTTAGCACCAGGGAAATGTGGAAAAAATGTATTTTCAGCAGCAGGAAACTGTGGGGATTAATGGAGTTTCAGCAGCAGGAGACTGTGGTTAAATTAAAGTAAAAATCAGCAGGGGAGGAGACTGTGGTATTAAAGTAAATATCGCAGCAGGAAACCCGTGGTATTAAGGGAGTATCGCACAGGAGACGTGGGATTAATGTTTGTATCAGCAGCAGGAGACTGGTAATAATTAAATATCAGCAGCAGGAGACTGTGGTTTTTTAAAGAAATATCAGCAGCAGGGACTGTGGTATTAATGTAGATCAAGCAAGGGGACTGTGGGATTAATGTAGTTTTCAGCAGCAAGGGAGACTGTGGGGAATTTAATTTTAGTATCAGCAGCAGGAGATGTGGTCTTAATGTTAAATATCCCAAACCCGGGGACTTGGTAAATTTAAAGTAGTATCGCAGCAGGGGGGACTGTGGTAATAAGTAGGGATCAACACCAGGGGGTTTTGGGATTAATGTAGTATCAACACCCGGAGAAACCCTGGGTTTTAAAAAAGTATCAACACCAGGGACTGTGGTATTAATGTAAATATCAAAACCCGGAGCTTTTGGTAATAAAGTTTTATCAGCAGCAGGAGACTGTGGTTTAAAGTAGTAAACAAACCAGGAGACCGTGGTTTAATGTAGTATCAGCAAACAGGGAGATGTGGTATTAATGTATTATTTAACACCAGGGGGACTGTGGGAAAAATGTAGTAAACCAGCAGGAGACTTTGGTAATAATGTTTTTTAAACAGCAAACAGGGGATGTGGTATTTAAAAATTTGTAAAACAGCAGCAAAGGGGATTTTGGTATTAAAGTAGTATCCCGCAGCAGGAGAAATGTGGTATTAATGTATACAAAACCAGGAGACTGTGGTTTAAAAATGTAGTATCAACCCGGGATTTTGGGGATTAAAGTTTTTTTTCCCGCGGGAGGAGACTGTGGTAATAATGTTGAAACAGCAGCAGGGACTGTGGTAATAATTAGTATCAGCAGCAGGAGACTGTGGTTTTTAATGTAGGGACAGCAGCATGAGAAAGTGGTATTAATGGTTTTTCAACACCTAGGACTGGGTAAATTTAAAGTAGTAAAACAGCAAAAAAAGGGGACTGTGGTATTAATGTAGTATCAGCGAGGAGATGTGGTAATAAAAGTAGTTTCAAACAGCAGGAGGAAAGTGGTATTTAAAGTAATCAGGGACAGGGAGTGGTATTTTAAAGAATACAGCAGCAAGGGACTGTGGGGAAAAATGTGTACCCGCGCAGGAGACCCGTGGTATTTAAAGAAATAAATGCAGCAAAGGGGACGTGGTTTAATGTTGTATCAACACCAGGAGACTGTGGGATTAATGTAGTATAGCAGCAGGGGACCCCCTTGGTAAAAAGTTCTATCAGCAGCAAGGGGAATGTGGATTAATGTAGTATCAAACCGAAAGGGGAATGTGGTAATAAAGTGTATCCCGCAGCAGGAGACTGGGGGTATTAAATTTTATATCCCGCAGCAGGAGGGAAATGTGGTATTAATGTAAAATATCGCAGCCCGGAGAAGTGGGAATAAGTTGTATCAGCGAGGGACTGTGGTAATAATTTTAGTATCAAAAAGCAGGAGACGTGGTATTAAAAGTAGTATCAGCAGCAGGGACTGTTTGGGATTAATGTAGTATCACAGCAGGAGGGCGGGGGTAATAAAGTTAACACCACCAGGGGACTGGGTATTAAAGTTGTATCAGCACAGGGGACTTTTTGGTTTTAAAAGTAGTAACAGCGCAGGGGGACTGTGGAATAATGTAGTAAAAAAGGGCAGGAGACTTTTGGTATTAATTAGTAAACAGGGAGGGAGGAGACTGTGGTAATAATGTAAATATAAACAGCGGGGGGACTGTGGTAATAAAAGTAATCCGCAGCAGGAGACTTTTGGTATTAATGAAATAAACGAGCAGGGACTGTGGATTAATGTAGTATAAACAGCCCGGGAAAATGTGGGAATAATGTAGTATCAGCAGCATGTGTGGAAAAAATTTTTGTTCCCCAGCAGGGTCTGTGGTAATTTAAAGTAGTATCAGCAGCGGAATGTGGTAATAATGTGTTCAAAAGCAGGGGAAATGTGGAAAAAAGTAAATATCAGAAACAGGAGACTGTGGGGATTAAAAATTGTATCCGCAAACAGGAGACTGTGGTAAAATGTAGTTGGGGTTTTTATAAAAAGGGAAAAAATATTTTGTTTAGCAGACCCGGACATTTTTTTGAGAAAGGGAAAAAGATATCGTGAGTGTCAAAACTTGCCTATATCTTTTCATCTATCAGTGTTAACTCCCTTTTCCCTTTTCCATCCTATCATATCTTCCTTTTTAGTTTAAAAATTGGTCAGTGTCATCAATTACAAGAAGTGTTCCTAGCAAGACGCTATTTGTGGGATAATGGTTAACATAAGAACATAAGAAAGGAGGCACACTGCAGGAGGCCTGTTGGCCCATACTAGGCGGGTCCTTTACAATTCTCCCACTAACAAAACATTTGCCCAACCCAATTTTCAATGCCACCCAAGAAATAAGCTCTGATGTGAAAGTCCCACTCAAATCCAACCCCTCCCACTCATGTACTTATCCAACCTAAATTTGAAACTACCCAAACCCCCAGCCTAAAAACCCAACTGGGTAGACTTTTCCCACTATCAACTACCCATTTCCAAATCAATATTTTTCCTATGTCCTTTCAAAATCAAACTTATCTATTTAAAATCCATTATGGGGTTTTTCTCTTGAAGGACACCCCAAAACTTATTAATATCCCCTTTATTAATACCTATCTTCCACTTATAACTTCGATCGGTCTCCCTCATTTTCGTTAACAAGTGAATGTAATTAAGAGTCTTTAATCTTTCTTATAAAGGGAAAATTTCTAATGCTATGTATTAATTTAGTCATCCTACGCTGAATGTTTTCTAACGAATTTATGTCCATTCTGTAATATGGAGACCAGAACTGAGCTGCATAATCTAGGTGAGGCCTTACTAATGATGTATAAAGCTGCAGTATGACCTTGGACTTCTGTTGCTTACACTTCTTGATATAAATCCCAGTAATCTATTTGCCTTATTACGCACGCTTAGGCATTGCTGTCTTGGTTTAAGGTTGCTGCTCACCATAGCCCCCAAGTCCTTTTCGCAATCTGTATGGCTAAGTTCTACATCATTTAACTTATAAGTATAGGGTTATGGACACTCCCAAGCTTCAGAACCTTGCATTTATCTACAATGAACTGCATCTGCCACTTTTCTGACCAAGAATAGAGTTTGTTTAAATCCTCCTGAAGTTCCATAACATCTACGTTTGAATCAATTATCCTACCTATCTTTGTGTCATCGGCGAATTTGCTCATATCACTAGTAATTCCCTCATCAAGATCATTGATATATATTATAAACAACAACGGGCCAAGACTGATCCCTGTGGAACGCCACTTGTTACAGATCCCCACTCGGATTTAACCCCATTTATGGACACTCTCTGCTTCCTGTCAGTGAGCCATGACTCGATCCACGAGAGCACTTTTCCCCCAATGCCATGAGCTGCCACTTTCTTTAACAGTCTATGGTGCGGAACTCTATCAAAAGCCTTACTAAAATCTAAGTAAATAATATCAATTCTTTATCGTGGTCAACAGCCTCAAAAGCTTTACTGAAGAAAGTTAATAAATTAGTTAGACAAGACCGGCCTCTTGTGAATCCATGCTGAGTATCATTAATCAAGCTATGCTTATCGAGATGGCTTCTTATAATCTCTAGTAATTTGCCTACAATTGAGGTCAGGCTTATTGGGCGGTAATTTGACGGTAACGACTTGTCCCCTGTTTTAAAAATAGGAATTACTTTAGCCATCTTCCACATATCAGACACTACACCTGTTTGAAGAGATAAATTAAAAATATTAGTTAATGGTTCACAGAGTTCCATTTTGCATTCCTTAAGAACCCTTGAAAAAACCTCATCAGGACCCGACGACTTATTTTGCTTCAGTCTGTCTATCTGCTTCACAACCATTTCACTAGTGACTGTGATGTTACATAATTTATCTTCTTCTAGCCCACTATAAAAATTAATTACTGGAGTGTTGTTAGTGTCTTCCTGTGTAAAAACTGAGAGAAAATAATTATTAAAAATTGAGCACATTTCATTCTCTTTGTCAGTAAGATGCCCATAGTTATTTTTAAGGGGACCTATCTTATCTCTAACTTTTGTTCTATAGACCTGGAAAAAACTTTTTGGGTTAGTTTTAGAATCCCTAGCAACTTTAATTTCATAGTCCCTTTTAGCTTTTCTTATCCCCTTTTTAATGTCCCTCTTAATGTCAATATACTGATTCATAAGATGACCCTCACCTCTTTTGATAAGCCTATAAATTCCTTTCTTATGCCCTAGTTACTAGTAGATATTTGAGCCTATTATTCATCCATTTTGGGTCATTTCTATTTGATCTAATTTCTTTATATGGGATAAACGTTCTTTGAGCAGCATGTATTGTGTTCAGAAAACTGTCATATTGATAGCTCTCTTCGTTACCCCAGTCAACAGATGATAAGTGTTCTCTAAGCCCATCGTAATCTGCTAAGTGAAAATCTGGGACTGTTACTGAGTTATCCCTACTATCATACTTCCATTCAATGCTAAATGTAATTGATTTGTGGTCGCTAGCACCTAGTTCCTCTGAAATTTCTAAATTATTAACGAGGGATTCATTATTTGCCATAACTAAGTCAAGCAAGTTATTTCCCCTTGTAGGTTCTGTCACAAACTGCTTCAAAAAACAATCCTGAACTACTTCTAAGAAGTCGTATGATTCTAAATTCCCAGTCAAGAAATTCCAATCAATATGACTAAAGTTAAAGTCTCCTAGAATTACTACATTATCGTGCCTTGTGGCCTTAACAATTTCCTCCCATAGTAGTCTCCCTTGGTCCCTATCTAAGTTTGGGGGACGGTATATCACTCCTAAAATCAGTTTTTCATGTCCCTCTGAAAATTCTATCCAAACAGACTCAGTATGTGTTACTTCAGGCTTAATACCCGTTTTTATGCAACAGTTCAAGCGATCTCGGACATACAATGCCACCCCACCCCCCTTCCCGATACTTCTGTCTACTTGGAACAATTTAAAACCCTTAATATGACATTCCGCAGGCATGTCCCGACTTTTTGAATTAAACCACGTCTCAGTTAAGGCAAATACATCAATGTTACCTGCACTAGCAACTAATCTCAACTCGTCCATCTTATTCCTAGCACTACGGCAATTAGCATAATAAACATTGAAAGACTCTCCTTTCTCTTTACCCTTCCTGCTCATTTCTGTTTTTCTACTAAACCTATTACTGTCCTTATCACCCAAAGTCCCTGGCTTTTCAATATCTACCTCGTTCTGCTTATTACTAGTTCCCCTAGAACTCGTAATATTACTACACTGGGACTTCACTGTTTTCCTGCCAAAACCCATACCACTAACTATTCCTAGTTTAAAGTCCTAACTGCTCCCTCCACTGCAGTTGCCAGTGCTACCACCCCAGACCTAGATAAGTGAACCCCATCCCTGGCATACATGTCATTTCTGCCATAGAAGAGGTCCCAGTTGTCAATGAATGTTACCGTATTTTTGTCCAGCCAGCAATTGACACCAATTGCCCTGGACAACCATTCATTTCCAACTCCTCTCCTTGGCAAAAATACCACATATGACAGGGTTCCCACCCTTACTCCTAATTATTTCTATTGCTGACCTATACCTGCTAATCAGGTCTTCACTCCTACGTCTGCCAACATCGTTGCCTCCAGCACTGAGACAGATAATATGATTGCTCACATTACCTCTCATGATGTCATCCAGATGGCTAACAATATCCTCCATCCCAGCCCCATGAAAGCAAACTCTCTGTCTCCTACTCCTGTCCTTCAAGCAGAACGCCCTAACGCCCTATCCATATACCTAACTTGGCTATCCCCAACAACAACAATATTCTTGCCTTCCTTGGTGTCGTTTGTCGTGTTGTTCCCAATAGTCGACTCACATTCGTCGGGTAGCACTGAGAATGTATTAGATGTTTCCACAACAGTTTCCACGGCAGTCTCTTTCTTCTTCATCGTTTCTACGTTTCCATTTGTCCTCTTGATCGTCAACTTTGTTCCCTGCTGTCCAGCCACTGACCAGTTTCCCTTCTTGACCTGAGGACTAAAAACAGGAGGACTACTACGAATCTTCTTCTTTTCCTCGGTCAGTCGCCGAATCTCCACCTTCGCCATCCTCAATTCTTCTTTAAGCTGTTGGTAAAGTTGCTCGATGGAGGGCATCTTGCTTCAATTCGTAGAGAGCGCGCAAACAGCTAAGAGCTAAGTAGATCTCATTCTATCCATCACCTGCTGATTGACTAAGATGATTTCACATTTGGATGGATTGAAATGAGTCCCAGTATCCTGCCCCCGTGTTATCACCCGAGCAAGATTTGCTAGAGGGACTTCTTTGTACCTACCATTGTGCCATTATTCAGGAACCAGATGTTTAGTTCACTGATCAGTCTGACAGCGATTTCCTTAATCGCTATGCAGAAGAGAAATGGGGCGAGGGGATCAACTTGCTGGACACCCTCCATGAAGTGATTTCAATTCTTCCCAAACAGAAGCATCGCCTCCTTGCTGTGCCCATCTGAAACATAAGAGCCAAGGGGAATTATTCTTGTACAGTTGAATATCACTCATAAGAACCTAAGAAAGGAGTAACACTGCAGCAAACCTATTGGCCCATAACAGGCAAATCTTTCTAAAACTTAAACGACAGCCAGGAATCTATTGGTAATCACTTTTATGTACGCTGAACAGTCTTGGACTCCTGACACTGGCCCCTGATATTTGCCCAGTTCATTTTCAATGTTACCCAATCTACCCGTCCAACCTATGTTTAAAAATTACCTAAGCTCTCCCTTCAATGAGGGAGTTTGTTCCACTCATCTACAAATCTATTGCTAAACCACTGCTTCCTAATCTCCCTCATAAACCTAAATTTCTCAAACTTGAACCCATTGTTGCGAGTCCTGTCATGCTTAGATATTTTTAGCACGTTATCTATATCGCCTTAATGAACGTCTTTCTGCACGCGTCATGACACGAAACAGTCGCCTTCCAAAAGTCTGGCAGGTTGAACCGCAGGATGGGGAGAGAACTTTTTGCTATACCAGGTTGACACACCCACTAACTGGAGGATGGGGAGAGAACTTTTTGCTATACCAGGTTGACACACCCACTAACTGGAGGATGGGGAGAGAACTTTTTGCTATACCAGGTTGACACACCCACTAACTGGAGGATGGGGAGAGAACTTTTTGCTATACCAGGTTGACACACCCACTAACTGGAGGATGGGGAGAGAACTTTTTGCTATACCAGGTTGACACACCCACTAACTGGAGGATGGGGAGAGAACTTTTTGCTATACCAGGTTGACACACCCACTAACTGGAGGATGGGGAGAGAACTTTTTGCTATACCAGGTTGACACACCCACTAACTGGAGGATGGGGAGAGAACTTTTTGCTATACCAGGTTGACACACCCACTAACTGGAGGATGGGGAGAGAACTTTTTGCTATACCAGGTTGACACACCCACTAACTGGAGGATGGGGAGAGAACTTTTTGCTATACCAGGTTGACACACCCACTAACTGGAGGATGGGGAGAGAACTTTTTGCTATACCAGGTTGACACACCCACTAACTGGAGGATGGGGAGAGAACCTTTTGCTATACCAGGTTGACACATTCACTAACTGGAGGATGGGGAGAGAACCTTCTGCTATACCAGGTTGACACACCCACTAACTGGAGGATGGGGAGAGAACCTCCTGCTATGCCAGGTTGACACACCCACTAACTGGAGGATGGGGAGAGAACCTTCTGCTATGCCAGGTTGACACACCCACTAACTGTAGGATGGGGAGAGAACCTTCTGCTATGCTATCTCAGTCCTCGGTCACCCACACTATTAACTCACACAACCACTAAGTGTCCAGCTTACTTCACCTGAGATATTTCCACACCTGGTGACCTCAACCTCAACACCCACCCCCACCCTGGTGACCTCAACACCCACCCCCACCCTGGTGACCTCAACACCCACCCCACCCTGGTGACCTCAACACCCACCCCTACCCTGGTGACCTCAACCTCAACACCCACCCCCACCCTAGTGACATCAACACCCACCCCCACCCTGGTGACATCAACCTCAGCACCCACTCCCACCCTGGTGACCTCAACACCCACCCCCACCCTGGTGACCTCAACACCCACCCTACCCTGGTGACATCAACCTCAGCACCCACTCCCACCCTGGTGACCTCAACACCCACCCTACCCTAGTGACCTCAACCTCAACACCCACCCCCACCCTAGCGACATCAACCTCAACACCCACCCCCACCCTGGTGACCTCAGCCTCAACACCCACCCTACCCTAGTGACCTCAACCTCAACACCCACCCCCACCCTAGCGACATCAACCTCAACACCCACCCCCACCCTGGTGACCTCAGCCTCAACACCCACCCCCACCCTGGTGACCTCAGCCTCAACACCCACCCCCACCCTGGTGACCTCAGCCTCAACACCCACCCCCACCCTGGTGACCTCAGCCTCAACACCCACCCCCACCCTGGTGACCTCAGCCTCAACACCCACCCCCACCCTGGTGACCTCAGCCTCAACACCCACCCCCACCCTGGTGACCTCAGCCTCAACACCCACCCCCACCCTGGTGACATCAACCTCAACACCCACCCCCACCTGGTGACATCAACCTCAACACCCCCCTAGTGACATCAACCTCAACACCCACCCCCACCTGGTGACCTCAACCTCAACACCCACCCCACCCTGGTGACCTCAGCCTCAACACCCACCCCCACCCTGGTGACCTCAGCCTCAACACCCACCCCCACCCTGGTGACCTCAGCCTCAACACCCACCCCCACCCTGGTGACCTCAACCTCAACACCCACCCCACCCTGGTGACCTCAACCTCAACACCCACCCCCACCCTGGTGACCTCAGCCTCAACACCCCCACCCTGGTGACCTCAACCTCAACACCCCCACCCTGGTGACCTCAACCTCAACACCCACCCCCACCCTGGTGACCTCAGCCTCAACACCCCCACCCTGGTGACCTCAACCTCAACACCCCACCCTGGTGGCCTCAACCTCAACACCCACCCCCACCCTGGTGACCTGAACACCCACCCCCACCCTGGTGACCTCAACACCCACCCCTACCCTGGTGACCTCAACCTCAAACCCACCCCACCCTGGTGACCTCAACACCCACCCCCACCCTGGTGACCTCAACACCCACCCTCACACCCCACCCTCACGCCCACACCCTTGTGATTTCAACCCCAACACCACCCCACCCTCACGTCCACACCCACGCCATCCCTCACTCCCACACACCCACCCCATCCCTCACGCCCACACCCAAACACCTACCCCACCATCAAGCCCACACACCAATTCCACCCTCACGCTTACACCCACACACTCACCCCACTCTCACGCCCACCCACTCTCATACCCACATACCCACCTCGCCTCACACCGACACCCACACACCCACCCCCACCCTCACGCCCACATCCTGGTGACCTCAACCCTAACACCCACCCCCACTCCCACACCCACACACCCACCCCCACACTCACGCCCACACACTGGTGACCTCAACCCCAGCACCCTCTCCACCCTCCCGCCCACACCTACACACCCACCCATCCCTCAGGCTCAAACCCACACACCCACCAGAATCTCACACCCACACATCCATCCAACCCTCACGCCCATAGTCACCCCCACCCTCAGGCCCACATCCTGGTGTCGTTAACACCAACCCCCACCCTCACGTCCACGCACCCACACCCACCCTCAGGCCCACACCCACCTCACGCCACATCCTGGTGACGTTAACATCCACTCTCACGCCCACCCACACCCACCCCATCCCTCACGATCATACCCACACACCAAAACCACCCTCACGCATACACCCACACACCCACCCCCATCCTCACGCCCACACCCACCCCACCTCACGCCCACACCTGGTGACGTAAACCCCAACACCCACCCCCACACTCTCACACCCACACACCCACACCCACCCTCCCACCCACATCTACACACCCACCTATCCCTCACGCTCACACCCATACACCCACCCATCCCCTACATACCACACCCACACACCCACCCCATCCCTCACGCCCACACCCGCACACCACCTCCACCCTCTCGCCACACCCACACACCCACCCCATCCCCCGCCCACAACCCACAACCCACCCATCCTCACGCCCACACCCACACCCACCCCCCCCCACCCTCACGCCCACACACTGGGGACCTCAAAACCCCAGCCCCACCTCCCCCCTCACACACACCTACCCCCACCCTTCCGCCCACACCTACATACCATTCCATTCTTCATGCCCACACCCACACCCCCTCCCTACCCCCACGCCAACCCCCGCACACCCACCCATCCCCTTTTGCCCACACTCACACACCCACTCCATCCCTCCGCCCACACCCACAGGCCTACCCGTCACAACCAAACACCCACCCCACTCTAACGCTTACACCCACACCCCCACCCTCTCCTCAAGCTCACACCCACATACCAGCTCACCCCTTTCACCGACACCACCACACCCAAACCCACCCCCCTCACACCTACACCCACACCCTCACACCTACCCCACACACCCACTTCACCTTCCCCCCGAACCCACACACCCAACCCACCCTCACACCCACACCCACACACCCACCCTAACACCGACACCAACACACCCACCCCACCCTCACCTGACAACCCCCACACCCACC
This sequence comes from Cherax quadricarinatus, assembly GCF_026875155.1. Taxonomy (NCBI): domain Eukaryota; kingdom Metazoa; phylum Arthropoda; class Malacostraca; order Decapoda; family Parastacidae; genus Cherax; species Cherax quadricarinatus. The sequence goes on along the minus strand of NC_069442.1, from coordinate 5,932,759 downwards.
CTACCCTCGCACCGACACCCACAAAACCCAAACCCCCACCCTCGCCCCGACACCCCACACCCACACCCACCTCACACCCCAAAACCCACCCCCACCCTCACACCGACACCAACACCACCTCACCCTCCCACCTACACCCCAAAAACCCCCCCCCACCCTCACACCGACACCCAAAAACCCATCACTACCCTCACACCAACACCCCCATACCCACCTCACCCTCCACCGACACCCAAAACCCCCCCTACACCCACACCCAAACACCCCCCCTCACCCGACACCCACCCCAACCCATCCCTACCCCTTACCCCCCACATACCCACCTCACCCTTCCACCGACACCAAAAAATGAACCCCGGGCCCCACGACACCAACAAAGTCAACCCCCCTCACACGACACCCACACCACCACACCACTCCCACACACAACACCCACACACGCCCTAACACACCACATCTCACACACCACCCCATTCACATACCACCCACACACACCCCACAATACACACCATCCCCACAATCACACACCACCCCCACATCACACCACTCTCACACATCACACACACCCCCACACATTACACACCACCCCCCCACATCACACACACCTCCAACATCACACACCACCCCACACATCACACACCATCCCACACATCAAAACCACACCCCCACACATCACACATCACCCCCAAAAATCACACACCACCCCACACATCACACACCACCTCCAACATCACACCCCCACCCCCACACATCACACACAACTCCCACACATCCACACCCCCCTCCACACATCACACACCACCCCCACACATCACACACACCCCCCACACATCACACCCACCCCCCCACATCACACACCACCCCCACACATCACACACCCCTCCCACACACATCACACATCACCCCCCAAAACATCACACACAACTCCCACAATCACACACCACCCCCACATCACCCACCAAATCCACACATCACACACCCCCCCCACACATCACACACCACCCCCACACATCACAACACCATCCCACACATCACACACCACCTCCACACATCACACACCACTCCCCCACATCACACACCACCCCCACACATCCACACCACTCCCCCACATCACACACAACCCCCACACATCACACACCACCCCCACACATCAAAACACACCCCCACACATCACACACCACTCCCACACATCACACACCACCTCCACACATCACACACCACCCCCACATCACACACCACTCCACACATCACACACCACTCCCACACATCACACACCACCCCCATACATCACACACCCCCCAACATCCCCACACCACCCCACCCCATCACCAACACCACTCCCAACATCCACACCACCTCCACACATCACACCCCCACTCCCCCACATCACACACCACCCCACACATCACACCACACCCCCACACATCACACACCACCCCAACATCACACACCACTCCCACACATCACACACCACCTCCCCACATCACACACCCCTCCACACATCACCACCACCCCCACATCACACACCACTCTCACACATCACACACCACCCCCTACATACACACCACCCCCCAACATCACACACCACCCCCACACATCACGCACCACTCCCACACATCAACACCACCTCCCACACATCACACACCACCCCCAACATCACACACCCCTCCCACACATCACACACCACTCCACACATCACACACCTCCCATACATCACACACCACCCCCACACATCACACACCACCCCCACACATCACACACCACTCCCACACATCACACACCCCCCCCACACAATCACACACACCCCACCACACCACCCCCCCACACATCACACACCATCCCACAACAAAACCCACCCACACATCACACCCCACCCCCAAAACATCACACACCACTCTCCACACATCACACACCACCCTCACACATCACACACCACCTCCACACATCACACACCACCTACACATCACACACCACTACACACATCACACACCACCCACACATCACACACCACCCCACACATCACACACCACCCCCAACATCACACACCCTCCCCACATCACACACCACCCCATCCACACCTCCCACACACACAAACCACCCTACACATCACACACCACTCCCACACATCACACACCAACCCCACGCATCAACACACCACCTCACACATCAAAACACCAACTCACACACACCTCACACATCCACACACCCCCACACATCACACACCACTCCCCCACATCACACACCACCCCACACATCACACAACCACTCCCACCCCTTTAACACCACTCCCACACATCACACACCCCCCCACAATCACACACCACTCCCACACTTCACACCACCCCCACACTCACACCCACCCCACACATCACACACCACTCCACACATCACACACCACCTCCACACATCACACACACCTCCACATCAAACCACCTCAACATCACAACCACCCACACATCACACACATCCCACACATACACCACCCCACAATCACACAACAACTCCACACATCACACACCACTCCCACACATTCACACACCACCCCTCCCCACCTCACACATCACACACCACCTCCACACATCACACCCACCCCCACACATCCACACACCACTCCCACACATCACACACCACCTCCCCACATCACACACCCCCACAATCACACACCACTCCCCCACATCACCCCCACCACCCCCACACATCACACACCACTCCACACTTCACACACCACCCCACACATCACACACCACCCCACACACACACCCCACCATCCACACCACCCCCACACATCACACACCACTCCACACATCAAAACCCCCCCACACATCACACACCTCCACACATCAACACCACCCTAACACACCCCAACCACACATCACAACCCCCCCACATCACCCCCCACCCCAACATCACACACCCCCCCACATCAACACCACTCCCACACATCACACACCACTCCCCCACATCACACCCACCCCCACAATCACACACCACCCCACACACATCACACACCACTCCACACAACCCCCCCCAGCATCACACACCACACAACATCACACACCCCCACAACCACACCACCCACACTACACAAACCCCCCAACATCACACACCACCCCCACATCACACCCACCCACACATCACACACCACCCCACACATCACACACCATCCCACATCACACACCACCCACACATCACACCACCCCCCACTCCACACCACCCCACACATCACACACCACCCCACACATCACACACCCTCCACACATCACACACCCCACATCACACCCAAACCCCACAATCACACCCCCCCCACACATCACACACCACCCCCACACATCAACACCACTCCCACACTCAACACACCCACACATCACACACCACTCCACACTACACACCACCTCCACACATCACAACCACTCCACCCTCACCACCCACCTCACACATCCACACACCACCCCCACACATCACACACACTCCCACACTTCACACACCACCCCCACACATCACACACCACCCCCACATCACACACCACTCCCCCACATCCACACACCTCCACACAATCACACACACCTCCACACATCACACCACCACCTCCACACATCACCCACCACCCCACACATCACACACCACTCCCACACTTCACACACCACCCCCACACATCAACACCACTCCCACACATCACACACCCCGCCTCACAATCACACACCACCTCCCCCACATCACACACCACCTCCAACATCCAACACCTCCCACACATCACACACCACCTCCACACTTTACACACCACCTCCCCACATCACCACCACCTCCACACATCACCACCCCCTCCATACATCACACATCACCCCACACATCACACACCACCCCACCCCCATCACACACCACCTCCCCACATCACACACCACCTCCACACATCACACACCACTCCCACACATCACACACCACCTCCACACATCACACACCACCTCCACACATCACACACCACTCCCACACATCACACACCTCCACACATCACACACCACCTCCACACATCACACACCACCTCCACACATCACACACCACCTCCCCACATCACACACCACTCCCACACATCACCACCACCTCCACACATCACACACCACCTCCACACATCACACACCACCCCACACATCACACACCACCCCCACACATCACACACCCCCTCCACACATCACACACCACCCCAAAACATCACACACCACTCCACACATCACACACCACCCCCACACATCACACACCACCCCACACTTCACACACCACCCCACAATCACACACCACTCCACACATCACACACCACCCCAACACATCACACACCACCTCCCCACATCACACACCACCCCCACACATCGCACAACACTCCCACACTCACACACCACCCCCACACATCAACACCACTCCCACACATCACACACCCCCCTCACACATCACACACCACCTCCACACATCAACACCACCTCCACAAAATCACACACCACCCCAAAACATCACACACCACCTCCCCACACACACACCACCTCCACACATCACACACCACCCCCCACACATCACACCACCCCCCACACATCAACACCACCCCCAACATCACACACCACTCCCACACTTCCCCACCACCCCCACAATCAACACCCCCTCCCACACATCACACACCACCCCCACACATTTACACACCACCCCCACCCCATCACACACCACCCCCAACATCACACACCCACCTCCCCACAAACACACACCACCCCCACACATCACACACCACCTCCACACATCACACACCACCTCCACACATCACACACCACCCACAATCACACACCACCTCCACACATCACACACCACCCCCACACATCACACACCACCCCCACACATCACACACCACCCCCACACATCACACCACCACCCCCAACCCTCACAACCACCCCCACATCACACACCACCCCCACACTCACACAACCCCCCACATCCAACACCACCCACACATCACACCCACCCCCACACATCACCCCACCACCCCCACAAAAAAACACACACCCCCCCCCACATACACACCACCCCCACACATCACACACCACCCCCACACATCACACACCCCCCCCACACATCACACCCACCTCCACACATCACACACCACCCCCACAAAATCACACACCCCCACACATCCCCACACCACCCCCACACATCACACACCCCTCCACACATCCCCCACACCACCCCCACCACATCCCCACACCCCTCCACACATCACACACCAACCCCCACATCACACACCACCCCCCAACATCACACCCCCACCCCCACACATCACACAAACCACCTCCCCCACATCACACACCACCCCCCACACATCACACACCACCCCCACACATCACCAACCACCCCCCCCACATCCAAAACACCACCCCCACACATCACACACCACCCCCACCCATCACACACCACCCCCACACACATACCCACCACCCCCACACATCACACACACCCACACATCACACACCACCCCACACATCACACACCACCCCACACATCACACACCACCCCACACACACACACCACCCCCACACATCACACACCACCCCTACACACATCACACACCACCCCACACATCACACACCACCCCCACAGTAGAGGGCAGCTGGCAGTCACCTTGAAGTATATGACCTGTAGAGAGGTCATAGAGCAGGACTTTTCCCTTCTCTTCCTCTTCTACCTTCCTCCATCCTCACCTCCTATGCCATCTCCCCTGGTGAAGGGCTCTCGATCAAGAACAGTGCGAGCTACCTTCATTCCTCGATTATAAGCTGATACATCATATCCCTCAACAAATTGTAATAACCCGTAAGGTTAGCTCTCAATTGAAAATGCTTACTACAACTATGCAATGCTACACTATTAATACATAATTACTACTTCTATACTATTGCTATATTGTTACTGCTGTTACCTACACTAAATAAAATTAAAATAAGTGAGGTGGGTCCTGGAGTCTACATATCAGGTTAGACCAACAAGTCGCCAGGTTCTGACAGCTAAAGTAATGTGAGGAAGAACTTAAACTATTGCCAGGCTTACTGCCGGTTACTACCAGGTTACTAGCCAGTGCTACAAGCCAGTTACTAGCAGCTAATAGCAGGTTACTAGCCATGGCTAGCACCAGGTTACAGCAGGCTACTAGCCAGTTATAGCCAGCTATAGACAAGCTACTAGACAAGCTACTAGACAAGCTACTAGCAAGGCTACTAGCCAGGCTACTCTACAAATCACAACAAAGGGGTGTCGCCCCACATGAGTGGAAAAACGACAAATGTGTCAGTCACTAACAAGACACCAAAAACTGGTACAGAGAAAACTTACCTGGACGTTTCGGTCCGTCTTGGACCATTTACAAGTCAACTAACACAAAGGAGTGAGGGAGCCAGTGTATCTAGGCGAGGGGGTCGGGGACGGGACCAGGAGAGGAAGAAGGTGAAAAGGTGGTAGTGGTAAGGCTGGTAGTGGAAGTAGTGGTAGTAACAGTGGAAGTAGAAAGTAGGGAGAGTAGTTTAGTGGCACAGGAGAGGGAGGCAATAGTAGTGGTAGTTGCAATAATAGTGGTAGTAGCAATAGTAGTGGTAGTAGCAATAATAGTGGTAGTAGCAATAGTAGTGGTAGTAGCAATAGTAGTGGTTGTAGCAATAGTAGTGGTAGTAGCAATAGTAGTGGTAGTAGCAATAGTAGTGGTAGTAGCAATAGTAGTGGTAGTAGCAATAGTAGTGGTAGTAGCAATAGTAGTGGTAGTAGCAATAGTAGTGGTAGTAGCAATAGTAGTGGTAGTAGCAATAGTAGTGGTAGTAGCAATAGTAGCCTAAATGGTGTTAGCTTGAAGCTACAGATCAGTAAACTTAACTTCAACTGGAGGAAAACTGATGGAATAATTGTGAGCAAAATTCGAAGTCACTTTGAAAAAAAAATATATAGTTCACAAAGGTACATTCATGCTTTACAATCTTATCAAGATTTTTGACAAAGGTGTTTGAAGGGGAAGGTCAAGGTGAAGAACACGATATTTTGTATATCTGTACTCGAGTAAGATAGACCACCAGACAGCAGAGTGTTGAAGAAAGTAGAGGAACATGGGATAAGTGGAGAAATTATCTCCTGGGTCGATGCAGTGTTGACAGATAGGCAACAGAGGGTTTGTATAAATGGGAATAAATCAGAGTGGAGACGCGTCACAAGCGGTGTTCCACAGGGGTCAGTGTTGGGCCCTTTGTTGTTCACAATATACGTAAACAACATAGATGAGGGAATACATTGTGACGTAAGTAAGGTTGCTGATAACACTAAAATAGGTCGTCGAAAAAATTATGATGTGGGCACAAGAAAACTACAGAACGACCTGGGCAGGTTGAAGTGGTGGTCAGAGAAGTGCAAGATGTAGTTGAATATAGATCTCAATTTCTCTGAATGCAAAAAAGACTTTAGAAGCTCTGGTTAGCAGTAATCTAAAAGCCAAGACAACAGTGCATAAGTGTTCGCAATAAAGTGAATAGAATTCTTGGCTTCATATCAAGAAGCATAAATAACAGGAGTTCGCAGATTATTCTTCGACTCTATATATCTTTGGTTAAGCCTCATTTTGATTATGTTGCATACTTCTAGTCGCAGTATTACAGAATGGATATAAATGGGCTGGAAAATCTACAAAAGAGGATGGCAAAGTTGATCCCATGTACCAGAAATATTTTCTACGAAGATAGCTGAAGGCCCTGATCTGTACTCTTCAGAATAGCGTAGAATTAAGGAAATATAATTGAGATGTATAAATGGATGACAAGAATAGTGTGCAAATTATTTGGGAGAGTAGTAAGGTTAATGATTATGTCATAATATGTTTTAACCTCCGTCTAAATTAATGTAGTCTGGGTTTTCTTTTCAGAAGAATTTGCTACCGACTTCTGGCAACCATCCAGCGACTCTCGTCAGTGCTACAACAGCTGTTGTTCTGTGAGTGAATGTGGTTTCGCCAAATTTTCCCCTTCAATTCATTAGTGCTGAAATTCATGATGGAAGCTTGTAAGTATTGCAGCTATTAGAAAACTTGCTGAACTGAGTATCAGACAGACCGCTAAAAATTTGAGCCTAGAAAAGTCAACTGTTGGTAGGATTCTGAAGAGATCTGACGACACTGGTGATTATGGAGCGCTACATCGAGGAAGATGTGGAAGAAAACGCAAGACAGCACCTCATGATGACAAGGTTATCTTAAGAAATAGTGTGAAGGATCCCAAGAAAACCAACAAAGATCTACAGAGAGACTTGGCTTCAGTTGGCTAAATGTTGATTCTTCAACTGTTCGACGAAGGCTTCTTGAGATTAGCAGAACGGTCAGAAAGCCGGTAAAGAAACAATTGTCTGCTACTATGAAGAAAAACCGGCTGCGGTGGCCACTCCATCATGAGGAATGAACAACAGATGAATGGAGAGAAGTTATTTCAGATGTGGCGCATTTTGAAGTACATGGATATAGATCAGTGGTAGTGAGACGGAGCAAAGTGAACTTCGGAAAGGACATATTCAACATGTGCCAAGACACCCACTTAAGATGCTTGGGGGTAGTTTACTGCTAAACACCCTGGACGACTTGTTACTGTTGAAGGAACGATGAACGACGACATATACAACAATCCTGGCGACTCATTTGCTTCCCATTGTGGATAGAGACTTTCCTGACAGAAGGCATTGTCCAGCAGGAAAATTCCTTCTTCGAAGAGACTGAGCTAAGTGTTCTAAATTGGCTTGGAAACTTTCCTGACCTCAACCCAATTAATAATGTCTGTGCAATAATCAAACGCAGGATCGCAAAACAGGATTGTTCAACTGTGGAGAAGCTAGAACACTGCTGCTGTTATTAGGACCTGGTACCACGATGAAGACCTTGCTAAAATGTGTTCAACATTGGTTGATTCTATGCTAAACAGTGTAGCAATGTTTATTAAATCAATTATCTGTTATATCATTGCCGCGTGTTTTTAAAATAAACGTTAGTTTTCAAAATAAATCTCTTATTTCATCACTGTACTAATATGCACATTACTATAAATAACGTGCAAAAAATATCCAACGAAGACAGCAATGGGTTTAACTAGAAAAAAAAAATAGATTTAGAAAGGATATAAGAAAGCGCTGGTTTGGTAATACAGTTGTGGATGAATGGAACAAACTCCCGAGTAGCGTTACTGAAGCTAAAACCTTGTGTAGCTTGAATAACTTAGACAAATATATGAGTTGGTGTGGGTGGGAGTGACTTGAATCTACCTAGCATGGGCTAGTAATAGTAGTAGTAGTAATAGTAGTAGTAATAGTAGTAATAGTAGTATTAGTAGTAGTAATAGTAGTAGTATTAGTAATAGTAGTAATAGTAGTATTAGTAGTAGTAGTAATAATAATAGCAGTAATAGTAGTAATAGTAATAGTAGTAGTAGTAGTAATAGTAATAGGAGTAATAGTAGTAGTAGTAGTAGTAATAGTAGTAGTAGTAGTAGTAATAGTCGTAGTAGTAGTAGTAGTAATAGTAGTAGTAATAGTAGTAGTAGTAGTAGTAATAGTCGTAGTAGTAGTAGTAGTAATAGTAGTAGTAATAGTAGTAATAGTAGTAGTAGTAGTAATAGTAGTAGTAGTAATAGTAGTAATAGTAGTATTAGTAGTAGTAGTAATAGTAATAGCAGTAATAGTAGTAATAGTAATAGTAGTAGTAATAGTAATAGTAATAGTAGTAATAGTAGTAGTAGTAGTAATAGTAGTAGTAATAGTAGTAGTAGTAATAGTAGTAGTAGTAGTAATAGTAGTATTAGTAGTAGTAGTAATAGTAGTAATAGTAGTAATAGTAATAGTAGTAGTAATAGTAATAGTAGTAGTAGTAGTAATAGTAATAGTAGTAGTAATAGTAATAGTAGTAGTAGTAGTAGTAGTAGTAGTAGCAGTAGCAGTAGTAGTAGTAGCAGTAGTAGTAGTAGTAGTAGTAGTAGTATTAGTAGTAGTAGTAGTAGTAGTAATAATAATGATGATAATAATAATGATGATAATAATAATTCTTATATAATCATCAACTTAAAGGCATCAAGGTAGCCAGGCTCGTAGCAAGATAAGAACACCGTAAAGTTGAACTCTATTCCTCACTTGGCCAGCCTCGACGGGTCGACCTAACGGGAGGAGGAGGAGGAGGAGGAGGCTATATCAACCTCAGAGCTGAGGCCACCTGCACCGTCCTAGGTCACACAGTTAGCTGAGATAAGCCAGCCTCACCCTGGCTGCTGGGTTAATGGGGTTTAAAGATTCTCGACTATACGATAGTCATTAAGGCTGTATATAACCTCTCTACCACAAGTCAAGAATACTTTAATATATAATGTAGGCAACAAGATACACTCATTGTATATAGTACAGTGAGAGGTGTGTATCTGTCAGTTTATATACAGTGAGAGGTGTGTATCTGTCAGTTTATATACAGTGAGAGGTGTGTATCTGTCAGTTTATATACAGTGAGGTGTGTGTATCTGTCAGTTTATATACAGTGAGAGGTGTGTATCTGTCAGTTTATATACAGTGAGGTGTGTGTATCTGTCAGTTTATATACAGTGAGAGGTGTGTATCTGTCAGTTTATATACAGTGAGGTGTGTGTATCTGTCAGTTTATATACAGTGAGAGGTGTGTATCTGTCAGTTTATATACAGTGAGAGGTGTGTATCTGTCAGTTTATATACAGTGAGGTGTGTGTATCTGTCAGTTTATATACAGTGAGAGGTGTGTATCTGTCAGTTTATATACAGTGAGAGGTGTGTATCTGTCAGTTTATATACAGTGAGGTGTGTGTATCTGTCAGTTTATATACAGTGAGAGGTGTGTATCTGTCAGTTTATATACAGTGAGAGGTGTGTATCTGTCAGTTTATATACAGTGAGAGGTGTGTATCTGTCAGTTTATGTAGAGTGAGGTGTGTGTATCTGTCAGTTTATATACAGTGAGAGGTGTGTATCTGTCAGTTTATATACAGTGAGAGGTGTGTATCTGTCAGTTTATATACAGTGAGAGGTGTGTATCTGTCAGTTTATATACAGTGAGAGGTGTGTGTGTCTGTCAGTTTATATACAGTGAGAGGTGTGTGTATCTGTCAGTTTATATACAGTGAGAGGTGTGTATCTGTCAGTTTATATACAGTGAGAGGTGTGTATCTGTCAGTTTATATACAGTGAGAGGTGTGTTTTGTCTGTCAGTTTATATACAGTGAGAGGTGTGTGTATCTGTCAGTTTATATACAGTGAGAGGTGTGTATCTGTCAGTTTATATACAGTGAGAGGTGTGTATCTGTCAGTTTATATACAGTGAGAGGTGTGTATCTGTCAGTTTATATACAGTGAGAGGTGTGTATCTGTCAGTTTATATACAGTGAGAGGTGTGTATCTGTCAGTTTATGTAGAGTGAGGTGTGTGTATCTGTCAGTTTATATACAGTGAGAGGTGTGTATCTGTCAGTTTTATATCAGTGAGAGGTGTGTATCTGTCAGTTTATATACAGTGAGAGGTGTGTGTGTCTGTCAGTTTATATACAGTGAGAGGTGTGTATCTGTCAGTTTATGTAGAGTGAGGTGTGTGTATCTGTCAGTTTATATACAGTGAGAGGTGTGTATCTGTCAGTTTATATACAGTGAGAGGTGTGTATCTGTCAGTTTATATACAGTGAGAGGTGTGTGTGTCTGTCAGTTTATATACAGTGAGAGGTGTGTATCTGTCAGTTTATGTAGAGTGAGGTGTGTGTATCTGTCAGTTTATATACAGTGAGAGGTGTGTATCTGTCAGTTTATATACAGTGAGAGGTGTGTATCTGTCAGTTTATATACAGTGAGAGGTGTGTGTGTCTGTCAGTTTATATACAGTGAGAGGTGTGTGTGTCTGTCAGTTTATATACAGTGAGAGGTGTGTATCTGTCAGTTTATGTAGAGTGAGGTGTGTGTATCTGTCAGTTTATATACAGTGAGAGGTGTGTATCTGTCAGTTTATATACAGTGAGAGGTGTGTATCTGTCAGTTTATATACAGTGAGAGGTGTGTGTGTCTGTCAGTTTATATACAGTGAGAGGTGTGTGTGTGTGTCAGTTTATATACAGTGAGAGGTGTGTGTGTCTGTCAGTTTATATACAGTGAGAGGTGTATATCTCTCAATCTGAATACACTGAGAAGTGTATGTATCTCAATTTCTATTCCCTGAGAGGTATCAGTGTATATACACTAAGACGTCCATCTTGTAATATTCCAGACCCCGGGTCGTCTTTCACCGGGACAGTCACCGGGACAGTCACCGGGACAGTCACCGGGACAGTCACCGGGACAGTCACCGGGACAGTCACCGGGACAGTCACCGGGACAGTCACCGGGACAGTCACCAGAAAAACAAGAAAAACATTTTCCTCTATTTACATTTACTAAATTATACAGAAGAGATTATTGGCTCCTTGATGTCGGTGTTGTAGTCGTCTCTTACGACGTGCATGGCTTAATGCATATATATATATATATATGCTAAGCAGCAAGTCTGCTTGAGATGTTAGGTCACTTGCTGTTAGGTTAAAATAGCTAACTTGTTCTCATTAACAGTCATCTGACTCCCTGAAAGCTGCCAATATCTGTCTTATCTTTAACTCTCAATCTTTGCATTCGCTAACAAGATGTTATCATTTCCGCTGTTGCAAACAGGTTTAGTACGAGTTGCTTGACAAGTGTAACCAAGACTCACTCAGTGTTGCTGGATGCCTTGGATGTCAGTGTCCTCACTCTCATATACTGACACTGTGTCTGTTAGATGTTCAGACATTATACAGACTCTGGATGGTTGTTCAGACACTTTCTATAATTATTAAGACTGTGTCATGTACACTGTACATCAGTGTGTACTTGATGTTATGTTCTTTACCAGAAGGTCAGTGTTGATGTTCTCACTACCTGTGTTGTAGTGACACTACCTGTGTTGTAGTGTTACTACCTGTGTTGCAGTGTTATTACCTGTATTGTAGTGTTACTACCTGTGTTGTAGTGTTACTACCTGTGTTGTAGTGACAATACCTGTATTGTAATGTTACTACCTGTGTTATAGTGTTACTACCTGTGTTGTAGTGACAATACCTGTATTGTAATGTTACTACCTGTGTTGCAGTGTTACTATCTGTATTGTAGTTTACTGTGTTACAATGTTACTGTGTTGTGTTACTGTGTTGTAGTGTTACTATCTGTATTGTAGTTTACTGTGTTACAATGTTACTGTGTTGTGTTACTGTGCTGTAGTGTTACTATCTGTATTGTAGTTTACTGTGTTACAATGTTACTGTGTTGTGTTACTTTGTTGTAGTGTTACTATCTGTATTGTAGTTTACTGTGTTACAATGTTACTGTGTTGTGTTACTGTGTTGCAGTGTTACTATCTGCATTGTAGTTTACTGTGCTACAATGTTACTGTGTTGTGTTACTGTGTTGTAGTGTTACTACCTGTGTTGTAGTGTTACTATTTGTGTTGTAGTGTGTCAGTGATGTTTGTACTTCTTGTGTTACACACGTTACTAACTGCTGTAACACAACACGTTACTGACCGCTGTAACAGCAACATATAGTACAAAACAGATTCAACACAGGTTGTGTTGCTGTTACAGCCTCATGGAACACTGCTGAAGGAACATTTCTCATACTTTTAAGAACTGAGTAACTGCGCATGCTTGGCTAGGCAGGGGCTCCACACTGGTGCTAGGTACCCGAGGAACACCCTGACATAAGTACAGTGTTCCCCACACTCCCTTGTACTGACAACTGAAGTCAGTGGATTCACGTGTCTGCCAGGCGTGTGACGTTGATGCTAGTCTCCGTGTATCTCTGGAGATAGGTTAGTGGTGATGTCTACTCTCGGTTCTGATTGTCTGCACTATTCCTGGTATTCTGTTCTCCTCAACTCCCATCTACATTACTCTGCACTTACTGAGATTGAACTCTAACAGCCAGGTTGTAGATCAGTCCCTCAGCTGGTTCAGACTGTTCAACTTTCTTGTACCATAATAATATAATAATATAATAATAATATAATAATAATAATAATAATAATAATAATAATAATAATAATATAATAATAATAATAATAATAATAATAATAATAATAATAATAATGTACTGCATTGATGTCCTTCTCATTAAATTTACATCAACAGCAGCAGCAGCAACAACAACAACAACAGTAGCAACAGCAGCAGCAGCAACAACAACAACAACAGTAGCAACAGCAGCAGCAGCAGCAACAACAACAACAGTAGCAACAGTAGCAGCAGCAACAACAACAGTAGCAACAGCAGCAGCAGCAGCAACAACAACAACAGTAGCAACAGCAGCAGCAGCAGCAACAACAACAACAGTAGCAACAGCAGCAGCAGCAGCAACAACAACAACAGTAGCAACAGCAGCAGCAGCAACAACAACAACAACAGTAGCAACAGCATCAGCAGCAGCAACAACAACAACAGTAGCAACAGCAGCAGCAGCAGCAACAACAACAACAGTAGCAACAGTAGCAGCAGCAGCAACAACAACAACAGTAGCAACAGCAGCAGCAGCAGCAACAACAACAACAGTAGCAACAACAGCAGCAGCAGCAGCAACAACAACAACAGTAGCAACAGCAGCAGCAGCAGCAACAACAACAGTAGCAACAGCAGCAGCAGCAGCAACAACAACAACAGTAGCAACAGTAGCAGCAGCAGCAACAACAACAACAGTAGCAACAGTAGCAGCAGCAGCAACAACAACAGTAGCAACAGTAGCAGCAGCAGCAACAACAACAACAGTAGCAACAGCAGCAGCAGCAGCAACAACAACAACAGTAACAACAGCAGCAGCAGCAGCAACAACAACAGTAGCAACAGCAGCAGCAGCAGCAACAACAACAACAGTAGCAACAGTAGAAGCAGCAGCAACAACAACAGTAGCAACAGTAGCAGCAGCAGCAACAACAGTAGCAACAGTAGCAACAGTAGCAGCAGCAGCAACAACAACAACAGTAGCAACAGTAGCAGCAGTAGCAGCAGCAGCAACAACAGTAGCAACAGTAGCAGAAGCAGCAACAACAACAGTAGCAACAGTAGCAGCAGCAGCAACAACAACAACAGTAGCAACAGTAGCAGCAGCAGCAACAACAGTAGCAACAGTAACAGCAGCAGCAACAACAGTAGCAACAGTAGCAGCAGCAGCAACAACAGTAGCAGCAACAACAACAACAACATCAGCAGCAGCAGCAGCAACAACAACAGTAGCAACAGTAGCAGCAGCAGTAACAACAGTAGCAACAGTAGCGACAGTAGCAGCAGCAGCAACAACAGTAGCAACAGTAGCAGCAGCAGCAACAACAACAACAGTAGCAACAGTAGCAGCAGCAGCAACAATAGTAGCAACAGTAGCAGCAGCAGCAACAACAGCAACAACAACAACAACATCAGCAGCAGCAACAGCAACAGCAGCAGCAGCAGCAACAACAGTAGCAACAGTAGCAGCAGCAGCAACAACAACAACAACAACAACAGTAGCAGCAGCAGTAACAACAGCAGCAACAGCAGCAGCAGCAACAACACCAACAACAACATCAGCAGCAGCAACAGCAATAGCAGCAGCAGCAAAAACAACAACAGTAGCAACAGTAGCAGCAGCAGTAACAACAGTAACAACAGTAGCAGCAACAACAGCAGCTGCAACAACAACATCAGCAGCAGCAGCAGCAACAACAACAGTAGCAACAGTAGCAGCAGCAGCAACAACAACAACAACAGTAGCAGCAGCAGTAACAACAGCAGCAACAGCAGCAGCAGCAACAACAACAGCAACAACATCAGCAGCAGCAACAGCAACAGCAGCAGCAGCAGCAACAACAACAACAGTAGCAACAGTAGCAGCAGCAGTAACAACAGTAGCAGCAACAACAGCAGCTGCAACAACAACAACAACATCAGCAGCAGCAGCAGCAGCAACAACAATAGTAGCAACAGTAGCAGCAGCAGTAACAACAGCAACAACAGCAGCAGCAACAACAACATCAGCAGCAGCAACAACAACATCAGCAGCAGCAACAACAACATCAGCAGCAGCAGCAGCAGCAACAACAACAACAGTAGAAACAGTAGCAGCAGCAGCAACAATAACAATACTAAACTCTTGAACTATACGATGTCAGTGTAGTTAACTTAATTCTAACTAGACTGTTGAAGGTAGAGTAACAGAAGTCTCCCTCCCTCAGCGTCAGAGACAGCCAGAGACAGACAGGTGGACAGCAGACAGTGACGAACTACACTGTGGTAAGGTCAGTGTACACTCATTGTCAACAGTGCAGACGCTGATGTACACTGTGGTAAGGTCAGTGTACTCTCAGTGTTGTCAACAGTGACAGTGAACTACACTGTGGTAAGGTCAGTGTACACTCAGTGTTGTCAGCAGTGACAGTGATGAACTACACTGTGGTAAGGTCAGTGTACACAATGTTGTCAGCAGTGACAGACAGTGATGAACTACACTGTGGTAAGGTCAGTGTACACTCAGTGTTGTCAGCAGTGACAGTGATGAACTACACTGTGGTAAGGTCAGTGTACACTCAGTGTTGTCAACAGTGACAGTGATGAACTACACTGTGGTAAGGTCAGTGTACACTCAGTGTCAACAGTGACAGACAGTGATGAACTACACTGTGGTAAGGTCAGTGTACACTCAGTGTTGTTAGCAGTGACAGTGAACTACTCTGTGGTAAGGTCAGTGTACACTCAGTGTTGTCAGCAGTGACAGTGATGAACTACACTGTGGTAAGGTCAGTGTACACTCAGTGTTGTCAACAGTGGCAGTGATGAACTACACTGTGGTAAGGTCAGTGTACACTCAGTGTCAACAGTGACAGTGATGAACTACACTGTGGTATGGTCAGTGTACACTCAGTGTTGTCAGCAGTGACAGACAGTGATGAACTACACTGTGGTAAGGTCAGTGTACACTCAGTGTTGTCAACAGTGACAGTGATGAACTACACTGTGGTGAGGTCAGTGTACACTCAGTGTTGTCAACAGTGACAGATAGTGAACTACACTGTGGTAAGGTCAGTGTACACTCAGTGTTGTCAACAGTGACAGTGATGAACTACACTGCGGTAAGGTCAGTGTACACTCAGTGTTGTCAACAGTGACAGACAGTGAACTACACTGTGGTAAGGTCAGTGTACACTCAGTGTTGTCAACAGTGACAGTGATGAACTACACTGTGGTAAGGTCAGTGTACACTCAGTGTTGTCAACAGTGACAGTGATGAACTACACTGCGGTAAGGTCAGTGTACACTCAGTGTTGTCAACAGTGACAGTGATGAACTACACTGTGGTAAGGTCAGTGTACACTCAGTGTTGTCAGCAGTGACAGTCAGTGATGAACTACACTGTGGTAAGGTCAGTGTACACTCAGTGTTGTCAACAGTGACAGTGATGAACTACACTGTGGTAAGGTCAGTGTACACTCAGTGTTGTCAGCAGTGACAGACAGTGATGAACTACACTGTGGTAAGGTCAGTGTACACTCAGTGTTGTCAACAGTGACAGACAGTGATGAACTACACTGTGGTAAGGTCAGTGTACACTCAGTGTTGTCAACAGTGACAGTGATGAACTACACTGTGGTAAGGTCAGTGTACACTCAGTGTTGTCAACAGTGACAGACAGTGATGAACTACACTGTGGTAAGGTCAGTGTACACTCAGTGTTGTCAGCAGTGACAGACAGTGATGAACTACACTGTGGTAAGGTCAGTGTACACTCAGTGTTGTCAGCAGTGACAGACAGTGATGAACTACACTGTGGTAAGGTCAGTGTACACAATGTTGTCAGGAGTGACAGACAGTGATGAACTACACTGTGGTAAGGTCAGTGTACACTCAGTGTTGTCAACAGTGACAGTGATGAACTACACTGTGGTAAGGTCAGTGTACACTCAGTGTTGTCAACAGTGACAGTGATCAACTACACTGTGGTAAGGTCAGTGTATACTCAGTGTTGTTAGCAGTGGCAGACAGTGATGAACTACACTGTGGTAAGGTCAGTGTACACTCAGTGTTGTCAACAGTGACAGACAGTGAACTACACTGTGGTAAGGTCAGTGTACACAATGTTGTCAGCAGTGACAGACAGTGATGAACTACACTGTGGTAAGGTCAGTGTACACTCAGTGTTGTCAACAGTGACAGTGATGAACTACACTGTGGTAAGGTCAGTGTACACTCAGTGTTGTCAACAGTGACAGTGATGAACTACACTGTGGTAAGGTCAGTGTACACTCAGTGTTGTCAGCAGTGACAGTGATGAACTACACTGTGGTAAGGTCAGTGTACACTCAGTGTTGTCAACAGTGACAGTGATGAACTACACTGTGGTAAGGTCAGTGTACACTCAGTGTTGTCAACAGTGACAGTGATGAACTACACTGTGGTAAGGTCAGTGTACACTCAGTGTTGTCAACAGTGACAGTGATGAACTACACTGTGGTAAGGTCAGTGTACACTCAGTGTTGTCAACAGTGACAGACAGTGATGAACTACACTGTGGTAAGGTCAGTGTACACTCAGTGTTGTCAACAGTGACAGACAGTGATGAACTACACTGTGGTAAGGTCAGTGTACACTCAGTGTTGTCAACAGTGACAGTGATGAACTACACTGTGGTAAGGTCAGTGTACACTCAGTGTTGTCAACAGTGACAGTGATGAACTACACTGTGGTAAGGTCAGTGTACACTCAGTGTTGTCAACAGTGACAGACAGTGATGAACTACACTGTGGTAAGGTCAGTGTACACTCAGTGTTGTCAACAGTGACAGACAGTGATGAACTACACTGTGGTAAGGTCAGTGTACACTCAGTGTTGTCAACAGTGACAGTGATGAACTACACTGTGGTAAGGTCAGTGTACACTCAGTGTTGTCAACAGTGACAGTGATGAACTACACTGTGGTAAGGTCAGTGTACACTCAGTGTTGTCAACAGTGACAGTGATGAACTACACTGTGGTAAGGTCAGTGTACACTCAGTGTTGTCAACAGTGACAGACAGTGATGAACTACACTGTGGTAAGGTCAGTGTACACTCAGTGTTGTCAACAGTGACAGTGATGAACTACACTGTGGTAAGGTCAGTGTACACTCAGTGTTGTCAACAGTGACAGACAGTGATGAACTACACTGTGGTAAGGTCAGTGTACACTCAGTGTTGTCAACAGTGACAGTGATGAACTACACTGTGGTAAGGTCAGTGTACACTTAATATATTCACGCAGAGTTGTCAAGCACTGGGCATCAAGACACATGAACCAGAGCAACTACATAAATTATGTCTGTGGGCAGGAGGGGCACTTACCGTAAGTGGCAGCGTACGTAGGCACGGACCGTAATGTTACCAGAGAGGGGGGCACGGATCGTGAGGTCACCAGAAGGGGCACGGACATTGACGTCACCAGAGAAGGGAGCACCAACAGTGACGTCACTAGAGGGGACGGCCGGACCGTGACATCAGTGAGGAAAAAGTACAGACACTAGTAAGACAACAGTGACAGTGTATTGAGACAACGTTCCACTCTCCAGGAACTTTATCAAGGTGTTACAAACACTACAGTGACACAAGAGGGTGTATATAGGTGTTAGTGAGGTGCATAACATAATGTAGTGGCAGTAGTACTTGTAAGAGTTGTAGTAGTAGTAGTAGTACTAGTAGTTGCAGTACTTGTAGTAGTACTTGTGGTGGTAGTAGTAATACTAGTAGCAGCACTTGTGGTAGTAGTAGTAGTAGTTGTAGTACTTGTTGTAGTAGTAATAGAAGAAGTATTTGGAGTACTTGTAGTACGTGTAGTAGTAGTAGTAGTACTTGTGACAGTAGTTGTAGTTTTAGTACTGGTGGTAGTAGTAGTAGTTGTAGCAGTAGTACTTGTAGTAGTAGCGGCCTTTATTGTCTTAAGGACAATTCTTGTTAATAATTCAGAGATGATGACGCTGCCTTCATTCTCTTTCACTATGTAAGAAATAACGATTAACGATAATTCAAGGTATCTACGTCTACGTTAACTGTGTTCTTGAATCACAAGTCGGAATTACGGTGTTGTAGGGAGGCGTTACTCACGGTATCACTCCTACAACATTAATGTGCTCACTGAGACGTGTGTCAAGGTTACTTGTTTCACCCGCGTATATTCTGTCTCAACCTCCACAGGGGAGAGTGTGAACCCCTGCGTTGACTGGTTCAAGGTTCTTCACTTTTGAACCAGTGCACAAATACTACAGCTACCACAAATACTACAACTACTACCATAAATACTACTACAAAGGGTACTACAACTACTACCACAACAACTACTACTACTAGTACTATAACTGCTATAACTACTACCTACAACGATTATATTATGTTTTGAACCTCTAACACATATAAACATACTCCGTGTCCCTGTATTGTTGGCAACAGCTTGACAAAGGTCCTGAAGAGCGAAACGTTGCCACAATAAATTGTCACATAATTGTACCAACATACTGTTGGTAATTCTAAAAAAATATTATTTATGTCTGACATCATCGGGAGCGTCAGCCAATAGAATTATCGGCGCCTACGCGATAGTAACACTTCCACCAATTAGATGGCTAGAATCACTATGACGTCACGAGGATTCAAACGTCATTGTCCTAGGCAGCCAATCGCGACGTTTGTTTACTTGCTTCAAGCATCTACCGTGTTGTTAGAGAAGGAATTACTGATGGTAGAGTGCCAAGTGTGGCACATGTCAACGGCACTCTGGAAAAAGCTTACACAGGTGGAATTTATCTGAGTTTATTGGCAGTGGCAGGCCGTTAGTGCCCCCTAGTGTTAAGAACGGTAACCTAGAGTGAACGAACTAGCGTACAACACTCGTCTCCTAGAGTGACCAACCGTGTTGTTGTAGTGTCCTACACCACCTGCACCTATTGTAGTGTCCTCCACCACCTGTACCTGTTGTTGTAATGTTCTCCACCACCTGTACCTGCTGTTGAAGTGTCGCCACCACCTGTACCTATTGTTGGAGTGTCGCCACCATTTGCACCTGTTGTTGTAGTGTCTCTACCACCTGTACCTGTTGTTGTAGTGTCTCTACCACCTGTACCCGTTGTTGTAGTGTCCTACATCAGCTGTACCTGTTGCTCTAGTGTCCTTCACCACCTGTACCTGTTGTTGTAGTGCCCTACACCTGTATCTGTTGTTTGCAGTGTCTTATACCACGTGTACCTGTTGTTGTAATACCCTCCACCACCTGTACCTCTTGTTGTGGTACCCTCCACCACCTGTACCTGTTGTAGTGTCCTCCACCACATCTACCTGTTGTTGCAGTACCCTCTACCACTTGTACCTGTTGTTGTAGTGTCCTCCACCACCTATACCTGTTGTAGTACCCTCCACCACCTGCACTTGTTGCTGTAGTATGCCAGATTTCCGACATTACCCTAACTCCGATAGATTTCGAAAAAGCCATTGACAAAATGCCCATGCACTCAGCCCCGGGCCCAGACTCGTGGAACTCTGTTTTCATTAAGAACTGCAAGAAACCCCTCTCGCGTGCCCTAAGTACACTATGGAGGAGGAGCTTGGACATGGGTGAAATTCCAGTCACTTAAAAAACAACGGATATAGCCCCACTCCATAAAGGTGGCACCAAAGCATTAGCTAAGAACTATAGACCAATAGCTCTTACGTCCCACATCATAAAAATCTTTGAAAGAGTGCTAAGAAGCAGGATTGCAAATCACCCGGATTCCCAAAATCTGCACAATCCAGGGCAACATGGGTTCAGGGCAGGTCGCTCCTGCCTCTCACAACTACTGGATCACTATGATATGGCCTTGGATGCACTGGAAGAAAATCAGAATGCAGATGTAATATACGCAGACTTTGCAAAAGCATTTGACAAATGCGATCATGGCGTAATAGCCCATAAAATACGTGCTAAAGGAATAACTGGGAAAGTGGAGAGATGGATCTTCAACTTCCTAACAAATCGAACACAAAGAGCAGTGGTCAACAGAGCTAAATCGGAGGCTGCCCTAGTGAAGAGCTCTGTTCCACAAGGCACAGTACTCGCCCCCATCTTATTCCTTATCCTCATATCAGACATAAACAGAGATATACACCACAGCACCGTATCATCATTTGCGGATGATACTAGGATCTGCATGAGGCTGTCATCTGCTGAGGACGCGGTTAACCTCCAAGAAGATATAAACAAAGTTTTCCAGTGGGCAACGGTAAACAATATGATGTTCAATGAGGACAAATTCCAACTACTCCGTTATGGAAAACTGGAGGAGATAATAACTAGAACAGAGTATACTACTGACTCCGGCCATACAATAGAGCGGAAAAATAATGTAAGGGACCTGGGAGTAGTAATGTCTGAGGATCTCACTTTCAAGGATCACAACAGTGCCACGATCGCACGTGCAAAGAAAATGATAGGATGGATAATGAGAACGTTCAAAACGAGAGATGCCAAGCTAATGATGATCCTTTTCAAATCACTTGTTCTCTCTAGGCTGGAATACTGTTGTACATTAACATCTCCATTCAAAGCAGGTGAAATAGATCTAGAGAGTGTACAGAGATCCTTTACTGCACGTATAAGTTCTGTCAAGCACCTTAACTACTGGGAACGCTTGGAAGCACTTGACTTGTACTCGTTGGAACGCAGGAGGGAGAGATATATATCATAATCTACACTTGGAAAATCTTGGAAGGAATGGTCCCAAATCTGCACACAGAAATCACTCCCTACGAAAATAAAAGACTGGGCAGGCGATGCAAAATGCCCCCAATAAAAAGTAGGGGCGCCATTGGTACACTAAGGGAAAACACCATAAGTGTCCTGGGCCCAAGACTGTTCAACAGCCTCCCATCAAGCATTAGGGGAATTGCCAATAAACCCCTGGCTGCCTTCAAGAGAGAGCTGGACAGATACCTAAAGTCAGTGCCGGATCAGCCGGGCTGTGGCTCATACGTTGGACTGCGTGCGGCCAGCAGTAACAGCCTAGTTGATCAGGCCCTGATCCATCGGGAGGCCTGGTCATGGACCAGGCCGCGGAGGCGTTGATCCCCGAAATAACCTCCAGGTAACCTCCACCACCTGCAGCTGTTGTAGTACCCTCCACCACCTGTACCTGTTGTTGTAGAGTCCTCCACCACCTGTACCTGTTGTAATGCTCTCCACCACCTGTACCTGCTGTTGTAGTGTCGCCACCACCTGTACCTGTTGCTGGAGTGTCGCCACAACCTGTACCTGTTGTAATGTTCTCCACCACCTGTACCTGCTGTTGTAGTGTCGCCACCACCTGTACCTGCTTTTGGAGTTTCTCCACAACCTGTACCCGTTGCTGCAGTGTCCTACATCAGCTGAACCTGTTGTTGTAGTGTCCTATACCACATGTACCTGTTGTTGTAGTGACCTACACCACCTGTACCTGTTGTTGTAGTGTCCTGCACCACCTGTACCTATTGCTGTAGTGTCCTATACCACCTGTACCTGTTGTTGCAGTACCCTCTACCACCTGTACCTGTTGTTGTAGTGTCCTATCCCACCTATACCTGTTGTAATACCCTCAACCACCTGCACCTGTTGCTGTAGTACCCTCCACCACCTGCAACTGTTGTAGTACCCTCCACCACCTGCGCCTGTTGTTGTAGTACCCTCCACCATCTGTACCTGTTGTTGTAGTGTCCTCCACCACCTGTACCTGCTGTTGTAGTGTCTCCACCACCTATACCTGTTGTTGTAGTGTCTCCACCACCTGCACCTGTTGTTGTAGTGTCTCTACCACCTGTACCCGTTGTTGTAGTGTTCTACACCAGCTGAACCTGTTGTGGTAGTGTCCTACACCACCTGTACCTGTTGTAGTGTCCTCCACTACCTGTACCTGTTGTTATAGTGTCCTCCACCACCTGTACCTGTTGTTGTAGTGTCCTCCACCTGTACCTGTTGTTGTAGTGTCCTACACCACCTGTACCTGATGTAGTACCCTCCACCACCTGTACCTGTTCTTGTAGTGTCCTACACCACCTGGACCTGATGTTGTAGTGTCCCACACCACCTTCACCTTCTCTTGTAATACCTCCCACCACCTGTACCTGTTGTAGCACCCTCCACTATCTGTACCTGTTGTTGTAGTGTCCTACACCACCTGGACCTGCTGTTGTAGTATCCTCCATCGCCTTGACCTGTTATTGTAGTGTTCTACACCACCTGTACCTGTTGTTGTGTACTCCGCCACCTGCACCTGTTGTTGCAATGTCCTCCACCACCTGTACCTGTTCTTGTAGTACCCTGCACCACCTGTATCTGTCGTTGTAGTGTCCTCCACCACCTATACCTGTTGTTGTAGTACACTCCACCACCTGCACCTGTTGCTGTAGTACCATCCAACACCTGCAACTGTTGTTGTAATACCCTCTATCACCTGCATCTGTTGTTGTAGTACCCTCCACCACCTGCACCTGTTGCTTTAGTACCCTCCACCTGCAACTGTTGTAGTACCCTCCACCACCTGTAATTGTTGTTGTAGTATCCTCCACCACCTGCAACTTTGTTGTAGTATCCTCTATCACCTGTAAATGTTGTTGTAGTACCCTCCATCACCTGCACCTGTTGTTGAATTGTCCTCCAACACATCTACCTGTTGTTGTAGTACCCTGCACCACCTATATCTGTTGTTGTAGTGTCTTCCACCACCTCTGCCTGTTGTTGTAGTACCCTCCACCACCTGCACCTGTTGCTGTAGTACACTTCACCACCTGCACCTGTTGCAGGTGGTGGAGGGTACTGGTGTTTGCGTGTCCTGGACACTTTGGTATGTGTCCTGGACACTATGGTATGTTTCCTAGACACTTTGGTATGTGTCCTGGACACAGTGGTATGTGCCCTGGACACCTTTTTATGGGTCATTGACACTGGGGTAGGTGTCCTGGACACTGTCGTATGTGTCCTGAACACTGTGGCATGTGTCCTGGACACTGTGATATGTGTCCTGAACATTGTGATATATGTCCTGGACATTGTGGTACGTGTCCTGGACACTATGATATGTGTCCTGGACACTGTGGTACGTGTCCTGGACACTATGATATGTGTCCTGGACACTGTGGTATGTATCTAGGACACTATGGAATATGTCCTGGACACTGCTACATGTCAACACTTCCTGGTGTGGGCGTGGAGTGCGTGTGTTCACCAACCAGTCACCAGGTGAGCCTCATATAACAGTGAACTTGTTCTTCTCTGTTCTTCTTATCTTTCAGTTAACTTTATAGTTCCAGTGATCTTCCATTTTATCTTGTTCTCTTCTGATTATGTTCTTACACTGACCAGGGAGTGTTCTTACACTGACCAGGGAGTGTTCTTACACTGACCAGGGAGTGTTCTTACACTGACCAGGGAGTGTTCTTACACTAACCAGGGAGTGTTCTTACACTGACCAGGGAGTGTTCTTACACTGACCAGGGAGTGTTCTTACACTGACCAGGGAGTGTTCTTACACTGACCAGGGAGTGTTCTTACACTCACCAGGGAGTGTTCTTACACTGACCAGGGAGTGTTCTTACACTAACCAGGGAGTGTTCGTACACTGACCAGGGAGTGTTCTTACACTGATCAGGGAGTGTTCTTACACTAACCAGGGAGTGTTCTTACACTGACCAGGGAGTGTTCTTACACTGACCAGGGAGTGTTCTTACACTGACCAGGGAGTGTTCTTACACTGACCAGGGAGTGTTCTTACACTGACCAGGGAGTGTTCTTACACTGACCAGGGAGTGTTCTTACACTCACCAGGGAGTGTTCTTACACTAACCAGGGAGTGTTCTTACACTAACCAGGGAGTGTTCTTACACTGACCAGGGAGTGTTCTTACACTGACCAGGGAGTGTTCTTACACTGACCAGGGAGTATTCTTACACTGACCAGGGAGTGTTCTTACACTGACCAGGGAGTGTTCTTACACTCACCAGGGAGTGTTCTTACACTGACCAGGGAGTGTTCTTACACTGACCAGGGAGTGTTCTTACACTGACCAGGGAGTGTTCTTACACTCACCAGGGAGTGTTCTTACACTGACCAGGGAGTGTTCTTACACTGACCAGGGAGTGTTCTTACACTAACCAGGGAGTGTTCTTACACTGGCTAGGGAGTGTTCTTACACTGACAAGGGAGTGTTCTTACACTGGCTAGGGAGTGTTCTTACACTGACCAGGGAGTGTTCTTACACTGACCAGGGAGTGTTCTTACACTAACCAGGGAGTGTTCTTACACTGGCTAGGGAGTGTTCTTACACTGACAAGGGAGTGTTCTTACACTGGCTAGGGAGTGTTCTTACACTGACCAGGGAGTGTTCTTACACTGACCAGGGAGTGTTCTTACACTAACCAGGGAGTGTTCTTACACTAACCAGGGAGTGTTCTTACACTAACCAGGGAGTGTTCTTACACTGACCAGGGAGTGTTCTTACACTGACCAGGGAGTGTTCTTACACTGACCAGGGAGTGTTCTTACACTAACCAGGGAGTGTTCTTACACTGACCAGGGAGTGTTCTTACACTGACCAGGGAGTGTTCTTACACTGACCAGGGAGTGTTCTTACACTGACCAGGGAGTGTTCTTACACTAACCAGGGAGTGTTCTTACACTAACCAGGGAGTGTTCTTACACTGACCAGGGAGTGTTCTTACACTAACCAGGGAGTGTTCTTACACTGACCAGGGAGTGTTCTTACACTGACCAGGGAGTGTTCTTACACTGACCAGGGAGTGTTCTTACACTGACCAGGGAGTGTTCTTACACTAACCAGGGAGTGTTCTTACACTGACCAGGGAGTGTTCTTACACTAACCAGGGAGTGTTCTTACACTGACCAGGGAGTGTTCTTACACTCACCAGGGAGTGTTCTTACACTAACCAGGGAGTGTTCTTACACTAACCAGGGAGTGTTCTTACACTGACCAGGGAGTGTTCTTACACTGACCAGGGAGTGTTCTTACACTGACCAGGGAGTGTTCTTACACTGACCAGAGAGTGTTCTTACACTAACCAGGGAGTGTTCTTACACTAACCAGGGAGTGTTCTTACACTAACCAGGGAGTGTTCTTACACTGACCAGGGAGTGTTCTTACACTCACCAGGGAGTGTTCTTACACTGACCAGGGAGTGTTCTTACACTAACCAGGGAGTGTTCTTACACTGACCAGGGAGTGTTCTTACACTGACCAGGGAGTGTTCTTACACTGACCAGGGAGTGTTCTTACACTGACCAGGGAATGTTCTTACACTGACCAGGGAGTGTTCTTACACTGACCAGGGAGTGTTCTTACACTAACCAGGGAGTGTTCTTACACTAACCAGGGAGTGTTCTTACACTAACCAGGGAGTGTTCTTACACTGACCAGGGAGTGTTCTTACACTGACCAGGGAGTGTTCTTACACTGACCAGGGAGTGTTCTTACACTGACAAGGGAGTGTTCTTACACTGACCAGGGAGTGTTCTTACACTAACCAGGGAGTGTTCTTACACTAACCAGGGAGTGTTCTTACACTGACCAGGGAGTGTTCTTACACTAACCAGGGAGTGTTCTTACACTGACCAGGGAGTGTTCTTACACTGACCAGGGAGTGTTCTTACACTGACCAGGGAGTGTTCTTACACTAACAAGGGAGTGTTCTTTCACTGACCAGGGAGTGTTCTTACACTAACCAGGGAGTGTTCTTACACTGGCCAGGGAGTGTTCTTACACTGACCAGGGAGTGTTCTTACACTAACCAGGGAGTGTTCTTACACTGACCAGGGAGTTTTCTTACACTGACCAGGGAGTGTTCTTACACTAACCAGGGAGTGTTCTTACACTGACCAGGGAGTGTTCTTACTCTGACCAGGGAGTGTTCTTACACTGACCAGGGAGTGTTCTTACACTAACCAGGGAGTGTTCTTACACTGACCAGGGAGTGTTCTTACACTGACCAGGGAGTGTTCTTACACTGACCAGGGAGTATTCTTACACTAACCAGGGAGTGTTCTTACACTGGCCAGGGAGTGTTCTTACACTGACCAGAGAGTGTTCTTACACTGGCCAGGCAGTGTTCTTACACTGGCCCGACAATGTTCTGACACTGGCCAGTGTTTTTACAATGGCCAGTGTTCTTACACTGTCCAGGCAGTGTTCTTACACTGCCCAGACAGTGTTCTTACAATGGCCAGTGTTCTTACACTGGCCAGGCAGTGTTCTTACACTGGCCAGGCAGTGTTCTCACACTGGCCAGGCAGTGTTCTTACGCTGGCCAAGCAGTGTTCTTACATTGGCCAAGGAGTGTTCTTACACTGGCCAGGCAGTGTTCTTCCACTATCCAGGCAGTGTTCTTAGACTATCCAGGCAGTGTTTTTACACTGGTCAGTGAGTGTTCTTACACTGCCCAGGCAGTGCTCTTACACTGGCCAGATCAACTAGACTACAGTGATCAACTAGACTACAGTGATCAACTAGACTACAGTGATCAACTAGACTACAGTGATCAACTAGACTACAGTGATCAACTAGACTACAGTGATCAACTAGACTACAGTGATCAACTAGACTACAGTGATCAACTAGACTACAGTGATCAACTAGACTACAGTTATCAGCTAGACTACAGTGATCAACCTAGACTACAGTTATCAGCTAGACTACAGTGATCAACTAAAACTACAGTGATCAACTAGACTAAAAGTGATCAACTAGACTACAGTTATCAGCTAGACTACAGTGATCAACTAGACTACAGTGATCAACTAGACTACAGTGATCAACTAGACTACAGTTATCAGCTAGACTACAGTGATCAACTAGACTACAGTGATCAACTAGACTACAGTGATCAACTAGACTACAGTGATCAACTAGACTACAGTTATCAGCTAGACTACAGTGATCAACTAGACTACAGTGATCAACTAGACTACAGTTATCAAACTAGACTACAGTGATCAACTAGACTACAGTGATCAACTAGACTACAGTTATCAGCTAGACTACAGTGATCAACTAGACTACAGTGATCAACTAGACTACAGTGATCAACTAGACTACAGTGATCAACTAGACTACAGTGATCAACTAGACTACAGTTATCAGCTAGACTAAAAGTGATCAACTAGACTACAGTGATCAACTAGACTACAGTTATCAGCTAGACTACAGTGATCAACTAGACTACAGTGATCAACTAGACTACAGTTATCAGCTAGACTACAGTGATCAACTAGACTACAGTGATCAACTAGACTACAGTTATCAGCTAGACTACAGTGATCAACTAGACTACAGTGATCAACTAGACTACAGTGATCAACTAGACTACAGTGATCAACTAGACTACAGTGATCAACTAACTACAGTGATCAACTAGACTACAGTGATCAACTAGACTACAGTTATCAGCTAGACTACAGTGATCAACTAGACTACAGTGATCAACTAGACTACAGTGATCAACTAGACTACAGTGATCAACTAGACTACAGTGATCAACTAGACTACAGTTATCAGCTAGACTACAGTGATCAACTAGACTAGTGATCAACTAGACTACAGTGATCAAGACAACAGTGATCAATTAGGCTACAGTGATCAACTAGACTACAGTGATCAACTAGACTACAGTGATCAACTAGACTACAGTGATCAACTAGACTACAGTGATCAACTAGACTACAGTGATCAATTAGGCTACAGTGATCAACTAGACTACAGTGATCAACTAGACTACAGTGATCAACTAGGCTACAGTGATCAACTAGACTACAGTGATCAACTAGACTACAGTGATCAACTAGACTACAGTGATCAACTAGACTACAGTGATCAACTAGGCTACAGTGATCAACTAGACTACAGTGATCAACTAGGCTACAGTGATCAACTAGACTACAGTGATCAACTAGACTACAGTTATCAGCTAGACTACAGTGATCAACTAGACTACAGTGATCAACTAGGCTACAGTGATCAACTAGACTACAGTGATCAACTAGACTACAGTTATCAGCTAGACTACAGTGATCAACTAGACTACAGTGATCAACTAGACTACAGTGATCAACTAGACTACAGTGATCAACTAGACTACAGTGATCAACTAGACTACAGTGATCAACTAGACTACAGTGATCAACTAGACTACAGTGATCAACTAGACTACAGTTATCAGCTAGACTACAGTGATCAACTAGACTACAGTTATCAGCTAGACTACAGTGATCAACTAGACTACAGTGATCAACTAGACTACAGTGATCAACTAGACTACAGTGATCAACTAGACTACAGTGATCAACTAGACTACAGTGATCAACTAGACTACAGTGATCAACTAGACTACAGTGATCAACTAGACTACAGTGATCAACTAGGCTACAGTGATCAACTAGACTACAGTGATCAACTAGACTACAGTGATCAACTAGACTACAGTGATCAACTAGACTACAGTGATCAACTAGACTACAGTGATCAACTAGACTACAGTGATCAACTAGACTACAGTGATCAACTAGGCTACAGTGATCAACTAGACTACAGTGATCAACTAGACTACAGTGATCAACTAGACTACAGTGATCAACTAGACTACAGTGATCAACTAGACTACAGTGATCAACTAGACTACAGTGATCAACTAGACTACAGTGATCAACTAGACTACAGTGATCAACTAGACTAGTGATCAACTAGACTACAGTGATCAACTAGACTACAGTGATCAACTAGACTAGTGATCAACTAGACTACAGTGATCAACTAGACTAGTGATCAACTAGACTACAGTGATCAACTAGACTACAGTGATCAACTAGACTACAGTGATCAACTAGACTACAGTGATCAACTAGACTACAGTGATCAACTAGACTACAGTGATCAACTAGACTACAGTGATCAACTAGACTACAGTGATCAACTAGACTACAGTGATCAACTAGACTACAGTGATCAACTAGACTACAGTTATCAGCTAGACTACAGTGATCAACTAGACTACAGTGATCAACTAGACTACAGTGATCAACTAGACTACAGTGATCAACTAGACTACAGTGATCAACTAGACTACAGTGATCAACTAGACTACAGTGATCAACTAGACTACAGTGATCAACTAGACTAGTGATCAACTAGACTACAGTGATCAACTAGACTACAGTGATCAACTAGACTAGTGATCAACTAGACTACAGTGATCAACTAGACTACAGTTATCAGCTAGACTACAGTGATCAGCTAGACTACAGTGATCAACTAGACTACAGTGATCAACTAGACTACAGTGATCAACTAGACTACAGTGATCAACTAGACTACAGTGATCAACAGACTACAGTGATCAACTAGACTACAGTGATCAACTAGACTACAGTGATCAGCTAGACTTTCAGTGATCAACTAACTACAGTGATCAACTAGACTACAGTGATCAGCTAGACTACAGTGATCAACTAGACTACAGTTATCAGCTAGACTACAGTGATCAACTAGACTACAGTGATCAACTAGACTACAGTGATCAACTAGACTACAGTGATCAACTAGACTACAGTGATCAACTAGAAATACAGTTAAACAGCTAGACTAAAAGTGATCAACTAGACTACAGTGATCAACTAGACTACAGTGATCAACTAGACTACAGTGATCAACTAGACTACAGTGATCAACTAGACTACAGTTATCAGCTAGACTACAGTGATCAACTAGACTAGTGATCAACTAGACTACAGTGATCAACTAGACTACAGTGATCAGCTAGACTACAGTGATCAACTAGACTTCAGTGATCAACTAGACTACAGTGATCAACTAGACTACAGTGATCAACTAGACTAGTGATCAACTAGACTACAGTGATGAACTAGACTACAGTGATCAACTAGACTACAGTGATCAACTAGACTAGTGATCAACTAGACTACAGTGATCAACTAGACTACAGTGATCAACTAGACTACAGTTATCAGCTAGACTACAGTGATCAACTAGACTACAGTGATCAACTAGACTACAGTGATCAACTAGACTAGTGATCAACTAGACTAGAGTGATCAACTAGACTACAGTGATCAACTAGACTACAGTGATCAACTAGACTACAGTGATCAACTAGACTACAGTGATCAACTAGACTACAGTGATCAACTAGACTACAGTGATCAACTAGACTACAGTTATCAGCTAGACTACAGTGATCAACTAGGCTACAGTGATGAACTAGACTACAGTGATCAACTAGACTAGTGATCAACTAGGCTACAGTGATGAACTAGACTACAGTGATCAACTAGACTAGTGATCAACTAGACTACAGTGATCAAGACAACAGTGATCAATTAGGCTACAGTGATCAACTAGACTACAGTGATCAACTAGACTACAGTGATCAACTAGACTACAGTTATCAGCTAGACTACAGTGATCAACTAGACTACAGTGATCAACTAGACTACAGTGATCAACTAGACTACAGTGATCAACTAGACTACAGTTATCAGCTAGACTACAGTGATCAACTAGACTACAGTTATCAGCTAGACTACAGTGATCAACTAGACTACAGTGATCAACTAGACTACAGTGATCAACTAGACTACAGTGATCAACTAGACTACAGTGATCAACTAGACTACAGTTATCAGCTAGACTACAGTGATCAACTAGGCTACAGTGATGAACTAGACTACAGTGATCAACTAGACTAGTGATCAACTAGGCTACAGTGATGAACTAGACTACAGTGATCAACTTGACTAGTGATCAACTAGACTACAGTGATCAAGACAACAGTGATCAATTAGGCTACAGTGATCAACTAGACTACAGTGATCAACTAGACTACAGTGATCAACTAGACTACAGTTATCAGCTAGACTACAGTGATCAACTAGACTACAGTGATCAACTAGACTACAGTGATCAACTAGACTACAGTGATCAACTAGACTACAGTTATCAGCTAGACTACAGTGATCAACTAGACTACAGTTATCAGCTAGACTACAGTGATCAACTAGACTACAGTGATCAACTAGACTACAGTGATCAACTAGACTACAGTGATCAACTAGACTACAGTGATCAACTAGACTACAGTTATCAGCTAGACTACAGTGATCAACTAGACTAGTGATCAACTAGACTACAGTGATCAAGACAACAGTGATCAATTAGGCTACAGTGATCAACTAGACTACAGTGATCAACTAGACTACAGTGATCAACTAGACTACAGTGATCAACTAGACTACAGTGATCAACTAGACTACAGTGATCAATTATGCTACAGTGATCAACTAGACTACAGTGATCAACTAGACTACAGTGATCAACTAGGCTACAGTGATCAACTAGACTACAGTGATCAACTAGACTACAGTGATCAACTAGACTACAGTGATCAACTAGGCTACAGAATCAACATAGACTACAGTGATCAACTAGGCTACAGTGATCAACTAGACTACAGTGATCAACTAGACTACAGTTATCAGCTAGACTACAGTGATCAACTAGACTAACAGTGATCAACTAGCTACAGTGATCAACTAGACTACAGTGATCCAACTAGACTACAGTTATCAAACTAGACTACAGTGATCAACTAGACTACAGTGATCAACTAGACTACAGTGATCAACTAGACTACAGTGATCAACTAGACTACAGTGATCAACTCAGACTACAGTGATCAACTAGACTACAGTTATCAGCTAGACTACAGTGATCAACTAGACTACAGTTATCAGCTAGACTACAGTGATCAACTAGACTACAGTTGATCAACTTAGACTACAGTGATCAACTAGACTACAGTGATCAACTAGACTACAGTGATCAACTAGACTACAGTGATCAAACTAGACTACAGTGATCAACTAGACTACAGTGATCAACTAGACTACAGTGATCAACTAGCTACATGATCAACTAGACTACAGTGATCAACTAGACTACAGTGATCAACTAGACTACAGTGATCAACTAGACTACAGTGATCAACTAGACTACAGTGATCAACTAGACTACATGTGATCAACTAGACTACAGGATCAACTAGACTACAGTGATCAACTAGACTACAGTGATCAACTAGACTACAGTGATCAACTAGACTACAGTGATCAACTAGACTACAGTGATCAACTAGACTACAGTGATCAACTAGACTAGTGATCAACTAGACTACAGTGATCAACTAGACTACAGTGATCAACTAGACTAGTGATCAACTAGACTACAGTGATCAACTAGACTAGTGATCAACTAGACTACAGTGATCAACTAGACTACAGTGATCAACTAGACTACAGTGATCAACTAGACTACAGTGATCAACTAGACTACAGTGATCAACTAGACTACAGTGGATCAACTAGACTACAGTGATCAACTAGACTACAGTGATCAACTAGACTACAGTGATCAACTAGACTACAGTGATCAACTAGACACAGTTATCAGCTAGACTACAGTGATCAACTAGACTACAGTGATCAACTAGACTACAGTGATCAACTAGACTACAGTGACAACTAGACTACAGTGATCAACTAGACTACAGTGATCAACTAGACTACAGTGATCAACTAGACTACAGTGAAACAACTAGACTAGTGATCAACTAGACTACAGTGATCAACAGACTACAGTGACAACTAGACTAGTGATCAACTAGACTACAGTGATCAACTAGACTACAGTTATCAGCTAGACTACAGTG
>NC_069442.1:5887896-5892896 GCF_026875155.1 Cherax quadricarinatus | reverse complement strand
CCACTACTTTACTTGCTAGGCTATTCCACTTGCTGACGACTCTATGACTGAAGAAATACTTCCTAACGTCCCTGTGACTCGTCTGAGTCTTCAGCTTCCAGTTGTGACTCTTTGTTTCTGTGTCCCCTCTCTGGAACATCCTATCTCTGTCCACCTTGTCTATTCCCCGCAGTATCTTGTATGTCGTTATCATGTCTCCCCTGACCCTTCTGTCCTCCAGTGTCGTCAGTCCAATTTCCCTTAACCTTTCCTCGTACGACATTTCCCTGAGCTCTGGGACTAGCCTTGTTGCAAACCTTTGTACTTTCTCTAACTTCTTGACGTGCTTGACCAGGTGTGGGTTCCAGACTGGTGCTCCATACTCCAGTATGGGCCTAACATACACAGTGTACAGTGTCTTGAACGATTCACTATTAAGGTATCAGAACGCTATTCTCAGGTTTGCCAGGCGCCCGTATGCTGCAGCAGTTATTTGGTTGACGTGTGCCTCCGGTGACGTGCTCGGTTTTATGGTCACCCCAAGGTCTTTCTCCCTGAGTGAGGTCTGTAGTCTTTGTCCACCTAGCCTATACTCTGTCTGCGGTCTTCTTTGCCCCTCCCCAATCTTCATGACTTTGCATTTGGCTGGATTGAATTCGAGAAGCCAGTTTCTGGATCACATGTCCAGCCTGTCCAAGTCTCTTTGCAGTCCTGCCTCATCCTTATCTGATTTAATTCTTCTCATCAACTTCACATCATCTGCGAATAGGGACACTCCTTCCATCATGTCGTTCGTGTATATCAAAAATAGCACTGGTCCTAGAACTGACCCCTGTGGGACCCCGCTTGTCACAGGCGCCCACTGTGATACCTCTTCACGTACCATGACTCGTTGCTGCCTCCCTGTCAGGTATTCCTTTATCCATTGCAGTGCCCTCCCTGTTATATGCGCCTGATCCTCCAATTTCTGCACTAATCTCTTGTGGGGAACTGTGTCAAAGGCCTTCTTGCAGTCTAGGAAAACACAATCAACCCACCCCTCTCTCTCGTGTCTTACTTCTGTTACCTTGTCATTAAACTCCAGGAGGTTTGTGACACAGGATTTGCCTTCCATGAACCCATGCTGGTTTTCATTTATAATCTTGTTCCGTTCCAGGTGTTCCACCACTCTCCTCCTGATAATCTTCTCCATGACTTTGCACACAATACATGTCAGAGACACTGGTCTGTAGTTTAGTGCCTCATTTCTGTTTCCTTTCTTAAATATGGGGACTACATTTGCTGTCTTCCATTTCTCAGGTAGTTGCCCAGTTTCAAGGGATGTGTTGAAGATTGTGGTTAGGGGCATGCACAGCATCTCTGCTCCTTCTCTAAGGACCCATGGGGAGATGTTGTCCGGTCCCATCGCCTTTGAGGTATCAAGGTCACTTAGCAGCTTCTGCACCTCCTCCTCGGTTGTTCGTATGTCATCCAACACTTGTTGGTATATTCCCTCTTGGTGTTCCTTTCTGTGCTGTCTTCCCACAGCCCTTCCCGTCTCTACTGTAAAAACTTCCTTAAATCTCCTGTTTAGCTCCTCACATACCTCCTGATCATTTCTTGTGAGTTCTTCCCCTTCTGTCCTTAATCTGATCACCTGGTCTTTGTCTTCCTCCTGATGTGGCTATTACCTGGAGACCTGGAGTTTACAACAATTTCGGGTCAGTCTTGATTTTCGATGCTATGTCATTTTCATACTGTCGCTGGGCCTCCCTCCTTATCTGTGCATACTCGTTCCTGGCTCTTCGACTGATCTCCCTGTTTTCGTGTGTTCTCTGAGTTCTGTACTTTTTCCATTCTCTATTGCACTTTGTTTTTGCCTCCTTACATCGTCAGGTAAACCAGGAGCTCGTTCTGGTCTTCCCATTGTTTCTGTTGCCCTTAGGAATAAACCTTTCCACTGCCTCCTTGTATTTTGTTACATATTCCATCATTTCGTTTACTGGCTTTCATGCCAGTTCTCTGTCCCACGGAACCTCCTGCAGGAAGTTCAACCCTATGTAGTCCCCTCTTTTATAGTCAGGCTTTTCCCATTCAACTCCTGTTACTCTCTCCACTTGTGTGTGTGTGTGTGTGTGTGTGTGTGTGTGTGTGTGTGTGTGTGTGTGTGTGTGTGTGTGTGGTGTGTGTGTGTGTGTGTGTGTATGTGTGTGTGTGTATGTGTGTGTGTGTATATGTGTGTATGTGTGTGTGTGTGTGTGTGTGTGTGTGTGTATGTGTGTGTGTGTGTGTGTGTGTGTATGTGTGTGTGTGTGTATGTGTGTATGTGTGTTGGTGTGTATATGTGTGTATGTGTGTGTGTGTGTGTGTGTGTGTGTGTGTGTGTGTGTGTGTGGTGTGTGTGTGTGTGTGTGTGTGTATGTGTGTGTGTGTATGTGTGTGTGTGTATATGTGTGTATGTGTGTGTGTGTGTGTGTGTGTGTGTGTGTGTGTGTGTGTGTGTGTGTGTGTGTATGTGTGTGTGTGTGTGTGTGTGTGTGTATGTGTGTGTGTGTGTATGTGTGTATGTGTGTGTGTGTATATGTGTGTGTTGTATGTGTGTGTGTGTGTGTGTGTTATGTGTGTGTGTGTGTGTGTGTGTGTGTGTGTGTGTGTGTGTGTGTGGTGTGTGTGTGTGTGTGTGTGTGTATGTGTGTGTGTGTATGTGTGTGTGTGTTATGTGTGTAGTGTGTGTGTGTGTGTGTGTGTGTGTGTGTGTGTGTGTGTGTGTGTGTGTGTGTGTGTGTGTGTGTGGAAGGCTTACTCAGCCCTGTAACAACTTCAGACAGTATTACCAAGGCTGGCTCCTCCTCAGGAAAATTAATGAATAGAAAAAGAACAAAAACTGACAAACATAAACACTTTATTATTTAGAGAATTTAAAATATAAAACACTTAAATATGAAATATTGATCCTACCTTAAAGAAAATGAAAAATGAAAAATATAAATATCTGAATTCAACGCTAATATATATATATAAAACTTGGGTGTCTGGTGTTGGTGACACTGCGTGTTGTTGAAATCGTAGCCGTTGCTGCTGATGGGTGGGGGGTCGCAGGTGTTGGTGACAACCCACCGGCTCGTTCTTCACAGATTTTATAGCCGTCAATAATCCGTCCAGATGACAGGAAAGCAGGTTTTTTTCCACTGCAATGATGAGGGGTTATATCCTGCTACTTGCATACACAAACAGGTAAGTGGATCAGAAATTGGGACGTCTCAGAACGTTAGTCCGTCTCCTTCAATTCTACTCGTTGATTGGCAGGTGACCCTCTCTGTCATTTCAAGCTGTAAAGAGAGACAGATTACCCACTTCTTAAGAAATCACTCTCCATGATAAGTACAATACCTAAAAGATGAGGTGATTATTAAAACATTTAACCTATCAAGACTGAAAGGACTAAGTGAATTATTGGTCAAAAGTGAAGCTTTCAACCAATAAGTCCACTAGAATATGAGCAGGCATGTACTTACAGTAGTGTTGGGAGCTGTGAGTCGAGTGATTTACTGTTTGACCGGAGCCCCACACGTCACCTTTGGGGGGGGGGAGAAGGGAGGGGAAGGGATAGCGGGAGCTAGACTGACCCTACCTTAACAAGTAGCCTGCAATGAAACTATTGTTACTATATATTCCCTCGCTACTCCTATCTATTGAACTTTTCCCTGACAGTGTACGTGCGTGCTTGACTGAATTGTGGATTGAGTGACTACACAACTGACTGGACTGGGGAACAGATTATTGACTGATTTAATGAGGGATGGATTGACTGATTGATTGGTTGATGGGTAGATTGAGTGGATGATGGATGGATTGATTGGATTAGGGATAAATTGCTTGACTGACTGATTGGATGATGGATAGATTAATAAATTGATTGGATGATGAATAGACTGATTGATTGCTTGAGGGATAGATTAACTAATTGGTTGAGGATAGATTGATAGACTGATTGAATGAGTGTTGGATTGATTGTTTGGTTGAGGGATAGATTTTTTGGATGAGGGATTGATTTATTGGATGGAGGATAGATTGATTGGTTGGATGATTGGTTGAGGGATACATTGACTAACTAGTTGAGGGATAGATTGACTGATCTATTGGATGAGGGACAGATTGAGTGAATGGATGAGGATAAAATATATTGATTGATTGGATGAGGGATAGTTGATTGAATGAGGGATAGATCGATTGGATGAGAGATTGATTGGATGGGGGATAGACTGGACACACCTCAGCTCTTGAGATTAGTCTCATTTCAAATCTCTAGATTTTTTTCTCATTTTGACATGTTCTGTCAGCTGTGGGTTTTCTACTGGTGTCACATACTCGAGGATGAACCTGACACATGCCGTATATAATATCGTGACTGACTCCTTGTCAAGGTTCCTGAAAGCTCACCTTATATTTGTCAGTCTCTCGTGTCCTGAAGAGGTAATTCAATTGATGTGTGTATCGGGTGATATGTTCGGAACTATGTTCACCCCGGGGTCCTCCTTGATTTAGGCTGGCAGTCACTGTTTGCCCCCAAAGCTCCACTCTGTTTATGGTCTTTTCTGCCTTTTCCTGATATTCACGACTTTGCATTTGCTGAGGTTAAATTCCAACAGCCACTTGTCAAATCAACAACACAGAGTGTCCAGACAGATGTGTAGAATTTATCGGTCAACTTTTTGTATTCTTATTAGTTCTGTCATCTGTAAACAGGGACACACCTGATTGTTCCTTCTGTCGTGTCTTTTACGTACACGAGAAACAGTACTGGTCCAAATACTGACCCTTGTGGAGCCCCACTCGTCACCCTCGCCCATCCCAACACCTCCTGGACACTACTTGATTCCTTCCTGTTAAGTATTCGTTGATTCACTGCCGCGCCTTCCTTGTCATTCCTGCCTGGTGATCTAGTTATTGTCCCAGTCTCTTGTGAGGTGCTCTATCAAACACTTTCTTACAGCCACGACTACGCAGTCCATCCATCCCTCTCTCCTGCCTAACTTCTCTTA
>NC_069442.1:5869297-5887396 GCF_026875155.1 Cherax quadricarinatus | reverse complement strand
TTTGATTTTTTTAAATGATGCTTAAGGTCACATGTTTGGTATCCTCTTTAAATGATAACCTAAAAAAGTGTATGGCATTATCTTCATTACACAGCACTTTAGTTTAAGAAGATGTTGTTGCCCAAAATCAAGTCCCTACCTGAGAGGATCCCTTTTTAGCTAGTCACATGTCCTCATCAGGGGTAATATGGTTCATTTCAGCTTAGCTACCTGAAGTGTACCAAAACAGGTTATGCATGAACTACTGTCACATACAGGTATTATGTAGGGTACACATACATACACATCCTTAAAGTATTCAGAATTTTAGAGATAATTATAAATTCAAGGTTTAGAAGTTTTTTTTCCCCTTTTATTCAGAAAAATCCAAACTGAAAATTAGCCATTTAATATCTAGAATTTTCTCTTTTTTCAAAAAAAAATTAAATTTTTAATTGTTCCAAATACAAAATATTTGTTTTCAGAATCTGAGAGACTTCTGAATAACAGAGCTTTGAATACAAGAGATGTTATTATTGCATAATGTAAGTTAGTGCTAATACAGTAATTTTTTGATCACCATAATGATGCATGTACTTACAGTGAGGTAAGGTAAAATACGAGACACGATTTTTGCTGGGGGAAGATCTTAGGCGCATGTGGCTTCAGCAGAAGTTGACTTTGATGAGAGGACCCATGAGCACCACACCAGTAAAGAATTGTGGCCGTGCCATTGCACACTTGATGGCAATCATCCCACCCTGCAATGCCAACACAAATATTAAATTCCATGTAAGAAAACAGATGATTTCTTTCAGTTTGCCTTGCTGGTATTGAAAACATTCATTGAGTCTCTGCCCAGGGGGGAAACTATTTATATTTAAATATCATACAGGATGAAAGATATTCAGATCCATAACTTACAAACTTCTGAATTGCAAACATCTCTATTTAAAAACTGAGCTCTTAGGAACTAATATTTTTTTAATAAATGATAATCTGCTGTTTTCTGTTGTTAAAACACAAGTGGCAAAGGTTTGGAATGCTATGAGCAACAGAGTGGATGTACTGCAACCAGTAACTTTATTCTGCCACACCATAGAAGCTCAGTTTGCAGTAGTCATACGTATTTGTTGTTTTATAACTTATTTAAAAAATATAATTATGTATCACAAGCACAAGCGTGTGTTTACTGACAACTCTTGAGTTATGGAAAATAATACCTATGCCTTTTGAAATGAATTTGACATAATAAAACAATCTGAAAATAATGAAACTCCATCAGGCATCTTGAAAGAATTAAAGTACCGTACTATTTTTTATTCCAGTATTTATAAATGAAAAGGGCCAGTGTCAAATATGCTTGTCTTAAGTAAGTTTATTTAGAAAAAGCCAAAGTGACTTATTTCTACTGGGGTTCTTGGCTACTGTAGAACCTAATTCTTATTTATACTAGGGGTTTCTAAGATTCTGAGTATACCAAATACACGTATTTTAAATGAAAAATATCCCCCTAAAGGGAAGAAAATAATCTTCCCAATAAGAAAAATAATCTTCCCAAAGGGAAGAAAATAATCAAATGATCTCTGGAAGAAAATAGGATTTCATCCTGAAGCATTATTATTATTTTAATCAAGGGAGAAGCGCTAAACCCGTAGGATTATACAGTGCCAGTCGGGGGGGGGGATGTGGAAGGTATTCAGGCTCATTCAGGGAACTGGAGCACAGATCCAAATTCCCTAGCTCAAGGGGCCCCTCACCAGCATCAAGGAACCTTTCTTGAGGGCCCTGAAGAAACGGAACCTTGAAGCTTTAAATTTTTATAGCGTCTTCAACCTCAGAATGCTCCACAATGGTACATCCAAGCTAATTCTTATATAGCACAGTATGGTACAATTTTAAATGACATTCTTATATTTGACAAAGAACATGCTTTCCCTGCCTTTCTTGTACAAGAAGGATCCCTGATTTTTTTGTGCAAGAAGGATCCCTGATTTTTTTGTGCAAGAAGAACCCCTGACTTTCATGTGCAAAAAGGGATCCCCGAATTTCTTGTACAAGAAGGATCCCTGACTTTCTTGTGCAAGTAGGATCCCCGACTTTCTTGTGCAAGTGGGATCCCCGACTTTCTTGTGCATGAAGGATCCCTGACTTTTTTGTGCAGAAGGACCCCTGACTTTTTGTACAAGAAGGATCCCTGACTTTCTTGTACAAGAAGGATCCCTGACTTTCTTGTACAAGAAGGATCCCTGACTTTCTTGTACAAGAAGGATCCCTGACTTTCTTGTACAAGAAGGATCCCTGACTTTCTTGTACAAAAAAGGGATCCCTGACTTTCTTGTAGAAGAAGGATCTCTGACTTTCTTGTACAAGAAGGATCTCTGACTTTCTTGTACAAGAAGGATCTCTGACTTTCTTGTACAAGAAGGATCTCTGACTTTCTTATACAATAAGGATCCCTGACTTTCTTATACAAGAAGGATCCCTGACTTTCTTGTACAAGAAGGATCCCTGACTTTCTTGTACAAGAAGGATCCCTGACTTTCTTGTACAAGAAGGATCCCTGACTTTCTTGTACAAGAAGGATCCCTGACTTTCTTATACAAAAAAGGATCCCTGACTTTCTTATACAAGAAGGATCCAAAACTTTCTTGTACAAGAAGGATCCCTAACTTTCTTGTACAAGAAGGATCCCTAACTTTCTTGTACAAGAAGGAACCCTTTCATGTGCAAGAAGGATCCCTGACTTTCTTGTACAAGAAGGATCAGTGACTTTCTTGTACAAGAAGGATCCCTGACTTTCTTGTACAAGAAGGATCCCTGACTTTCTTGTACAAGAAGGATCCCTGACTTTCTTGTACAGGAAGGATCCCTGACTTTCTTGTACAAGAAGGATCCCTGACTTTCTTGTACAAGAAGGATCCCTGACTTTCTTGTGCAAAAAGGATCCTTAACTATATTGTACAAACAAATCCCCCTTCCCATTCCTGCCCACACCAAAACATTTCTATGACGGGGGATATAGTGTGTGTGTTTTGTGTGTGTACTATATATATATATAATATATATATTATATATATATATATATATATTATATAATTTTAAATAATATATATAAAATAATACATGAATGAGATGGTGTAACCAGGAGGGGGTGCAAGATGGTGGACAAACAGTAGTAAGAAAGACTTCCCCATTGAGTGACCTACAATAAAGCAAGGTAGGCTGGGGTGGGTGGCACCAGGTCATCACAGTGATGCAGTACATCTTTAAACGTAGTCATCAACGCACTCAACGTAGCCTCGTATGCCCTCTGACCTCCCGTGACCCACTGCAACATTTGTTTTAATATAAACCAATGAAAAAAACAAGTTAATACATATCATATCATTGATTGAAAGAAATCCTAAAATATATCGCTGACGTGAGCCGGGTGGTAATAACACCGGAGTCAGCCTGGTGGTAACACCGTAGTCAGCCTGGTGGTAATAACACTGTAGTCAGCCTGGTGGTAATAACACCGTAGTCAGCCTGGTGGTAATAACACTGTAGTC
This sequence comes from Cherax quadricarinatus, assembly GCF_026875155.1. Lineage (NCBI taxonomy): Eukaryota > Metazoa > Arthropoda > Malacostraca > Decapoda > Parastacidae > Cherax > Cherax quadricarinatus. The sequence continues at coordinate 5,883,863 of NC_069442.1, read as the reverse complement.
AGCCTGGTGGTAATAACACTGTAGTCAGCCTGGTGGTAATAACACTGTAGTCAGCCTGGTGGTAATAACACAGTAGTCGGCCTGGTGGTAATAACACTGTAGTCAGCCTGGTGGTAATAACACTGTAGTCAGCCTGGTGGTAACACCGTAGTCAGCCTGGTGGTAATAACACCGTAGTCAGCCAGGTGGTAATAACACTGTAGTCAGCCTGGTGGTAATAACACCGTAGTCAGCCTGGTGGTAATAACACTGTAGTCAGCCTGGTGGTAACACCGTAGTCAGCCTGGTGGTAATAACACCGTAGTCAGCCAGGTGGTAATAACACCGTAGTCAGCCTGGTGTTAATAAAACCGTAGTCAGCCTGGTGGTAATAACACTGTAGTCAGCCTGGTGGTAATAACACTGTAGTCAGCCTGGTGGTAATAACTGTAGTCAGCCTGGTGGTAATAACACAGTAGTCAGCCTGGTGGTAATAACTCCGTAGTCAGCCGGGTGGTAATAACACTGTAGTCAGCCTGGTGGTAATAACACCGTAGTCAGCCTGGTGGTAATAACATTGTAGTCAGCCTGGTGGTAATAACACCGTAGTCAGCCTGGTGGTAATAACACCGTAGTCAGCCTGGTGGTAATAACACCGTAGTCAGCCTGGTGGTAATAACACAGTAGTCAGCCTGGTGGTAATAACACTGTAAATCAGCCGGTGGTAATAACACTGTAGTCAGCCTGGTGGTAATAACACTGTAGTCAGCCTGGTGGTAATAACACCGTAGTCAGCCTGGTGGTAATAACACTGTAGTCAGCCTGGTGGTAACACAGTAGTCAGCCTGGTGGTAATAACACCGTAGTCAGCCTGGTGGTAACAACACCGTAGTCAGCCTGGTGGTAATAACACCGTGGTCAGCCTGGTGGTGACCGCAGTCAGCCGTAACACACCAATCAGCCTGGCGGCAGTAACACAGCAGTCAGCCTGGCGGCAGTAATACAGCAGTCAGCCTGGCGGCAGTAACACAGCAGTCAGCCTGGCGGCAGTAACACAACAGTCAGCCTGGCGGCAGTAACACAACAGTCAGCCTGGCGGCAGTAACACAAGTCAGCCTGGCGGCAGTAACACAGCAGTCAGCCTGGCGGCAGTAACAGAATAGTCAGGCTGGGGACAGTAACACAGCAGTCAGCCTGGCGGCAGTAACACAACAGTCAGCCTGGCGGCAGTAACACAGCAGTCAGCCCGGCGGCAGTAACACAGCAGTCAGCAGTAACACAGCAGTCAGCCTGGCGGCAGTAACACAACAGTCAGCCTGGCGGCAGTAATAGAATAGTCAGCCTGGCGACAGTAACACAGCAGTCAGCCTAGCGGCAGTAACACAACAGTCAGCCTGGCGGCAGTAACATAACAGTCAGCCTGGCGGCAGTAACACAGCAGTCAGCCTGGCGGCAGTAACAGAATAGCCTGGCGACAGTAACACAGCAGTCAGCCTGGCGGCAGTAACACAACAGTCAGCCTGGCGCCATTAACACTACAGTCTGCAGTAACACAGCAATCAGCCTGGCGGCAATAACACAGCAGTCAGCCTGGCGGCATTAACACAGCAGTCAGCCTGGCGGCAGTAACACAGCAGTCAGCCTGGCGGCACTAACACAGCAGTCAGCCGTAACACAGCAGCCTGGCGGCAGTAACACAGCAGTCAGCCCGGCGGCAGTAACACAGCAATCAGCCTGGCGGCAGTAACACAGTCAGCCTGGCGGCAGTAATACAATAGCCAGCCTAGCGGCAGTAACACAACAGTCAGCAGCAACACAGCAATTACCAGTAACACAGCACTTAGCCTGGCGGCAGTAACACACCAGTCAGCACTGGAGCAGTAACACAGCAGCCAGCAGTAACACAGCAGTCAGTCTGGCGGCAGTAACACAGCAGTCAGCAGTAACACAGCAATCAGCAGTAACACAGCAGTCAGCCTGGCGGCAGTAACACAGCAATCAGCCTGGCGGTAGTAACACAGCAGTCAGCCTGGCGGTAGTAACACAGCAGTCTGTGTGGCGGCAGTAACACAGCAGTCAGCCTGGCGGCAGTAACACAGCAGTCAGCCTGGCGGCAGTAACACAGCAGTCAATCTGGCGGCAGTAACACAGCAGTCAGCCTGGCGGCAGTAACACAGCAGTCAGCCTGGCGGCAGTAACACACCAGTCCGCCTGGCGGCAGTAACACAGCAGTCAGCCTGGCGGCAGTAACACAGCAGTCAGCCTGGCGCAGTAACCCCAGCAGTCCGCCTGGCGGCAGTAACACAGCAGTCAGCCTGGCGGGAGTAACACAGCAGTCAGCCTGGCGGTAGTAACACAGCAGTCAGCCTGGCGGCAGTAACACAGCAGTCAATCTGGCGGCAGTAACACAGCAGTCAGCCTGGCGGCAGTAACACAGCAGTCCGCCTGGCGGCAGTAACACAGCAGTCAGCCTGGCGGCAGTAACACAGCAGTCAGCCTGGCGGCAGTAACACAGCAGTCCGCCTGGCGGCAGTAACACAGCAGTCAGCCTGGCGACAGTAACACAGCAGTCAGCCTGGCGGCAGTAACACAGCAGTCAGCCTGGCGGCAGTAACACAGCAGTCAGTCGTAACACAGCAGTCAGCCTGGCGGCAGTAACACAGCAGTCAGCCTGGCGGCAGTAACACAGCAGTCAGCCGTAACACAGCAGTCAGCCTGGCGGCAGTAACACAGCAGTCAGCCTGGCGGCACTAACACAGCAGTCAGCCGTAACACAGCAGTCAACCTGGCGGCACTAACACAGCAATCAGCCGTAAGACAGCAATCAGCCTGGCGGCAGTAACACAGCAGTCAGCCTGGCGGCAGTAACACAGCAGTCAGCCTGGCGGCAGTAACACAACAGTCAGTCTGGCAGCAGTAACACAGCAGTCAGCCTGGCGGTAGTAACACAGCAATCAGCCTGGCGGCACTAACACAGCAGTCGGCCTGGCGGCAGTAACACAGCAGTCGGCCTGGCGGCACTAACACAGTAGTCAGCCGTAACACAGCAGTCAGCCTGGCGGCAGTAACACAGCAGTCAGCCTGGCGGCAGTAACACAGCAATCAGCCTGGCGGCAGTAACACAGCAGTCAGCCTGGCGGCAGTAACACAGCAGTCAGCCTGGCGGCAGTAACACAGCAGTCAGCCTGGCGGCAGTAACACAGCAATCAGCCTGGCGGCAGTAACACAGCAGTCAGCCTGGCGGCAGTAACACAGCAGTCAGCCTGGCAGCAGTAACACAACAGTCAACCTGGCGGCAGTAACACAGCAGTCAGCCTGGCGGCAGTAACACAGCATCAGCCTGGCGGCCAGTAACACAAAAAGTCAGCCTGGCGGCAGTAACACAGCAGTCAGCCGGCGGCAGTAACACAGCATCAGGGCCGGCGGCAGTAACACAGCAGTCAGCCTGGCGGCAGTAACACGGCAGTCAGCCTGACGGCAGTAACACAGCAGTCAGCCTGGCGGCAGTAACACAGCAGTCAGCCTGGCGGCAGTAACACAGCAGTCAGCCTGGCGGCAAGCACTAGGCCACAATGGGTGTCGCAGATAAAGTAGACAACTTGGTGCTGGGCCAAAGACCGGGAAGGGGAATCTCAAACCCAGTTCCTACCTTCCAACAGTGCCTGCCTGCTGGTGAATGGCTTTTGGTCCAAGGATTCTGATTTTTCCTCTCCTTCCTTGAATCACACCTGATTACCTCCCTTGCCCTAGGTGCTGTCTAACCCCATGACTGCAATAATATTCTATATTTCTACACTCGGCTGGTCAGTACCTGACCAGCCCCGCTGATTCGTACGTAGGATTGCGTGCGGCCAACATTAACAGCCTTGTTGATCAGGCCCTAAGCCACCATAGGCCTGGTCAAGCCCGGGGCCGCGGAGGCGTTGAACCCGAAACCCTATCAAATTATCATCTTTTATAGTTAAGGTTCATGAAATTGTTGGTGCAGGCTTTGGTGCCAGCTTAAAGACCCCGTCAGCTATTCTTTTTGACCTCTTTAATTCCATCTAGGCCAGGAAGTGGCGGGAGTTTGACTCATTTTTATTAGCTCTCACTAGTTCTCTCTACTTATTATCATGCCACTGTCGCTCCCTTCCCCGCCAGCAGCATCCACAAGAGCAGCAGGGTCGGAAGTGTGTCTTAGCCCCGGACACAATGACACTTGTTATTTGCTCACAAAAAGAGGTACAGACATGCTAATGAACCAAGACATGAAAGTGGGTCTGGGTTCTGCGCTTGAACCCTTAAGCTCGTGCCAAGGACCCGGGTTCATCCTGAGGCAGGTGGAGATGTTACTTGTTATTTTAATATCTTTAATATGCACCCCCATACCGATAAATTAGACACATGTGCAACTCTTGGGTATCTTTATTGAGGAAACGTTTCGCCACACAGTGGCTTCATCAGTCCATACGTAGGAGAAACTTGAAGAACAGGAGGAGAATGAGATAATCAGTCCCTCAACCTTGAGTCGATGTGTTCAGTCCATCAATCTAGAGTAGAATACGGCATATAAGCGGAGAAGCAGCTTATAAACCGTATGGCTACACCTCTCCTGCCATACGGTTTATAAGCTGCTTCTCCGCTCATATGCCGTATTCTACTCTAGAGTGATGGACTGAACACATCGACTCAAGGTTGAGGGACTGATTACCTCATTCTCCTCCTTTCTTCAAGTTTTCCTACTTTATGGACTTGATGAAGCCACTGTGTGGCGAAACGTTTCCTCAATAAAGATACCCAAGAGTTGCACATGTGTCTAATCTCCGCACTGTTTGCTTGATCTTCAGATAGTTCCTGACTATGGAACTGAACTTCTCCAGGCCGAGGGACTGACAACCTCAAATTCTACGACTTTAAGGGTGATGGACTGATTACATCGTCTTCACATCTCTACTGCTCCTGCCTACTTTCTGTATTCGACTGAAGAAGCCTACTGTGTAGGCGAAACGTTTCGGAATAAAGTTGTCTAACTGTTGCATATGTGTCTTACCTAACAACCTGTCGGTATTGTATACCATTTTGATGTTCATCCTGTCAGACACTGCAACACATGGCATCTTGGTACAGAAAACACCTTGGACAAGCTTTTCAAGTGAAAAGGGTTGGATCTGAGAGGGACATGACCTCTCAGTTGCCTCTCCCCTACTACTACTACTACTACTACTACTATTACTACTACTACTCTGCACCTCTCCTTCCGACAGTATTTAAGTCTGCACTGTCGCTTGATCTTCAGATAGTTCCTGACTATGGAACTGAACTGCTCCAGGCTGAGGGACTGACAACCTCAAATTCTACGACTTTAAGGGTGATGGACTGATTACATCGTCTTCACATCTCTACTGTTCCTGCCTACTTTCTGTATTCGACTGAAGAAGCCTACTGTGTAGGCGAAACGTTTCGGAATAAAGTTGTCTAACTGTTGCATATGTGTCTTACCTAACAACCTGTCGGTATTGTATACCATTTTGATGTTCATCCTGTCAGACACTGCAACACATGGCATCTTGGTACAGAAAACACCTTGGACAAGCTTTTCAAGTGAGAAGGGTTGGATCTGAGAGGGACATGACCCCTCAGTTGCCTCTCACTACTACTACTACTACTACTATCCTTACTATACTACTACCCCGCACCTCTCCTTCCGACAGTATTTAAGTCTCCGCACTGTCGCTTGATCTTCAGATAGTTCCTGACTATGGAACTGAACTTCTCCAGGCCGAGGGACTGACAACCTCAAATTCTACGACTTTAAGGGTGATGGACTGATTACATCGTCTTCACATCTCTACTGCTCCTGCCTACTTTCTGTATTCGACTGAAGAAGCCTACTGTGTAGGCGAAACGTTTCGGAATAAAGATGTCTAACTGTTGCATATGTGTCTTACCTAAACAAAGATACCCAAGAGTTGCACATGTGTCTAATTTATCAACATGTCGGTTCTCTGAACCATCCATCTACACCCCCATACCGTTACTTGAAGACTATTCCGGGGGTTGCTACCCCGGCGGCCCGATCCCGGACCAGGCTGGTTCATGACTTGATCAACCAGGCTGTTGGTGCCAGCCGCATGCAGTCCAGCATGAGACTAGCAGAAAATTTACACTTTCCGATTTTCTGTTGGTTGCGATTTATGGGGAAGAAAGTAGGTGATAGACAGCGCCAGGGGAGTGTACCTATTGAATGTTTTATAGTTGTATTTTTTTTACAGCTGCTGGCCCTGTTCACCTAGCAGTAAACAGGTACCCGAGGGGTTAGTCGACTGTGGTATCATTGTATGGAGAGGAGCAAAGACCCCCAATGGTTATAGATAAACATGTGCAACACTTAGGTATCTCTATGACAACGTTTCAAGTAATCAGTGGTTTTATTAATAATATTACAGAGTGAAGAAGTAATATGATAAGATCAGTGCCTCAGCCTAGAAAGATGGTATTCCATCCAACAGTCTCCATGAATCTGAGACAGATGCCTCTGCATGGAGACATACTGAAGGTAAGAGAGGTGAAGACTACGTCATCCAATACCTGGAGTATAGGTAAGACACATATGCAACCTACGTCTCACCTCCTGGCACTATATAAAGGCTCCATCCTGTCACTTCAACTTCATATTGTTTCAGACAACGGAACAATGCTCTTCTCCAGACTGAGGGACTGACCACCTCAAAACTTTAAGGGTGATGGACTGATTACATCGTCTTCAAGTATCTTCTGCTTCTATCAACTTTTCTGTACTCGACTGAAGAAGCCTACTGTGTAGGCGAAACGTTTCGAAATAAAGATACCTAACTGTTGCATATGTGTCTTACCTAACAATCTGTCGGTATTTTATACCATTTTAATGTTCAACCTGGAGTATACCTGGAGAGGGTTTCGCCCTTCTACATCACAGAGTGGCTTCTTCAGTCCTAATACAGTCACTCGTGGTGAAACGTTTCCTTTAATAAATGTCCTGACCTGTACATAAGTGTCTTTTTCCACACCTTGTCGGTTTCACCAGACCATTTCTCTGCTGCATTGTTCCTCCTTTCTTATGTTCCTTGAAGGGTAGAGTGTATACAGCAAGTGTGTCCAGATCTTATTTACTCTTCACTGTAACACTTTCATTTTATGCAAGAAAGGTATAAAATACCGACAATATGAAAGTTAAGACACATGTGCACATCTGGATATCTTTATTGTACGTTTCGCCATCCAGTGGCTTTATCAATACAGATTCTGTATTGATAAAGCCACTGGATGGCGAAACGTCTACAATAAAGATTTTCCAGTTTGTTGCACATGTGTCTTAACTTTCATTTTGCCCGGTATTTTATTACCTTTCTTGCACAACTTGTCAGACACTGCAACATCATGGAATCTTGGTTCAGAGGACATCTACAAGACTTTCTTAAACGGCTGCTGCAACCCATCTTTTTTGGGAAGACCTACTTCCACTGGGGAATCCCGCCTACCAGGGGACTGCCCTCGTCTGCTGCCCGCCCCTTCCACTGACCCCTATATAAACGCCAGTTTTCTTGCCTTTGCTTCAGATTCTCCTCCACCACATGGTGTGAACACTAACTCCAAGGCCGAGGGACTGATTACCTCATCTTTTGTATATAGTTCTATTTGTCTTCCTATTATGTCCTAGAATCTGTATTGATAAAGCCACTGGATGGCGAAACGTCTACAATAAAGATATCCGATGTTGCACATGTGTCTTAACTTCACTTTCATTTTACTTTATTCACTATCACAGCGTCACTGCTGATCAATTACCTTGTAAATAACAAGCTTCACCTTAAACCCAGGAACAAGTTTAACAATGCACGCTTGAAACCTGTGAAGCAAGGAGTGCTGTTGCATCCATTATGCAGTGCACCCGTTTGCTTACTCAACATTTTAATCAATTAATCGATACTCTCACTCTCTCTCTCTCTCTCTCTCTCTTCCTCTCTCTCTCTCTCTCTCTCTCTCTCTTTACATATATAAAGAATTTAATACTACATTTGTATACTGTCTTCACTAAATGCTACTATTAAAACTAATTTATGGACATAATGCATAAATCACGTGAACAAAATTATTGACCTTTCACACATCAAGCCCAAACAATTCCTCCTAAATCATCCGATATAAGTCACAGGAAATTTAAGGAAAAGGTAAATCTTTCTTTATTAGGGCCGAAAAATGGGCTCCGGGGTTCTAGGGCAATTCAGGCTGTCAAAATGTCACCATAGAGGAACCTGCTTTAAAGAAGGCTGCTGAAGTCAGGGATGGGGTGATTAGAGTGAGGAAACAATGTAGTCAAGATGGGTGTGGAGTAAGAAATACACATCTACTATGAAGTTAGTAATGGGGTAAGGGGAGTGAGACACCCATACCATGGTCGTGACCGAAGGCCATAATCCTGTAGCTGAGAGGTGGAGGCAAGGTCTTCATACCACTGTAAGTGCTCACCAAAGCCGTGACACGGGAACACCAGACCTCTGTAATACACAGCACACAGTTACCTACCTACCGTGACACAGTAACACCAGACCCCCTTGTAAAACACAGCACACAGTTACATACTTTCCTCTCTACACACTATTTCCCTTATTTGGGAAATGCAGTCAAGAATTATAAAGTTTTAAATATACACATTTATATACACCTTCCTTCGAGGCTTTTATTAAAACTTACAAATGGCTTATCAGATAAGCCTAAAAATTTTCACCCTATACAACCTCTGTACAAAAAAGACAAATTCCATCACATTAGCACACATTAAAAAGCATTATAAAAAGCTCTCACACAACTACAACAATAAAACAATAAATAAAATAACTCACACTAATTAAAACACAGCGCCTCGTTAAAATCCCATCAAGGAAACACAATACCGACAAGCACCTTGCTGAGTATATCCCGAAATGCACCTCGGTGATAGTATGTCAAGAATTTCCCATTACAAACGGGCACACACCGGACCAGGAGCTAAACTTTCACCTCTGCAAAGCTAGACGAGTACAGAGAGGTCTGTAGAAAAAGATACTTATGTAGAGTTTAGGACATTTATTAAACCCAACCCGTCTCCCCACTACGGCTTACGACTACCACCACTACTACTACTCTACTCCCAAACCACTGGGGACTAATACCAATACACCATATTAGTCCAAACTACTACTACCACTAATACTACTCTACCACTACTAGTGCTTCCCACGCAACATTTCACCTCATTCTTCCACTAAAATTATACTCGTTTTCTTAGTTTTTTTCTGTATTAAGTCCTCGTGGCGAAAGATTCCGTTAAAAATTGTCCTGAAGTGTACAAAATTATTTTTTCCACATCTTGTCGGTATCACCAGATCATTTTCAACGTCTGTAGAGCCGCAAATATTGACAGTAATGTCCGAGATGCATATTTCTAATCCTCAAGCTTATCCTTAATGATCTGAAAGATAAAGATAGCCAACACTCCGTTTTTCCTGTTTAGATTCAGGGTGTGTGTAAATTCATTTTATAAAATCACTTTTTTTTCTCTTACGTAGCTCTGGGTAGCGCGTTCGGTTCGCATGGAATTATCTGGGTTCAAGCCCTGGTGGTGGCGAGATGACTGGCAGAGACTCGTGCTACCTTTTACTGTCCACCGAGATTCCTCGAGTTTTTTTATGCAAAGAACTGGATCTGTCTTTCCTTTCTTGGATTTAACCTGATTGCCTCCTATTTTCCCTGCTTTGTATGATCCTTACGTGTTTAGCGCTTCCCTCTAATGCAATAATAACGTTGTCTGTTCAACTAGTAATAGACAGAGGAATATTAGTTGACTGTTTGTGGGCCGAATCTTCATCACTAAATAACCTCGATGAAATAAGCCACACTGTCATCCTGAGTTACATCTTCGGATTAACCCAATAAGGATTTTTTTTTTTTTTTAAATTTTACGCGCTCCCAGAAAGTCATTAAAAAAACCTGGTTCCAATTGCACAATCCTGACTTAGCGAAGAAAAAAACTTGGTTTCAAGCAAAGGTCTTTTTGTTGAGAGCACATGATACAATACTTTTTTTTGCCATCGTATCTGCCCCACTCATTACCGGAGCCAGACAAACCTCGGCGAGCACCCGCATAACTCCATGTACTTACAACCTCGCTTCAGTTCACAGTTTCTTGTCCTTAGACTGACTGTACCTTCACTACTGCAACAAATATTGCTTCGCTAATACTATACTCTGAACTTGTCACTACTACTACTACCACCTTTTTATTACCATCTCTGCCCCTAATGCACTACTTACTACTACTCTACCACTGCTACTACCCTTATACTACTACCTCCTCTCGTTCTCCCTGCCCCGCCCGCGTCCCTCTCGTATATATATTGGGTCTTTCCCCTTTGCCACTTGTCTCTCTAGTTAATGGTGAAGTCGGACCGAGACGTCGTCATAAATTTCATTCCCCCTATGTTTACCTGGAGGGTTTTCGGGGGTCACCGCCCCGCGGCTCCGTCTGAGACCAGGCCTCATGGTGGATCAGGGTTTTGATTAACCAGGCTGTTACTGCTGGCCGCGCGCAAAAATGACGTACGGACCACAGCCCGGTTGGTCAGGTACTGACTTTAGGTGCCTGTCCAGTGCCCCTTCTTGAAGACAGCCAGGGGCTATTTTAAACCCCCTTATGTAATGCTGGGAGGCGCTGAAAAAGTCTTAGGCCCCTGGGCACTTACTGTGTTCTCCCTCAGTGTACTCGTGGCGCCCCTCCTTTCATTAGGGAATGTTGCATCTCCTGCCGATTCTTTTCCTTTCATAGGGAATGATTTTCGTGTGCAAGTTTGGTACTAATCCCTCTAGGATATTCCAAGTGTATATTATCATGTATCTCTCTCTTCTGTGTTCCCGGGAATACAAATCAAGGGCCCTCAACTGTTCCCAGTAATTTAGATGCCTTATCGTACTTATGTGTGCCGTGAAAGTTCTCGGTACACTCTCCAGGTCAGTAATTCGCCTACCTTGAAGGGGCGGTTAGTATGCAGCAGTATTCTAGCCTAGAGAGAACTGCGATTTAAAGAGAATCATCATGAGCTTGGCGTTCCTAGTTTGAAGGTTTCATTACCCATCCTATCATTTTTTCTAGCAGATGCGGGAGATACATCGTTGTAGTCTTTGAAGGCGAGATCCTGTGACATTATCACTCCCAGGTCCTTTACACTATTTTTCGCTCTATTTTACAGTTAAAATTTGTTGTATACACTGATACAGTTTTAATTCCCTTAATTATCCATATCGGAGTGATGAAATTTCTCTTCATTGAACTCATATTGTTTTGAGTGGCCCAATGAAGATTTGGTTGATGTCCGCTTGGAGTCTTGCGGTGTCTTCGATGGAGGACACTGTCATGGCAATTCTGGTGTCATCCGCAAAGGAAGACACAAAGCCATGGCTTACATTTCTGTCTATGGTCAGATATGAGGTTGAGGAATAGGATGGGGGCGAGTACTGTGCCTTCTAGAACAGAGCTTTTCACCGTAGCTGCCTCGGACTTTACTCTACTATTACTCTTTGTGTTCTATTTGTTAGGAAGTTTTAGATCCATCTACCAACTTTTCCTGTTTATTCCTTTACCACGCATTTTGTGCGCTATTACACCATGGTCACACTTGTCGAAAGCTTTTTTAAAGTCTGTGTAACTAGATCTGCATTTTGTTTAGCCTATAAGCATCCAGGACCCTGTCATAGTGGTCCAGTAGCCTGGGACAGGGAGGAGCGACCTGCTCTAAATCTGTGTTGCCCTGGGGTTTTTGTATCACACACATCTGGGTGGTGTAATCAGGGGAAGGAATTTAAAATCGTAGGGGTCTTTAGTGCCTGAGAAAATATGAGGCATTTAAGTTCCATCCAAAGGGGAGCGCAAATCATCTATTTTCCTTGGAGGAAGTATCATAGAAAAATCCACATCCATTTTACTTTTCGAAGCATCAAAAAAAACCTTGATCCTTGAAATAGTTATTGGGCAAGGAAATCATTTGTCCCCCCGCCCAGGTCTCATACCAGGCCTCAAATACAAGAATAAGAATTACTTTATTAAAAAAAAAACCAATGCTAAAACAATAAATAAGAGACCAGGCAATGCTTTCTCCAGTTATCGCACAGAATCCAATTTCCAAGCTTATTAACTGTCTTATAAATTAACAAATTTGCATCTACACAGCCTAAATACGTATCCAGGAGCTTTTCCGGTGTATTACTGGGAAAGTGATCCAGTTTTGTAAAAAACAGAAAGCCATTTTGAAGGTGGGAAGTATTGCACAGAGGCTCCACCCCGAAATAACAGTGGGGGATATTGCATTTCAGAGGGTTATTTGAATATTTAAATGTGCGTATTCTGTTGAATGAATGATGGTGGATATATTTCCTTGTTTTCTGTCGTGGATAGGGGGGGGGGAGAACACTCTACCTAGTGCGAGATACCTGGAGAGGGTTTCAGGGGTCAAAGCCCCTGGTGGCCCGGTCTGTGATCAGGTCTCATGGTGGATCAGGGCATGAACAACCAGGTGTTACTGCTGCCCGCACGCAGACATACGAACCACCGCCCGGGTGGCCGGGTACTGACTTAGGTACCAGTCCACCGCCGTCTTGAAAATAACCAGGGGTCTATTAGTAATCCCTTTATGTATGCTGGGAGGCAGTTAGTCTGGGCCCCTGACACTTACTGTGTTGTCTCTTAGCGTACTTGTGACGCCCTGCTTTTTTTACTGGGGGATGTTGCACCCCTTGCCCAATCTTTTGCTTTCGTAGGGATGATTTTTCGTATGTAAATTTGGGACTAGTCCCTCAAGGATTTTCCAGGTATATATTATCATGTATCTTTCTCGTTTGCGGTATATAAAAAGAAAAACAATAATTTTGTATATATATCTAATATATGTCGTGCCGAATACGTAAAGTAAAACTTGGGATTTTGGCTTAAATAACAACACCCTTCTTGCCGAAAAGGCAACAAAAATTTGTGTATTCAATGATTTCGCAAAAATTATTTTTTTTATTTTTTTTTTATTCGCCGGTATTCTCCAGGCCCGGGTCTTTTCCAAGTAGTGGTGACCCGGGCCCTTTGGCTCCCTATCTGGGGAGTGTTTCGAGACTTAAGTCTCCCATGGGAGGAGGGACAAGTACCTCCTATCTTTGGGACCCAAATGTCCCCAGGGCCTTTGCCACATTCCCCGCCCTCACGGGGCTCGTAGGGGGAAGCTAAAGGGCCCTCTGTCTGCCATCTACCCCGCCTCGAAGGGGCTCGTGGGGATGGCAGCCTTATGAGTGCAGAGGTAGCAAGCTCAGGCCTTGAACCTTGCCCAAAAATTATTCTGAACCTTACGAAAAAATTATATTTCATTGTGTTTGTTTATTAAATTATTGTAAACTTATCTAAACTGTATTTAGTTCGATTAGGATAAGGTAAATTGCATTTTATAATAAGGCAAGTTTTCTAATGTTTTTATTAACATAAAATGAAAAAAAATATCTTTTAAAAAATATGAGAGAAAATTTTTGAAAGGACTTAATTTTAATGAGTTCTTGCTAATGGACCAGTTTTACCTATTTGGCACGACATGTATAGTACTGGCAAGCCGGACTTGAGTCCTGGAGTGGGAAATACGATGTTTTCACTCTAAAGAAGGGGTGTTGATGTGTGGAAGTTTTAGCAGTGTAGGTGTAGGAGCTCCTCTGGCAAGACAGTGATGGACCGGGATAATGAAAGTGTTTTCTTCTTTTTTTCGGATCACCCCGCCTTTGTGGGGAACGGCCGATGGTTAATAAAAAAAATAATATCATCCGGGGTGATAAGGCTCCTTCTGACACATGTTACTGTCTCACTCTCTTCTACACTGACATCACACAAATAAACCCACTTAAAAAAAAAAATACATTACAATTACCGTAACAAATTGGTTATAAATCATTAAAGGATGTATCGCTCCTCCTGGACAATTATCAAGTCCCGACTGAATTATTACTTTTAGAGGTCAGCACTAAATCCGTAAAGGTCATACTGAACCTAGGGAATGGGAAGTTATTAGGCTAGCACCAGACGAGCCTGGACCAAAGCCGGGCTCTGGGAGATTAAAAAAAACTCGAAACTCATCAAAGGTATAAGTTTGAAAATCAGATTAAATTATTAGACGACAGCGACCTATGGCTGGTGGGAAAATTAGTGCAAGTAGCAAGTAGCAAGTAGGTATAGTAGTAGTAGTAGTAGTAGTAGTAGTAGTAGTAGTAGTAGTAGTAATAGTAGTAGTAGTAGTAGTAGTAGTAGTAGTAGTAGTAGTAGTAGTATCATCATCGTCCAAAACGTAAATGTACAATAAATTTTCATAATTCCCGTCTTTTAAAAAATGTTAAATATGAAAATATATTTTCATAACAGTTTAAAGCGGTCAGTTTTCCAAAAAAAAAATGGTTTCCAACAAAGTGAAAAAATTGCTCTCCTGAGCCAATTATTTTGTTTTTTTTAGCGGATACACGCGAATTTAAAAAATCGAGGAAATAGATATTATTTTACAAACGCCGGTTTTTTTTTTAT
>NC_069442.1:5820452-5868797 GCF_026875155.1 Cherax quadricarinatus | reverse complement strand
TAATTTTGCAATAGAATAATTACAATAACAATAAAAAATTTGCACTTACCTTTAATGAAGATTGGTATTGTTTGGGATGGGAGGGGGGGGGGGAGGGGGATGGTGTTAGTGTTTAGAAGGGGAATCCCCTTCCATTAGGACTTGAGGTTTGCAAGTCCTTTTCTGGGGTTACTTCCCTTCTTTTAATGCCACTAGGACCAGCTTGAGAGTCACTGGACTTCTGTCGCACAACGTAACTGCAGCCTCACCATGCCTAATCACACTATGTATGCCACTACGATTCTTAAATCTTTCAAACCAACCTTTGCTGGCTTTAAATTCAATCACATCACCACAGTTGCAGGCTATTTCTTTACCAAAATTGTCATGCAACTGCCTAGCCTTTTCCAAATTTGATCGCTTGAGAGATGCTATCTCCTGCTATCTGTTTTTCATTTATCCACACCAATAACAATCTCTCAACATTTTCTAACACTTGCGGTCGCTGTTTCGTAATCACATTTGCACCTTTTGCAAGAACAGCTTCCTTGATTGCCGTTTTCCTGGTCACTATAGTAGAGATGGTTGATTGGAGTTTATTATACAACCTGCCCAGCTCCGACACACGCACTCCAAACTTTCGTACTTTGCAATTATTTCTTTCTTCATTTCCTAACTCATTAGCGACTTTTTTCTCAAAGGGTTGGCACTAGAAGCTTTCTTGGGCCCATGGTGACTTATTTTGCAGAAACAGCACCAAACACAGTGATAATATGGATAATATGGAATGTACCAAATTTTATCCTTAGTTTGCCGAAACACTGGCTGGCTTGTAAACACTAGCACACACGGGCAGTTCAGGCTAAACGTGGACAGGTCTCGTACGAATCGTACGAATACGGGTTTTCAATCGAGTGCCGAGGAAAATTTTTTGCTTTAAAAAATGCATCGAAAAACCGATTTATCGAATACCGATGACATCGAATACCGGGGGGCCCACTGTACAACCCTAGCTTCTATCGTGGCCAAGAAAAAGGAATCAAGGAAGCTGTTTTTTTGCAAAAGGGGGTAAACCTTTCTTTCTTTCAACACACCGGCATATCCCACCGAGGCGGGTGGCCCAAAAGGAAAAACGAAAGTTTCTCCTTTTACATTTAGTAATATATACAGGAGAAGAGGTTACTAGCCCCTTGCTCCTGGATTTTTGTCGCCTCTTACACACGCATGGCTTATGGGAAGAATTCTGTTCCACTTCCCCATGGAGATAAGAGGAAATAAACAAGAACAAGAACTAGAAAGAAAATAGAAAACCCAGAGGGATGTGTATATATATGCTTGTACATGTATGTGCACTGTGACCTAAGTGTAAGTAGAAGTAGCAAGACATACCTGAAATCTTGCATGTTTATGAGACAGACAAAAGACACCATCAATCCTACCATCATGTAAAAAAAAAAATACAGACTTTTGTTTACACTCACTTGGCCGGACGGTACCCCTGGGCAGTTGCTGTCTACCAACCTAAATACCTAAGAAGGGGGTAAATATGCTGACAAAAAATGAGATCGCCAGTACTCGAAGATGTTGGAAGTTATTTTTTGTGTGGATCAGTGAGAAACAATTAGCAGGAGATTAGTCTTGTGCAGTCGCTCATTTGTGAAAAGGCTAGGGAGTTGCATGACATTCTCGTAAAAAAAATTGCCTGCAACGAGTACTGTTTTGTGAATTTAAGGCCAGCAAAGGCGGTTTGAGACATTTAAGAATCGTAGTGCATACACAGTGTGATAAGGCATGGAGAGGCCTGCCGGTTCGGAACCAAATTGCAGCTACACACATTCGTAAGTGATTCAAGGAGTAACGTACAGACTGAACCAAATAAAAAACCACAACAAGAATTCACTTGTGACGAAACAGGCCTCATTTGAAGAAAATCCCAAGAGGACCTACATTACTCCAGGAGAAACGGGACTGCCAGGGACACAAGCCTAAGAAAGACAGGCTTGACCTCCATGTTTTTTAGTATGCTGAAGGGAATTTCAAGTGAAGGCCGTTACGTTTACGTACCATTCTGAAAATCCCGAGAGCGTTCAAGAAAAACAATGTGGCGGTGACAGAGTACAAACATTACGTGCTGTAGTTTTCCGAACAGCTAATTAATAAGGGGCAGTGGATTACGAGGGAAAGTTTTCGTTGAGGAGTGTTCAATGAAGGGGTTTGGCCCCAGTGTGATGAAATATCTCCTGAAAAAAAAATTTGATCACTCACAATCCACAAGTGCCTCCCTGCTAAATGGACATTGCAACCTGCTCATCCTCCAAACATTGGTATGACCTAATTCTGGAGAGTATGGGATCATCACAGTAAAAGTTCCTTGCCCCCGAAAAAACCACTCACTCCCCGTTCCAACAGCCCATGACCAGCAGATCAATTGAAAAAAACTTTTTAAAAAAAAACTAACACCAAAGCAATGTTTTTGAAGGTGTCTTTAATGTGACCCTCAGACACCTCACATTAGACCCTAGGAAGGATAGTTTGGAGAGATCAACTTCAGTATCCCCCTTCCATTGCATAAGCCTTATCGTAAGGCTTGGAATGGGAGTGACTACCAGGACTTAGAACTCTGTCTTTGCTTGGAAAAAAAGTGGCCAGAATTTGTCCACAAGAGGGATTTTGAAGGGTTTGGGGCCTGACCCTGACGAGGCCTACGGCAGTTGTGGAATCTGTTGTGACATTGGGGTGTTCCATAAGGGTTGGATGTAGTTTGGAGGATTGGAAGAGTTGGGTGATAGGCCCGACAACGAAGAGCTAAACCACTGTATTAGCTGCAAGTAGCTACATTTCTGGAACAGCAACAGATAGCAGGCTCAGAATATAGTTCGCCTGGCAGAGGTAGGAGAAAGAGAGTTTGAAGGAAGTTGCCTCTTCAGAAATAAGGAGAGTTTTTGAAATGTGGATTAAAATGAAAGAGATTATAGAGAAAACATCCACCCTGACAAGGCTGTTGCAAGCATGTTGTCAACATGTCAGTTACGAAGTCTTGCTCATATTAGATGAAGTGTGCAAAGGAGACGCCAATAACAGAGCACTCTGGACAGCTTTTTTTTTGCGATACAAGGCTCCAGTGACTCTCAAGCTGGTCCTAGTGCATTAAGAAAACAGAAAGAGAAGAGACCCCAGAAAGTGACTTGGTATAACCCTGAGGTTTTGATGGAAGGGGATTCCCCTTCCAAACAGTAACTAATCTAAACAAAATCGCAATCTCTCTCCTTCCTCTAGTCTTTCATACACAAAGAAGAACCCCAATAAAGGTAAGTATTATCAGTTAATGTTTCCTTTCATCATGTCCCATTGAATGGTCATGTACCACATCTATATTGAATGTAAAAAAAAATATTTTGTTTAAATACATCTGTGTGGTCCTGGACTGGATTAATTGGTATTTAAATTATTTCTTATGGGGAAATGCTTTTGAAAATCTTCAATTTTCTAAAATAGTCCACACAATTCTGGGACGGATTCAATTACGAAAAACGAGGGTACAAACTTGTTTTGCTGTTCAACATTCCTGAAATAATGGACACTAGGACAGTCCCCAATTAGTTCATTATATCAAGGGTTTACAGTATTCTTGTCTGCAATAGCAGTGTTCGGATTGCTAATCCAGCTGGTGTGAACTTTCAACCGGTGTAAATTACAATGTGACCATACCTCCTTTTGTTCTTCATTCCTACAGTAAGATGGTCTAGCTCACATTCTTCATATCTCAGACATGGTCTTGGAAGTTACTGCTATCCTAAAATCTGTGCTTGTATAGTTGATAGTAACCATCAAGAACCTGGCTTTGTTAACAACCTTGACTCATTAACTCAAAGATTCATTTCATGTATAGAGAGGAATCAAGCTTTTATAAAGGTCCAAAGAGTGAGTGAATTGTCAGTTTTTGTGGTAAATTCACTGAGCAAGACATGTATCCAACTACCAAAGAATCCTCTTGTTCACCACAGAACTCTTGCTGTTTCTCACTGTTGATATCCTCATTTGTTTAATCATTGATTTGTAAGCATTTTGCTTTTATCTATCTTCAAACGGGCTGAGGAGGGTGAAAAAGCTTGAGAAGTCAGAGTCAAATCAATACATTGATTGAAGGGGAGTGATCCAAGCTTGGCTATCACAGCTTGCAGCCAACCAAATCAACTCGTCTGGCAGATTTTCCAGGTAAGTGTTATAACTAGTAATAATATGTTATACCATACGAGCAGTATATTTTAATATCCCAAAACAATCAAAGAAAATAGTGTAAATTGAAAATAATTGTGAAAATTTCCCCCTAATCTCATATTCAAAATCCATCTCTGACCAATGCATAAAGAAACCCACTAAACTTGGTATCCAAATAAGCATATACAGTATGGGAAAAAATTTTATGTGAAATACCAACAGGTTGCTGGAAAATAAAAAAAAAAACTTGCATTATGGAGTGACCAAGTCCTCAGGAATGAACATTTCCAGTAAAATGTTCATGTTTGCATTTTATCTCTCATTATATAAAGTACAGTATCACAGTAAATGGTATCTGAAAAAGTGAATAGTCAGATAAATACTTGTGGAGGGAGTGAAGATGGAGTAAGGGGAAGGGGGTTGGTTTCATCTCCCACACCACTGGCTGCTAAATCCTTGATCAGTTTTGTCATAAGCAAATAAAGAGTAAGGACAGAACCGGTTAAAAAAATGTTTAGCTGTGTGCTTTATTATTTTATTCACAAAAATAACACTAAACTCTTAAATTGTGGTTTGATTGTCACAAAAAAAAGCTTTAAAAATAAAAACAATAGTAGCATTAAGAAATGGAATTACCTGTCTTGTATTTTCACTAGGAGGAAGCCGGAGGCATGAAGGTAGTGTCAAAAGATGAGCATTGCCATCCAAAACTTTGATTTTTATGTCTCCTGCCCTTGGAAGTTGCTATTACTACATATTCCCATCTCCAACCACCATCTAAAAGGGTACTGTAAATCAAACAAAATCCTCCCCCTTTTTCCAAGTACAGTATGGCCCCTTAATAGTTTAGCCACTTCCCCAAAAACATTAAAACTAAAAATTTAAATAAAATGAAGGGGAGAGAAATTCTTTTCAATTCACCGGCCTTATCCACCAGAGACAGGTTTGCCCAAAAAGATAAACAAAAGTTATCACTTCATAACATTTAGTAATGTGTACCAAGGAAAAAAGTTTACTAACCCTTTGCTCCCCCCGCATATTATCACCTTTTACGACGTGTCAATGTGGTTTACAAGGAAGTGAATTTGTACACTTAGCTAAGTGAATAAACAAGAAACAAAACTATCAAGAAAATAGAAGAAAACCAGAGAGGAGTAAGTAGAGAGTAACAAGAAGTGCCTGAAACCCCCCTGCATGTTTGAGACAAAAATGACAACAGCAATCCTTTTCTTCTTTAAACCCATTGTGAAAGTCGCAACATCCCCCAATCGCTGATTTGTCTCCTTTGTCCGCCAAATTTAAAAAAAAAAAATATTTTTTACTTATGAACTAGATAGAGAATCTTTTTTTTCTCCCGAATCTGTAATGACAAAAAACACCACAAAAAAAAAAAAAAATTGATGAAAACTGACGGAATTTGCTCTCGTCGCTAAGTTAGCGACCTGGAGAGTTACAAATTGGCGATTTCGCCCCTTTGAGCCCTATTTTCGCTAATTTCCCTTTGTTCAGTCGCCCAAGACTCATAGACTATTTCTTTAGAACTCCCAATTTTTCGTATCGATTGAGTACAGGAAACAGCCCAATTTAACCGATTTCAGCTACCTAATAATGTGGTCAGAAAATTGCAATTAGGCCAATTTTCACAAAAACCTAAAAAAATATTATACAAATTTCAAAATAAGGTCCCAGAATGAACAATGCAGACATTCCTGAGCTCTAAAAATAACATTTTTTTCTTGCTCAACAGTCATGTCTCCAAGCCCCTCTGATATTACTCTTGACTTTCTAATTTGGAATTTTTTTATTCAAACAAAAAATAGACGACTTAACAATTATGCAGACAACTGCAATACTGTAATAATTGTATAAATAACATAACCCAATTCATGACTACATATTAGAATGGCTAGTTTGGTGACATTTATTGGACAATGGCATCATTTGTTTACTTTTGAACATTGGCAAAAATCACACTTTTCCCCTACTTTGAGCGCCATTTTCCAGGTTCTTATTTATAGTATAGAAAGAAATCAATCCAAAATCCACCTCTATTCTATAATATTTTTCCTTTCAATCAAATGAACCAGAAAACAAGAATACACCATAAATACTATACAAAAATAGACCTCAAAGTCGGCATTTTAATAAAAAAAAAAAAAAACGGTCGGGAGTTTTTTTTTTTTCTCATTATGCACTCCTGCGTGCCCAGGATTTTTTTTATACGGTGGCACACTGACCGACACAGACCCATTCTCTCACATGTGGGCCTACCAGCTTTCTCCAGCTTGATTTGAAGCGCTAGACTTTATGAGTACAGTGGACCCCCCCCGCATAACATCACCTCCGAATGCGACCATGATGTAATGTATTTATGTAAGTCCGTTTGTAACGTGTATGATTGGGGTCTGGTAAAATGCTAATCTACGTCACAATAGTCCTTATGGGAACAATTTGGTCATTACTGGCACCTGAACATACTTCCTGGAAAAAGTGAAAAAATTACATTAACCGGGGGTCCACTGTAATTAATGTAACGTCAAACGAACGGTACCTCACAAGACGTATATTATACGCCCGCGGACAGTCAGCAGGGGTAAAAAATCGTCCATTTTCCCACGAGGCATGGTGGCACCATAAAGATAATCAAAAGTTTCTCTTCATAACTAAGTAAATGTATACAGGATAGAGGTTACAATCCCCATAGCTCCCAGCATTTTATAGAACTTGTAACAACATGCATTGACTAACTTAGGAAGAAATTCTGTTCCACTTCCCCATGGAAATAAGATGAAATAAGAACAAGAATTAATAAGAAAAATAGAAGACAACAGAGAGGGATAGTGTATATTTATGCTTGTACATACATGTGTGGTGTGACCTAAGTGTAAGTAGAAGTAACAAGCCATACCTGAAATTGCATGTTTATGAACAGAAAAAAAGACAACCAGCAATCCTATCCATCATGTAAAACAATTTACAGGTTTTCACTTTACACTCACTTGGAAGGATAGTAGTACATCCCCCGGCCAGTATGCCTGTCTAACCTCCTACCAGCCTACGACCTAGGGGAAGAGAAATTATCAGCATATATTATTGGCATTTGTGCTCTATCATCCCATCGCCTTCAAGCATAATAAGTTGGACAAACAATCTGGATAGTGTAGAGAGTTTTGTGTTTATGATTAACAAAAAAACTTAGTGCTAAGCTTTTAAGTAATCATAATAGGTTTCCATATTAATATAGTGGCCTAAAATGGACAACAGAAAATATTCATCATTTGAGTTGAAGCTGTGTGTGAACAGTCACACATGAATGGTTTTTTCTAATTGCGCCCTCAATACTGCTGTTCCATGGCTTCAGTACAGCAAGCTGTTTGCCATGATTATGAATCATAATTAATAAATGTTTACAGTAGTAAATCCAAGGACAAGAAATTGCTAGCCGAAATTTAATTGACATGGCTCAACCGTCTCAGCTGTGTAAAGTGGAGGGAATGCGAGAAGAAGCAGGTCTCTCATGAGTAAAATGAGCATGGATATGAATTTCATATCACCCCACTAAAAATAATAATAAATAGGGGAATACTATTGCCACCTGCAAAAACAGTGATTATGTATGAGTGAGGTTTAAAGTGTTGAATGATGTATGAAATTTTCTTTTTGGGGGGATTTTCTTTGTTTTTTTGGTCACCCTGCCTTGGTAGGAGACAGAGATAGTTGACAAAAAAAAAAATTCTTGTATTGATCCATATTACAAATTATGACATTGGGTGTTTGGAAAATGTGTTTTCGGCTAAAGTTATTTACAACATAATGAGTGATTTGTCTGGTTCCTATGAGGTTACAGCAATGAAAGACAATTTAAAATATAGCTTGCAGACCTGTGAACACCCAGATACAAAGCTGAATGGCTCTGAAGAAAAGTTCAGTGTAGTGGAAATATTTGCAGTAATATAGTTGGCTGTATCTTGTAAATTTTCTTTAGATTTACATTTTATAGAAATGTGTCAGAAACCTATTTTACTTTTTCAGAAAAAACAGGATCCCCATTAAATTCTATAACTCTTCTTGAACAGAAAGACCCGTGAGCAGTACAGTGACATCTGGCGGTGACATGGTGGTTGCCGTGTTCCTGGAGATTTGTATACCACATGATGGAGAAAAACCTTCTTAAATTATCTTACCTATGAACGTTTACAGGTCAGTTATTAAAACTTTATAGCTCTATTTGTTTTTATTGTAACTCTTGTTGTCCTGATTTAGATAAGCCTTGTAGACCATTGTCCAATGATACTGTTGCCCGTTATGTGCAGGGGCATTGTTATTCATAAACACACATGTCAAAACTTTGGTTATACCAGTCAGAGAGGTAAATGTCTGATAACAATAATAGTTAAAGAAAGGACCTATTACAACTTGAAACAATTCTCACTGATAAACATTATTGTACAAACCTTTGGAAAGATTGTTTAAAGAGAAGTGGATGAAACTTTCAGTTTTCTTTTTTACACTTTACATTACCTTTGTTCATTCAAGACCCTGCTTTATCTGAGGAATACTACTTTATCCCGGATACAACCCACAATAGTGTTCACTAAATTTTCCTATTAAAGATTAACTTACAAATTACACAGAGATCAGAGCGTGTAACAATGGAGAGATTTTTCTGTTAAAGAAAAAGAAGCTAATAAGGGTGAATATCAACAGAACCATAACTATCCCCAGGATGGCTGGAATTGCTGTTGATTCTATTTCAAGTAATGGTGCTTTAATTCTTCAAAGAAACATTTAAAACTGCCTCTGACTTATTTCTTTGTGCAAATGATCCTTAACTGGTTAAGTATCCACTGGTCTACTAGAGCTAAGTTTTACACCTCATAAAAGAAAACATAGATCTTGCTGCCTGATAGTGTCCAAGATATTGAAACCTTAGTTCATATTGTTGGTGCAATTCCAAAAAAAAAAATATTTTAACGTTTGCGTGTTGTTGAATCCACACTGAATTAATTTTTTCTCATGACGGATGTGTTCTCAAAATTCTGAAACAGTATACTCTAAATAACTGTTAGATGGTTGTTCTATCAAAAACTGTGTATTTGTTCATAAAAACTAGATATACCCATTCTTATCATTATAAGAGTATTTTTAGTGGTTTTGCTAAATAGCAAAGAATAATTCTTTGGGCTTCGCTTTTAATATTTTTACAAACGACAACTACTAAATCTTTTATGCCCAAACTAAACCTAGGGCATAGTAATCTATGAGGACCTTGTATAGTACTTAAATTTAATTTTTTAATGACTCCCACAGCCACCATCACTACATTTAATTTGACTAGCAGTTTGTCATGATTTGTTATAAAAATTCAGAGTTAATGATAGGCCGTGAGTTACAGTGGTTTGTTCCTTTTTACTTCAATGTACGGTCGCACTACATGCCCTAGGTCGGGTGCCATACTTGTACGCATGAGAGCCGGTTTGGTGCTGTAACTTGTACAATGCGCTTAGAATTCTATCGCCTGCAAATCTTATGAGAGAAAGCTGTAGGCCTACAATCAAATATGAAAGATGGGTCTGTGTGTTCAGTGTGTACAATATACACATGCATAACGAGAAAAAAAACTCCAACTGTGTATTTTGGGTTTAAAACAGTGACTTTGCAGGTATTTTCATATGGGTAATTATGGTTTTGTAATCTCATTTTCTGGTCCCTCATTTGGTAGAATGGAATATATTACAGAATGGATATATTACAGAAATGAGATGATTTGATTGGTTTCACAATGAACAGTACCTTCAAATTGAGTCAAAGTACATATCGTAAAATGTTTGAATTTTTTTGCCGATATTCAATAGTAAACAAATCATGGCCACACGTCCCAAAAACATCAACTGGTGAGTTCCTGATAATCTTTTCAACAAGTGCACTGATATTATTTTATACCATTTTTATAATAAATGCATTAGTCTGCATAACAAAAATCTTCAATTTTTGTGAAAATAAAAATTCAAAATGGAAGACAAGAGTAATATAAGAGGGGCCTTGAGGACATGACTAATGAACAGAGAAAATAGTATATGATAGTGCCAGAAATATCTGTCTTGTTTATTCTGGACCCTATTTTGAAAATTGGCATCATTGAAATTTGTGGAAATTGGCCAAACTGCCAATTTCTTCCACTTATTGGGTAGTTGAAATCGGTAAATGGTGGTTTCTTTACTCAGTTGATAGAACAAATGGCGTACTAGGCGAAATGATTATGATTTTAGTTGACTGGACCGCTGGAATTTGGCCAAAAATAGGGCTTAAAGTAGGCGAATCTGCCTATGGGTATATATCATTGAGACCCCTAACTTTGTGAGAGCATAATTCCCTAAGTTTTCCATCAAATTCATACTTTTAGTGTCATTACCATCGCGAAAAAGATTCTCTATCATTTTCATAAGATTTTTCTTTTTTCGGGCCCTGAGAACTGTTTCAATACCGGGGGTCTTGACCCTGAAAGGGTAAAATAAGGCCCTTATAAAGTCTAGGGAAATATTTTACATTCATGATTAGTTCATATCCTCAGTCTTTGAATGTGTTTCACCAACCCTCTCAACAGGTTATTTTAAGCTACTTTTACAGTAATATCAATATATTCAAGACTTATGTACAGAATATACAAGTTCAGCACTTTCCTATTCAAAACAAAGGATGCTGGCACACCCTAGGCTGAGCCCAGCCCGAAACAATCCACATGGTCCTATTTGAAATAATCACTTCTCTTTTTCTCCCTGAATGGCCTTAATGCAGTGTATTTGACACCTGTATCCCCCCCAAACCCTCCCCCCTTGGGTTACAACATCAAATAAAGTTAAGTACAAATTTACCCCTAGCCACATCACATCTTGCCCAGAATAAAGTGATGGGAGGGTCCTGTCCCATCCTCAGAACCACAACAACTAGAAAGAACAATCCAGCCTCTTCCGCGACCGTCCGATCCACACAACAACAAAAGAACATTTGACATAACACAGTTTCTAAGCTACTACCAATAATTTTGTTTTTCCCACTACTATACCTTGATTTTACTTTTAAAAAGAAATACTGTCTTTATAATCTTACTTACTGTTAATTTTGTGTGTTTATAGTATAACCCTATTTATGTTGAAATACATCACTTGAGTCAACTAGCCTTTTCCTCCATAAGAATGAACTGCTCTCATGACAAATTAAGGCAGTTGGTGCCCTCCAGCAGGTTTAATATAATCAGGTTACCAGATGAGTTAACTGCAACTTACAATAAATGCATGTTTTGGGTCCTATAGCCCCATAAACATCATTCTATGTGAGATTGCTGGGAATTAACTCTTGGCTGTTTTTATTCCAAGATTTAACTGCATTTGAAAATATTTTTTACAATTATGTACAAAATTTTGCAATTTTCATATTTGTTTAGAGGTTAATTTATATAAATGCAATGGTGTTATTTCCTTTTAGATTCATCACATTGCGGATCGTATTGGCCTACCCAGAAAGAAGTCGAAGACGACTTTCACAGATGAATCTAAGATAAAGCATCAATGCTTACATCTAGATCACCGTGACAATTTGCCTTAACGTATAATGCCTCTGAAGACTCTGATGCTGTTAATGCAGACTGGGAATTGACACACTTTCCAGCTGGATAAAACATGTCGCACCCTTAAGCGTAAATTAAGAACTGTTGTAATGAAAGCCATGCCTAGGAATATGTCTCATTAAGAGTGGACAGCAACTACGTACTAATATAAAATTTTGTATATGGTCCTGGAAGCGCAATAAAATTTCCTATAAGATTTGAAAGTAAAGTGAATTTATTACATGTAATAAGTAATATTAAAAGTTATTTATAGCTGAACGATGATAGGTTAGGAACACAGTGAATGAAAAACATTTCATACACATTTCTTGTCGATACCTGATGTGAGTGTGTGTTAGAGAGATGTATGCTACATTAATTAATAAGAGGATTACATGTACTGTATATATAAAGTGAGTGATCTTTTTAACAGGAGTAATTATATGTAGTGACATCTTTCTCCATTTTACAAACTTGGTAGCTATGGAGAGGAGAGGCATTGATGTAGTAGCTGGTTAAATACTATACATGCCATTCATAGATGCATGGCTACATAATGAACACATGCATGTGCACAAACATTCATAACACAAGAAATATTATACAGTAAATATAGTAATTTATACATGTATAAAGAAATGTTAAAATATTTGATGTAAGAAGCACAAACATGTAACATTTTAAGAAAGAAAGAAGTAGTGTATATGTAAGTTTCATGCATTTGTAACCCAGGTTTTTATTTATAGTATAGTGGATGTAATATTTGAATTACTCGTATAATGAGAATCCCGGGCATATGACTCTAAGGAAACACGTTGCAAGAATAGTCGTTATAGAGAGTACAGATAAGTGTAAGTCAACGCTGTAAAGTTTACATTGACCTTGGAAGTAAAGTCTAACTCAGGTTTATTTAAGTGATGCTGTTCTCAATTACCTCATTGACTACAGTTACAGTATATGGGTGTTATTGTGTGTGGAAATTTTCTTATGTTCGAAGGATTTTTCACCAGATTTAAGTACTTTCAGGTGACAAATAAAAAAGTAGTAGATATTCTTCAATGAGGAATGTTCCATGCCATCGGCAGTAACTGGGCCAATAGTCCTTCTGCCATAATTTTAGGCAGCCACTTATGCACACTCTTATCCATTTCAGGTAAAACTTTGGTATAAAACTCTGTATGCTGTTCTTCCTTTGACCTCTGCATAGATACTGTAGCATGACCTTAAAGAAAAATAAGAATTCAATCTGTCTTTGTTGTGACTCTGCAGAACCTAGAGGCATCTGGTTAACTTTGCCACACCTTTCCTTACTACCCTCATTTCTTGGCCTCTCTAAAGGTTTGAGAGAATAGTATGTAGTACAGCATCTAACAGCCAAACCCTATCTGGCTAAGATGTATAATGGCTTTTTAAGTGACTTTTTTACAGTTTCTGACATCTGAACCTGGATAGTTTTGCATGTGCAATACATCGCCATTTTCCAAACCCTATAATATCCATCAGATAAGTAAAATCACTGGCAACACAATAACAAGTCATTAAATTAAAAGCTATTATTATACCGACTTACTGGAGATATGAAGAATGCCTGTACAAATAAATTTGTTATAGGTACGAGACTGCTAAAGCTCTGGGGCTGTGGGAAGACAGTAGGTCACAGGCTATGCTTGCTGACGGAAAGCATGAACGGAAATTGGTTTCTTGTTTCTGAATCTTTTCTGTCAAAAGCCTTGTAGCTAAGCAGTAAAAATAAGAAAAAAAAACACAAAAAAAAAAAACAAAAAAGAAATCCAAAAAAGAAAATGCTCTGGCCTTCACCCTACTACTTGAGTTATGGTGGTCCAGATAATTGATAGTTTGTTCAGAAAAGTCAAGAATAATAATTTCAAGTTGCATAAGGTAAAAAAATTTTTCCCTCAGTATTTGTTGAACACGTTTTCCTGACAAGGGTTTGGTATCCCAGTACTAATGTGTTGATAGTTGTATAAAACAAATGCCTGCAATAATTTTCTATTTATTCATGCTTGATGAATAGATTGTGAAGAGTATGTGTTACCTTTAACAGCAATTTACGCTTTCAGGTCCCGTCCTCAGTAGATCTACTGCTTCACGTTCAGGTCCAACCAATATCACTATGCCAAAATTCTAGCGTCGTCAAATTTAGGCAAAAAGTGCGTCGCCTGCATGTGATGAACGATCGCGTGGTGTGTGTGCGCCATAAACAAAAATTCTAGGCACCCGCAAAGAATTGTGGGAATGCCGGCTCAGTTACCTTTGTTTCACCATGCTCGTCACAAGGCAGCTTCCACTCCAAGGAAAATGGGTACTCTCCTCTTCCGTATCTGATAGTTCTGACTCACCTCTTGATGGAAGTGGAAATGAAGAAATTCTTAGGCTTTGATCAGTTAGTGACTGAAAAAATGACCAGGATATCGATAATAGTGCAGAAAACCTTGACGAACCTCAACCTACTACCCTCTGGTGTAGGGCACATCCTCATCACGGTCAGTTTTTTACCTCATCGCAAGAGGAAAACTTATTACTTTCGCGTGGCCAGCCTCTGACTTCAGTAATTGATGATGATAAAGTTGACGTTGGATTGTGATTTTATTGCTCTTGAACGATCATCATTCGAGTAGTGATAGTGAGGAAACATTCACCAGTGAAGCGTCGGTTATATACACCTCCGCATTGCGCTCGGTAGTGTGTCCCTAAGCAGTGCCCAGGGACGGAGTACATACCGGAGTACATCCCGTGGCCCTACACCGAGAAAAGACCAGTGAAGTGAGGACGATGTGGCAACAACTTGGCTGGATTTAGCCACAGGCAGTGGTAGGCTGGTGGTATGGTGATGGTAGTGCCACGGCATGCATGTCACGCCAGCCCGGCTGGGACCCACACACTGCTGACCATCATCAGTTCAAGGACAAAGTGGAGCATCACCACGCAGCCCACACAACCCGACTACCCACAACAAACCAGCCTATGATGTCCAGTATCCAACCAGCAAACCGTATCTGGGATTGGCAGACAAAATCCCCAATTTTGTTCCCAAGCCCCACCACTCTCAAAGTGGGGAATTTTACCTACTTGTCCCTTGGAAGCACGGCCCAATCAACTGGAATTCTTTGTAACTTTCTTTTACCAGCCCTTGATGGAAAACTATTATCAGGGAAGTAACAGAGTATTGTTAAGTACACGCACACCATGCAAAGTACGATCATATCACCACAGTCAAGACTACACTGGTGGCAAGAGACGCTGCTGCAGAAATGTATTTTGCTTTTTTTTGTCAACAATAATGCTTGTGCCTCATGCTATAAAGCATAATAAAAAAAGCATACAGGCCACAGATCGGCTAATTTCTACCCCTGTCTTCAGTGAAGTCCATCCCAGTGAACAGGTTTTATCTTACTGATACGTAATGTTTGCACTTCTCTGACTAAACCAGGGCCTGACAGAAGTGGACAAGGATTATCAAGATTAGAAATGTTCTAATTATCTCAAACAAAAGTTTCAGCATGTACTTTTATCCATTCCAAGAATCTTGAAATTGACAAGTCTTTGATTTTGTTCAAAGGTAAGACGTCGTTCAAGCAGAATATTACCGAGCAAGAGAAACGCTTTGGTATATACTGTATTGTACCTGTGATTGTGACAGTGGCCAGGTGTTGGATATTGTTGTATACCACAGGATGTAAAACATTGAAAGTACAAGGATGTTAATGGGTATCTCAGGTGACGTAGTGAAAGCAATGATGCACCTTATCTTGGTAAGGGGCATACATTTATATACACCGAAACTGGGACACAAGCCTTTGCTCAGAATTTCTTGCGAGTGAACAAGAGACAGATGTGTGTGGCACAAGTGCGTTCAATTGTAAATATATGCCCCAGGATCAACGCAGGTGCTCGAGGTGATGAGGTGCAGAGTTTACTTCCATGCCATCATGGCATTATGGAGGCATTGACAAACCAGATGTCACAATGTTGACAACCATTCACTATAACGAAAAGCAAGACATGGCAAAGATGATAGAATAACTTATTAAACATAATTCGAAAAACCAGCGACAGTGATTGATTATACACAAACATGCGCATATTGGACAAATGGATATGCAGATTTGGGCTTTGTTGATTATGTTCGAAAGAGGTTACAAGTGGTACATGAAAACTTTTTCTTCCATCTCATGGACATTTTCAATGCTCAGCATATAATAAGTACCAGCTGAAGACTGGCAACAGGACCACCATACGGTGAATTTTGTGTTTTCTGTTTGTCAGACAACACATAATTGAAGAACCATGTAACAAACACCTGCTATAACAACAAAGGTCCTCGAACTTCTCAGATATACCCAAGCTTGAGGAGGTACGGTGATCATTCATAATACAGCTCCTGCAATAAGAAGAAATTTGCTCAGAAAGAGATGCATATGTCTGTGCCAAACAAAAGCGACGGTAACAAAGAGCGCAAAAGACACTCAGTTTATGTACGAGGATAGTAGGTCTCCTCTGTGCATGGTGCCTGTTTCAAGGAGTTCCACAAGCTCCAGAAGTTCTAAAAACATGTCCAGTGATTGTAAATATGTCTAAATATATGAATAGAACATAGTTATTATACAAGATTTGTGGCAAGTTTAATTTGTAAATAAAACAAAACAGGTACAACAATAATATGATAATACCTTTTAGTGCAATATTATAGTGATCAATACAGTGAGTTTTTATATATATACATTATATACAGTAATTTGGGTCTGTCATGCCTCAAATGTAGTAGGTAAGGAGAAAAAAATTAGAAAAAAAAGAAAAAACAACAAAAAAACATAAAGTAAAGCGTGTATGTGTAAATCGTCGATGTTGCGCCACCCCCGGGTTATTTGTGGTCAACTTCCTCGGCACTGTATCTCGTAAGTAACTGGTCAGAAATTATTTTTTTATTTATTACCTTCACAAAATATACTCTTTAAACCCTTTGACTGTTGCAGGCCCCTTTCTGAAACTGTCAATCTATGGTCGCAAATATCGAAAAAAAATATATTTCTTTCTTATGAAAATATTAGGATGTATTTTACTGAGTGTTTTAAAGCCTAAAAAAAATTTTTTACCATCAGTACTTACCGAGATATAGCGGCACAAAGTTGGCAGAGATTGAGGTTCGTAAAGGCAACAGCGGCAATTTATTTCTTTCTTCAATATCCCTACTCATTAGCGACTTTTTTCTCAAAGGGTTGAGCACTGAGAAGATTTCCTTGGGGCCCATGGGGACTTATTTTGCATAAACAGCAACCAAACACAGTGATAATATGGATAATAATGGAATGTACCAAATGTATCCTTAGATGCACGCACACTGGCTGGCTTGTAAAACACTAGCACACACGGGGGCCAGGTTCAGCTAAACTTGACAGGTCTCTACGAAATCATATCGAAAACCGGGTTTTTCCAATCGAGTGCCGAGGAAAATTTTTTGCGTTTAAAATCATCGAAAACCGGATTTATCGATATCCGATGAATCGAATGCCGGGGGGCCACTGTACAACCTTAGCTTCTATCGGTCCAAGAAAACGAAATCAAGGAAGCTGTTGTTGCAAAGGGGGGTAAACCTTTCTTTCTTTCAACAACCGTCCACATCCCACCGAGGCGGGGTGGCCCCAAAAGGAAAACGGAAGTTCTACCTTTTACATTTAGTAATAAGTCTACAGGAAAGAGGTTACTATAGCCCTTAGCTCCTGGCATTTTAGTCGCCTCTTACACAACACTCATGGCTAATGGAGGAAGAAATTCTGTTCCACTTCCCCATGGAGATAAGAGGAAATAAACAAGTAACAATACCTAAGAAAGAAAATAGAAAACCCAGAGGGATGTGTATATAATATGCTTTACATGTATGTGGCACTGTGACCTAAGTGTAAGTAGAAGTAGCAAGACATAACCTGAATTCCTTGCATGTTTCATGAGAACAGACAAAAGACACCATCAATCCTACCATCATGTAAAACAATTCAGACAGTTTTGTTTACCTTCACCGTGGCCGGAGACGGTACACCCAGGGCAGTTGCTGTCTACCAACCTACTACCTAGGAAGGGGTGTAAAAATGCTGACAAAATGAGATCGTGCCATTACTCTCAAGATGTTGAGAAGTTATCTGTTATGGTGGATCAGTGAGAAACAATTAGCAGGATATAGTCTTGTGCCATCGCTCATTTGTGAAAAGGCTAGGCATTGCATGACATTTCTCGTAAAGGAAAATTGCCTGCAACGATTACTGATATTTGTGAATTTAAGGCCAGCAAAGGCGGTTTGAGACATTTAATAATCGTAGTGCATCCACAGTGTGATAAGGCATGGAGAGGCCTGCCGGTTCGGAACCAAATTGCAGCTACACACATTCGTAAGTGATTCAAGGAGTAACGTACAGACTGAACCAAATAAAAAACCACAACAAGAATTCACTTGTGACGAAACAGGCCTCATTTGAAGAAAATCCCAAGAGGACCTACATTACTCCAGGAGAAACGGGACTGCCAGGGACACAAGCCTAAGAAAGACAGGCTTGACCTCCATGTTTTTTAGTATGCTGAAGGGAATTTCAAGTGAAGGCCGTTACGTTTACGTACCATTCTGAAAATCCCGAGAGCGTTCAAGAAAAACAATGTGGCGGTGACAGAGTACAAACATTACGTGCTGTAGTTTTCCGAACAGCTAATTAATAAGGGGCAGTGGATTACGAGGGAAAGTTTTCGTTGAGGAGTGTTCAATGAAGGGGTTTGGCCCCAGTGTGATGAAATATCTCCTGAAAAAAAAATTTGATCACTCACAATCCACAAGTGCCTCCCTGCTAAATGGACATTGCAACCTGCTCATCCTCCAAACATTGGTATGACCTAATTCTGGAGAGTATGGGATCATCACAGTAAAAGTTCCTTGCCCCCGAAAAAACCACTCACTCCCCGTTCCAACAGCCCATGACCAGCAGATCAATTGAAAAAAACTTTTTAAAAAAAAACTAACACCAAAGCAATGTTTTTGAAGGTGTCTTTAATGTGACCCTCAGACACCTCACATTAGACCCTAGGAAGGATAGTTTGGAGAGATCAACTTCAGTATCCCCCTTCCATTGCATAAGCCTTATCGTAAGGCTTGGAATGGGAGTGACTACCAGGACTTAGAACTCTGTCTTTGCTTGGAAAAAAAGTGGCCAGAATTTGTCCACAAGAGGGATTTTGAAGGGTTTGGGGCCTGACCCTGACGAGGCCTACGGCAGTTGTGGAATCTGTTGTGACATTGGGGTGTTCCATAAGGGTTGGATGTAGTTTGGAGGATTGGAAGAGTTGGGTGATAGGCCCGACAACGAAGAGCTAAACCACTGTATTAGCTGCAAGTAGCTACATTTCTGGAACAGCAACAGATAGCAGGCTCAGAATATAGTTCGCCTGGCAGAGGTAGGAGAAAGAGAGTTTGAAGGAAGTTGCCTCTTCAGAAATAAGGAGAGTTTTTGAAATGTGGATTAAAATGAAAGAGATTATAGAGAAAACATCCACCCTGACAAGGCTGTTGCAAGCATGTTGTCAACATGTCAGTTACGAAGTCTTGCTCATATTAGATGAAGTGTGCAAAGGAGACGCCAATAACAGAGCACTCTGGACAGCTTTTTTTTTGCGATACAAGGCTCCAGTGACTCTCAAGCTGGTCCTAGTGCATTAAGAAAACAGAAAGAGAAGAGACCCCAGAAAGTGACTTGGTATAACCCTGAGGTTTTGATGGAAGGGGATTCCCCTTCCAAACAGTAACTAATCTAAACAAAATCGCAATCTCTCTCCTTCCTCTAGTCTTTCATACACAAAGAAGAACCCCAATAAAGGTAAGTATTATCAGTTAATGTTTCCTTTCATCATGTCCCATTGAATGGTCATGTACCACATCTATATTGAATGTAAAAAAAAATATTTTGTTTAAATACATCTGTGTGGTCCTGGACTGGATTAATTGGTATTTAAATTATTTCTTATGGGGAAATGCTTTTGAAAATCTTCAATTTTCTAAAATAGTCCACACAATTCTGGGACGGATTCAATTACGAAAAACGAGGGTACAAACTTGTTTTGCTGTTCAACATTCCTGAAATAATGGACACTAGGACAGTCCCCAATTAGTTCATTATATCAAGGGTTTACAGTATTCTTGTCTGCAATAGCAGTGTTCGGATTGCTAATCCAGCTGGTGTGAACTTTCAACCGGTGTAAATTACAATGTGACCATACCTCCTTTTGTTCTTCATTCCTACAGTAAGATGGTCTAGCTCACATTCTTCATATCTCAGACATGGTCTTGGAAGTTACTGCTATCCTAAAATCTGTGCTTGTATAGTTGATAGTAACCATCAAGAACCTGGCTTTGTTAACAACCTTGACTCATTAACTCAAAGATTCATTTCATGTATAGAGAGGAATCAAGCTTTTATAAAGGTCCAAAGAGTGAGTGAATTGTCAGTTTTTGTGGTAAATTCACTGAGCAAGACATGTATCCAACTACCAAAGAATCCTCTTGTTCACCACAGAACTCTTGCTGTTTCTCACTGTTGATATCCTCATTTGTTTAATCATTGATTTGTAAGCATTTTGCTTTTATCTATCTTCAAACGGGCTGAGGAGGGTGAAAAAGCTTGAGAAGTCAGAGTCAAATCAATACATTGATTGAAGGGGAGTGATCCAAGCTTGGCTATCACAGCTTGCAGCCAACCAAATCAACTCGTCTGGCAGATTTTCCAGGTAAGTGTTATAACTAGTAATAATATGTTATACCATACGAGCAGTATATTTTAATATCCCAAAACAATCAAAGAAAATAGTGTAAATTGAAAATAATTGTGAAAATTTCCCCCTAATCTCATATTCAAAATCCATCTCTGACCAATGCATAAAGAAACCCACTAAACTTGGTATCCAAATAAGCATATACAGTATGGGAAAAAATTTTATGTGAAATACCAACAGGTTGCTGGAAAATAAAAAAAAAAACTTGCATTATGGAGTGACCAAGTCCTCAGGAATGAACATTTCCAGTAAAATGTTCATGTTTGCATTTTATCTCTCATTATATAAAGTACAGTATCACAGTAAATGGTATCTGAAAAAGTGAATAGTCAGATAAATACTTGTGGAGGGAGTGAAGATGGAGTAAGGGGAAGGGGGTTGGTTTCATCTCCCACACCACTGGCTGCTAAATCCTTGATCAGTTTTGTCATAAGCAAATAAAGAGTAAGGACAGAACCGGTTAAAAAAATGTTTAGCTGTGTGCTTTATTATTTTATTCACAAAAATAACACTAAACTCTTAAATTGTGGTTTGATTGTCACAAAAAAAAGCTTTAAAAATAAAAACAATAGTAGCATTAAGAAATGGAATTACCTGTCTTGTATTTTCACTAGGAGGAAGCCGGAGGCATGAAGGTAGTGTCAAAAGATGAGCATTGCCATCCAAAACTTTGATTTTTATGTCTCCTGCCCTTGGAAGTTGCTATTACTACATATTCCCATCTCCAACCACCATCTAAAAGGGTACTGTAAATCAAACAAAATCCTCCCCCTTTTTCCAAGTACAGTATGGCCCCTTAATAGTTTAGCCACTTCCCCAAAAACATTAAAACTAAAAATTTAAATAAAATGAAGGGGAGAGAAATTCTTTTCAATTCACCGGCCTTATCCACCAGAGACAGGTTTGCCCAAAAAGATAAACAAAAGTTATCACTTCATAACATTTAGTAATGTGTACCAAGGAAAAAAGTTTACTAACCCTTTGCTCCCCCCGCATATTATCACCTTTTACGACGTGTCAATGTGGTTTACAAGGAAGTGAATTTGTACACTTAGCTAAGTGAATAAACAAGAAACAAAACTATCAAGAAAATAGAAGAAAACCAGAGAGGAGTAAGTAGAGAGTAACAAGAAGTGCCTGAAACCCCCCTGCATGTTTGAGACAAAAATGACAACAGCAATCCTTTTCTTCTTTAAACCCATTGTGAAAGTCGCAACATCCCCCAATCGCTGATTTGTCTCCTTTGTCCGCCAAATTTAAAAAAAAAAAATATTTTTTACTTATGAACTAGATAGAGAATCTTTTTTTTCTCCCGAATCTGTAATGACAAAAAACACCACAAAAAAAAAAAAAAATTGATGAAAACTGACGGAATTTGCTCTCGTCGCTAAGTTAGCGACCTGGAGAGTTACAAATTGGCGATTTCGCCCCTTTGAGCCCTATTTTCGCTAATTTCCCTTTGTTCAGTCGCCCAAGACTCATAGACTATTTCTTTAGAACTCCCAATTTTTCGTATCGATTGAGTACAGGAAACAGCCCAATTTAACCGATTTCAGCTACCTAATAATGTGGTCAGAAAATTGCAATTAGGCCAATTTTCACAAAAACCTAAAAAAATATTATACAAATTTCAAAATAAGGTCCCAGAATGAACAATGCAGACATTCCTGAGCTCTAAAAATAACATTTTTTTCTTGCTCAACAGTCATGTCTCCAAGCCCCTCTGATATTACTCTTGACTTTCTAATTTGGAATTTTTTTATTCAAACAAAAAATAGACGACTTAACAATTATGCAGACAACTGCAATACTGTAATAATTGTATAAATAACATAACCCAATTCATGACTACATATTAGAATGGCTAGTTTGGTGACATTTATTGGACAATGGCATCATTTGTTTACTTTTGAACATTGGCAAAAATCACACTTTTCCCCTACTTTGAGCGCCATTTTCCAGGTTCTTATTTATAGTATAGAAAGAAATCAATCCAAAATCCACCTCTATTCTATAATATTTTTCCTTTCAATCAAATGAACCAGAAAACAAGAATACACCATAAATACTATACAAAAATAGACCTCAAAGTCGGCATTTTAATAAAAAAAAAAAAAAACGGTCGGGAGTTTTTTTTTTTTCTCATTATGCACTCCTGCGTGCCCAGGATTTTTTTTATACGGTGGCACACTGACCGACACAGACCCATTCTCTCACATGTGGGCCTACCAGCTTTCTCCAGCTTGATTTGAAGCGCTAGACTTTATGAGTACAGTGGACCCCCCCCGCATAACATCACCTCCGAATGCGACCATGATGTAATGTATTTATGTAAGTCCGTTTGTAACGTGTATGATTGGGGTCTGGTAAAATGCTAATCTACGTCACAATAGTCCTTATGGGAACAATTTGGTCATTACTGGCACCTGAACATACTTCCTGGAAAAAGTGAAAAAATTACATTAACCGGGGGTCCACTGTAATTAATGTAACGTCAAACGAACGGTACCTCACAAGACGTATATTATACGCCCGCGGACAGTCAGCAGGGGTAAAAAATCGTCCATTTTCCCACGAGGCATGGTGGCACCATAAAGATAATCAAAAGTTTCTCTTCATAACTAAGTAAATGTATACAGGATAGAGGTTACAATCCCCATAGCTCCCAGCATTTTATAGAACTTGTAACAACATGCATTGACTAACTTAGGAAGAAATTCTGTTCCACTTCCCCATGGAAATAAGATGAAATAAGAACAAGAATTAATAAGAAAAATAGAAGACAACAGAGAGGGATAGTGTATATTTATGCTTGTACATACATGTGTGGTGTGACCTAAGTGTAAGTAGAAGTAACAAGCCATACCTGAAATTGCATGTTTATGAACAGAAAAAAAGACAACCAGCAATCCTATCCATCATGTAAAACAATTTACAGGTTTTCACTTTACACTCACTTGGAAGGATAGTAGTACATCCCCCGGCCAGTATGCCTGTCTAACCTCCTACCAGCCTACGACCTAGGGGAAGAGAAATTATCAGCATATATTATTGGCATTTGTGCTCTATCATCCCATCGCCTTCAAGCATAATAAGTTGGACAAACAATCTGGATAGTGTAGAGAGTTTTGTGTTTATGATTAACAAAAAAACTTAGTGCTAAGCTTTTAAGTAATCATAATAGGTTTCCATATTAATATAGTGGCCTAAAATGGACAACAGAAAATATTCATCATTTGAGTTGAAGCTGTGTGTGAACAGTCACACATGAATGGTTTTTTCTAATTGCGCCCTCAATACTGCTGTTCCATGGCTTCAGTACAGCAAGCTGTTTGCCATGATTATGAATCATAATTAATAAATGTTTACAGTAGTAAATCCAAGGACAAGAAATTGCTAGCCGAAATTTAATTGACATGGCTCAACCGTCTCAGCTGTGTAAAGTGGAGGGAATGCGAGAAGAAGCAGGTCTCTCATGAGTAAAATGAGCATGGATATGAATTTCATATCACCCCACTAAAAATAATAATAAATAGGGGAATACTATTGCCACCTGCAAAAACAGTGATTATGTATGAGTGAGGTTTAAAGTGTTGAATGATGTATGAAATTTTCTTTTTGGGGGGATTTTCTTTGTTTTTTTGGTCACCCTGCCTTGGTAGGAGACAGAGATAGTTGACAAAAAAAAAAATTCTTGTATTGATCCATATTACAAATTATGACATTGGGTGTTTGGAAAATGTGTTTTCGGCTAAAGTTATTTACAACATAATGAGTGATTTGTCTGGTTCCTATGAGGTTACAGCAATGAAAGACAATTTAAAATATAGCTTGCAGACCTGTGAACACCCAGATACAAAGCTGAATGGCTCTGAAGAAAAGTTCAGTGTAGTGGAAATATTTGCAGTAATATAGTTGGCTGTATCTTGTAAATTTTCTTTAGATTTACATTTTATAGAAATGTGTCAGAAACCTATTTTACTTTTTCAGAAAAAACAGGATCCCCATTAAATTCTATAACTCTTCTTGAACAGAAAGACCCGTGAGCAGTACAGTGACATCTGGCGGTGACATGGTGGTTGCCGTGTTCCTGGAGATTTGTATACCACATGATGGAGAAAAACCTTCTTAAATTATCTTACCTATGAACGTTTACAGGTCAGTTATTAAAACTTTATAGCTCTATTTGTTTTTATTGTAACTCTTGTTGTCCTGATTTAGATAAGCCTTGTAGACCATTGTCCAATGATACTGTTGCCCGTTATGTGCAGGGGCATTGTTATTCATAAACACACATGTCAAAACTTTGGTTATACCAGTCAGAGAGGTAAATGTCTGATAACAATAATAGTTAAAGAAAGGACCTATTACAACTTGAAACAATTCTCACTGATAAACATTATTGTACAAACCTTTGGAAAGATTGTTTAAAGAGAAGTGGATGAAACTTTCAGTTTTCTTTTTTACACTTTACATTACCTTTGTTCATTCAAGACCCTGCTTTATCTGAGGAATACTACTTTATCCCGGATACAACCCACAATAGTGTTCACTAAATTTTCCTATTAAAGATTAACTTACAAATTACACAGAGATCAGAGCGTGTAACAATGGAGAGATTTTTCTGTTAAAGAAAAAGAAGCTAATAAGGGTGAATATCAACAGAACCATAACTATCCCCAGGATGGCTGGAATTGCTGTTGATTCTATTTCAAGTAATGGTGCTTTAATTCTTCAAAGAAACATTTAAAACTGCCTCTGACTTATTTCTTTGTGCAAATGATCCTTAACTGGTTAAGTATCCACTGGTCTACTAGAGCTAAGTTTTACACCTCATAAAAGAAAACATAGATCTTGCTGCCTGATAGTGTCCAAGATATTGAAACCTTAGTTCATATTGTTGGTGCAATTCCAAAAAAAAAAATATTTTAACGTTTGCGTGTTGTTGAATCCACACTGAATTAATTTTTTCTCATGACGGATGTGTTCTCAAAATTCTGAAACAGTATACTCTAAATAACTGTTAGATGGTTGTTCTATCAAAAACTGTGTATTTGTTCATAAAAACTAGATATACCCATTCTTATCATTATAAGAGTATTTTTAGTGGTTTTGCTAAATAGCAAAGAATAATTCTTTGGGCTTCGCTTTTAATATTTTTACAAACGACAACTACTAAATCTTTTATGCCCAAACTAAACCTAGGGCATAGTAATCTATGAGGACCTTGTATAGTACTTAAATTTAATTTTTTAATGACTCCCACAGCCACCATCACTACATTTAATTTGACTAGCAGTTTGTCATGATTTGTTATAAAAATTCAGAGTTAATGATAGGCCGTGAGTTACAGTGGTTTGTTCCTTTTTACTTCAATGTACGGTCGCACTACATGCCCTAGGTCGGGTGCCATACTTGTACGCATGAGAGCCGGTTTGGTGCTGTAACTTGTACAATGCGCTTAGAATTCTATCGCCTGCAAATCTTATGAGAGAAAGCTGTAGGCCTACAATCAAATATGAAAGATGGGTCTGTGTGTTCAGTGTGTACAATATACACATGCATAACGAGAAAAAAAACTCCAACTGTGTATTTTGGGTTTAAAACAGTGACTTTGCAGGTATTTTCATATGGGTAATTATGGTTTTGTAATCTCATTTTCTGGTCCCTCATTTGGTAGAATGGAATATATTACAGAATGGATATATTACAGAAATGAGATGATTTGATTGGTTTCACAATGAACAGTACCTTCAAATTGAGTCAAAGTACATATCGTAAAATGTTTGAATTTTTTTGCCGATATTCAATAGTAAACAAATCATGGCCACACGTCCCAAAAACATCAACTGGTGAGTTCCTGATAATCTTTTCAACAAGTGCACTGATATTATTTTATAC
The DNA here is from genome assembly GCF_026875155.1 of Cherax quadricarinatus. NCBI lineage: Eukaryota > Metazoa > Arthropoda > Malacostraca > Decapoda > Parastacidae > Cherax > Cherax quadricarinatus. The sequence goes on along the minus strand of NC_069442.1, from coordinate 5,842,273 downwards.
CATTTTTATAATAAATGCATTAGTCTGCATAACAAAAATCTTCAATTTTTGTGAAAATAAAAATTCAAAATGGAAGACAAGAGTAATATAAGAGGGGCCTTGAGGACATGACTAATGAACAGAGAAAATAGTATATGATAGTGCCAGAAATATCTGTCTTGTTTATTCTGGACCCTATTTTGAAAATTGGCATCATTGAAATTTGTGGAAATTGGCCAAACTGCCAATTTCTTCCACTTATTGGGTAGTTGAAATCGGTAAATGGTGGTTTCTTTACTCAGTTGATAGAACAAATGGCGTACTAGGCGAAATGATTATGATTTTAGTTGACTGGACCGCTGGAATTTGGCCAAAAATAGGGCTTAAAGTAGGCGAATCTGCCTATGGGTATATATCATTGAGACCCCTAACTTTGTGAGAGCATAATTCCCTAAGTTTTCCATCAAATTCATACTTTTAGTGTCATTACCATCGCGAAAAAGATTCTCTATCATTTTCATAAGATTTTTCTTTTTTCGGGCCCTGAGAACTGTTTCAATACCGGGGGTCTTGACCCTGAAAGGGTAAAATAAGGCCCTTATAAAGTCTAGGGAAATATTTTACATTCATGATTAGTTCATATCCTCAGTCTTTGAATGTGTTTCACCAACCCTCTCAACAGGTTATTTTAAGCTACTTTTACAGTAATATCAATATATTCAAGACTTATGTACAGAATATACAAGTTCAGCACTTTCCTATTCAAAACAAAGGATGCTGGCACACCCTAGGCTGAGCCCAGCCCGAAACAATCCACATGGTCCTATTTGAAATAATCACTTCTCTTTTTCTCCCTGAATGGCCTTAATGCAGTGTATTTGACACCTGTATCCCCCCCAAACCCTCCCCCCTTGGGTTACAACATCAAATAAAGTTAAGTACAAATTTACCCCTAGCCACATCACATCTTGCCCAGAATAAAGTGATGGGAGGGTCCTGTCCCATCCTCAGAACCACAACAACTAGAAAGAACAATCCAGCCTCTTCCGCGACCGTCCGATCCACACAACAACAAAAGAACATTTGACATAACACAGTTTCTAAGCTACTACCAATAATTTTGTTTTTCCCACTACTATACCTTGATTTTACTTTTAAAAAGAAATACTGTCTTTATAATCTTACTTACTGTTAATTTTGTGTGTTGTGGGTGTAACATTTTGCATGTTGCCGATGTCAAAAGCTGCCACATATATTTTGGGACACTGTGACTGCTGTATATAAAGGCCATTAGAATCATGTATAATTACCCAGTATGCACATACGCTTGACTGTCATGACCCACACTTGTAAAATAATACTGTAGAAATATTGTACATGTATGGAGAATACACACATGTATGGATATTGAGGTGCAGGAGCTAAATCTGTGTTAAAAAGTCTGAAATAATGTGTTTCAGGGAAAAAATCAACAACCTGATTTTTGTTATGAACCAGTGGTTGGGTATCATTGAAATACCAGTTAGTTAATTGAGAAATCTAAATTTATATTTTAAAGCTTTGTTAAAGAGCCATTATGGGTTATGTAGCTTCAAAAGTTGTGTAAATATGAAGAAAAATGTAAGAGTGAAATAAAGATCTGATCTTTTCCTAACTTTGACTATTTTTAATACTGAAGTGATTTTTTTTATGAACTCTATATTTCACCACTTGTCTTGTTACTATCTCGAACAGGTTCTTGGTGCAGTATCGTGAATTGTTTATCCTGATGCATTGTCTCGAATTCTGTACCGTGATGCATTGTCTTGAATTTTGTATTAATGCATTATCTTAAATTGTACATCTTGATGCATTGTTTTGAATTCCATGTACATTAGGCTTGCAGTTTTACATTTTTAGAATTAATTTTGTTTTTCATAATCTAAACCAGGGGTCTCCAATTTTTTTCACTACGGATGCCACATCGTATATTATACACATTTTTTGAGGGCCCAAGAAAAAATCAGTCTAATAAATATAAATGAATGGGAGGTGGTAATTTCATGCTGGTCAGGGAAGTATAACATCCTTTAGGAGTGAAGAAGAGCAGGATGTGAGTGTGGGGGAGGTGCGTGAGGCATTCCGTAGAAAGAAAGGGGGTAAAGCAGCAGGAACTGGCGGGGGGGGGATATAGTGTTGGAGTGGTTGGTATTTTTGTTTAATAAATGTAGTAGGTTGGTAGACAGCAACCACCCAGGGAGATACTACCGTCCTACCAAGTGAGTGTAAAACGAAAGCCTGTAATTCTTTTACACGATGGTAGGATTGCTGGTGTCTTTTGTCTGTCTCATAAATATGCAAGATTACAGGTACGTCTTGCTACTTCTACTTACACTTAGGTCACACCAAACATACATGTACACGTTTATTTATATACACTCATCTGAGTTTTCTTTGATTTTATCTTAGTTCTTGTTCTTATTACTTTTCCTTTTATATCCATGGGGAGGTGGAATAAGAATCATTCCTCCGTAAGCCATGCATGTTGTAAAAGTCAACTAAAATGCCGGGAACAATGGGCTAGTAACCCCTTTTCCTGTAATAATTACTAAAAAGAATAAGAAGAAAATTGTCAAAGTGGGAAGTCTGAATGTGCGTGGATGTTGTGCGATAAGAAAGAGATGATTGTGGATGTTATGAATGAGAAGAAGCTGGATGTCCTGGCTTTAAGTGAAACAAAGCTGAAGGGGGTGGGAGAGTTTCAGTGGAGAGGAATAAATGGGATTAGGTCGGGGGTTTCAAATAGATTTAGAACTAAAGAAGGAGTAGCAGCAATGTTGAAGGATAAGCTATGGCAGGAAAAGAGGGACTATAAATGTATTAATTCAAGGATTATGTGGAGTAAAATAAAGGTTGGATGTGAGAAGTGGGTTATAGTAAGCGTATATGCACCTGGGTAAGAGAGAAGTATAGAGGAGAGAGAGAGATTTTGGAAAATGTTGAGTGAATGCATGGGGAGTTTTGAACCAAGTGAGAGAGTACTTGTGGTTGAGGATTTTAATACTAAAGTGGGTAAAAATGTTGTGGAGGGAGTAGTAGGTAAATTTGAGGTGCCAGGGGTAAATGAAAATGGGGAGCCTTTAACCCTTCATCGCGCAAGGGGTCCGAAAATTTGAAATTCGAACTGAACTCCCTATGGTGGATAGAGTAACTCAATACAAGGTCACTGATCCCATATAAATTGATTTCTGATGGTTAGTTTTCGAGCAATTGCCAATCTCCGAAGACCGAAAATATTAGGCCGCCCCCGACAAAGTGATTAAAAAATTCTATGTTGCAAACTTGCAATTGTTAATAAAACACACCAAAACAATTTTTTAAATTTAATATACAAACAGACAATATAAAAAACATAAATGGAACTTGTATCAAAACATTTTTTTAATTGTTACAAAAATATAAAAAGGAAGCAATATCAACAATGCCAAATTGCAAAGTGATGCAAGTTTCAATCCCTATATTCCTGAGATTCATTTGGAAGACCAATGATTCTATATTGCTAATTGGCAAGATGGAAGTCTGTGAAACAATTTCTATCAGTCTTTATGCACAGATTTACTTTGCATACACTACAGACGAATGACGATGTTACCGTTTTTTTCGAGGTGCTGCAATACTTGCAAGTAAACGGCCTTTGCCCTGCCATTGGGAAGTGCATTAGAGTAATGTCTTTCCTAAACACTGTCATCAGGCATTTCTGTACGTGTTCCCCTCCCAGGTTTCACTATGCCAACACCATTGGAAGTACATGGTGAATTAGTTGGTGAAGGTCTTGGAGTTGTTCTTAGGCTGCTCCCTCTAAGGTTTTGTCCTTTAGACCTTGCAATTTCAGAGATAGAATTCCTGAAATACTTCAGTTGCATACACTTTTGCTTTATTGCTCGAGAATCACGGCAATAAAGCACCCATGCATTCACAACAGCAAGATCAATAATATAGGCAAATAGCCGCATGTACCAACGTTTTGATTTCATTGGTGTTTTGTAGAGATGCACCAACATGTTGCTTTTGTCAATACCTCCCATGTTTGCATTATAGTTCTTGATGACTGCAGGGCACGATATTTTCTCTTTCCTCTTTGTACCCTTGTTATATCTCTCAACAAGACTCATGGGCTCGACCCCAATATCAGTTGTCACTAAAGTCACAACTTTGGTGTCCTTCCATCGTACAACAAGGACACCATCATTGTTGTTGAAGCAAAAATTGCCCCTGACCACACTGTTTTTTTCCATTTGTTTGATAGGCACCAGATGTGGCTTACCACATCTATTGTCACGTACTGTTCCAGTGTATCTACAGTTATACTTATCTCTTAGTAGCTTGACCAAAGGCATACTTGAAAAGAAATTGTCAGCATAGATTGCTGATGTGTTTGTCTTGTTCATAGTTTGTGCAAGTACCAGAACAATCTTTGTACTTATTGGAAGTTTAGATTCTTCCTGTGGCAGCTGTATGGGATGTGTGTCAAAAGTTGTTGTGCCTTGATACATGAGTATATCATGTATGAGTCCATCTTGACTTGCACGACACGACAGAAAAGTTTGAAACCCCACTTATCTGGTTTTGTTTGATGTACTGCCTTAGGTTTCCAGCAGTTTTACCCTTGAAACCAACCATGACTTCATCAATAGATTGCTTGGGTGTAGCTGGAATTTTCAAGCAAGCATTAGTTAGTTCAGTGTAAAGAGGCCTTACTTTGTAGAATCTGTCATTATCCTTTTTTGTGTTGTCATTGAAATGAATATGACTTCTAAGGTACCTAAACCTCTTAGACGCCATGCTATCTGCAACCTGTTGGCTCCTAAAAGCAGCTTTCCAATAGTCTTCGAGGGATGGTAGTGAATTAATACCCCTGAACAACAAAATACATATGAACCTCATGATCTCTTCAGAATCTGTTGAAAAAGTACTATTTACGTCTTGTTGCCTTGTATACAAATTTGTTTGATATGCTATGTTATCTATCATGGCTGGAGTAACGAACATACGAAAATACTCATATGGAGACCTAATTGCAAGAGGCTTTTCATGTTCATATGCCGGCAAAGGATCATTTTCAATGTCATCTACGGTCCACTCAGATGAAACTTGAAGAGCAATATTCTCATGGATCTCTTCCTCATCCGGGTACTATTCCTCAATCCTAAAAGTTTTCTTTTTCCTCATTACTTTCTGCTTTTTGGCTGGCCTTTCTTCCCTTTCTTCCTCCTCATCATCAGTTGACATCTCTGCATCCTGTGCATCCGGTGGCAAGTATTCATCACCACTATCCAGCAATTCTGGTTCGTCTACCTCTGGTTCCGAGTCACTGTCTTCAGAAACGCAGATATACCTCGACCTGCTGGTCGACTGCTCCCCATAAAACAGCCTCTCATGGAACTGGAAGGACAATAGAAACCTCCTGTATAAATCCAGACCACTACAGAGTTCATATATGCAATTGAAAATTTTTTATAAATATTTATTTGACTAAAATTGGACATTCCCGGAAACTCGCGCAATACCGAAATAATTCGGACTAAAATGCTTGCACTTTTTTCAACTGCATGCTACACTCATATTATGCTTCACACGGACTTTAGGTATATATCAAAATATGCCTAAACTATTCATGTAAGCACTAAACACAACAATCAGTACTTACCGACATTGTAGAATGTATAATCCAAGAGTAGATTAGCAAGGGTGGAGGGAAAAATGCGCGTGTTCGAAGCCAAGCCGCTAGTGTTTATATTTTGATCTCTCAACCAATGGGAAGGCGGCAGAAGCGAACTGTACTTAGCTGAAGAGACTCAGGGAAGGCTTGTGATTGGTTGGAACTAAAGAACGGGAAGCTGGCCGCGCGGGGCGCGAAGTATGACACGCGCCAAAAACACGTAATCAATACCGAATTTTTTCGGCCCAACACGATAAAGGGTTAAGTGAGCTATGTGTAGCAAGAGGTTTGGTAATAAATAATACGTATTTTATGAAAAAGAGGATAAATATACAAGGTATGATATAGCACGTAATGAAAGTAGTTTATTAGATTATGTACTTTATAGTAATCTGTTTACATTAATGTTTTATCACTGATTTCATCATTGCTTAGTTAATCTTAAGTTAATTTTAAGCCAGCCCGTAATGCTATGCATAGTATAAGTGGCTTTGGCATGCTGCTCTTATCTGTATTTTTTTTTTTTTTTTTGTACCTCTGTATGTGTGCTCAAATTGTAATAAATAAATAAATAAAATAAATAAAAGGTTGATGGGTAGGCTCCAGGATGTACATGTTTATAGAGGGGCAACTGATATATTGGATCATTATCTAATTGTAGCTACAGTTAGAATAAGAGGTATATGGGATAAGTTTATAGAGGGGCAACTGATATATTGGATCATTATCTAATTGTAGCTACAGTTAGAATAAGAGGTAGATGAGATAAGTAAGAGGGAGATGAAAGTGTATAAACTAAGGGAGGAGGAAGTTCAGGTGAAATATAAAACAACTATTGGCAGAAAGGTGGGCTGGTGCAAGTATGAGTAGTGGGGGGGGGGGGGTTGAAGAGGGTTGGAATAGTTTTAAAAATGCAGTATTAGAATGTGGGGCAGAAGTTTGTGGTTATAGGAGAGTGGGTGCAGGAGGAAAGATGAGTGGTGGAATGATGAAGTAAAGGGTGTGATTAAAGGGAAAAAGGTAGCTTATGAGAGGTATTTACAAAGCAGAAGTGTTACAAGAAGAGTAGAGTATATGGAGAGTAAAAGAAAGGTGAAGAGAGTGGGAGAGGCACAGTCAAGAAATCTTAATGAAAATAAGAAAAAACTTTGGAGTGAGTTAAACAAGTTAAGAAAGCCTAGGGAACGAATGGATTTGTCAGTTAAAAACAGAGTAGGGGAGTTAGTAGATGGGGTATGGAGGTTTTGGGTGGATGGCGAGAATAATTTTGAGGAACTTTAAATGTCCTTTAGAGTGCAGGCATTGTACTTCCCATTTCCAGGATTTCAAGTCCGGTTATATAAAATAACCGGTTTCCCTGAATCCCTTCACTAAATATTACCCTGCTCACACTCCAACAGTTCTTTCAGGTTTCCCAAATACCATTCGTCTCCAATTCACTCCTATCGAACAGCCTGCTTATTGCTATATATTATTGCTATAACAAAGCCCTGGTTCAACTTAAAGATAGAGAATTGCCTTCGAATGCAACATACAGGGTTATAAACTATTCCATACTGATAGGGCAACAGGAAGGGTGGTGGAGTGGCGATGTATGTCAGAGATAATTTAAATTGTTGTTAGACAATATATAAGATTAGAAACATCGGACACAGGAACTGTTTGGTACAGTTTCTCGAGGGTCATGAAAAGTTAATTTTGGGTGTGATTTATAGGCCCCCAAAAACCTTGATAGAGAGGCAGTAATTTGCTAGGGGGAAACGAAATTCATGAGACGTCTAGATATGAAAATGTTGTGTTAATGGGAGATTTTAACTTTAAACAATTTGATTGGAACAATGTGAGAGGAAATCTTGAGTCTAGTGACTTTCTTGATACAGTTCATGATTGCTTTTTAAAACATTTATGTGACAGAACCAACTAGAGGAAACAACCTGCTTGACTTGGTTCTTGCCAACGAAGAATCCCTAATTAATAATCTTGAGGTTAATGATGAGCTTGGGGGAAAGCAATAAACAAATCACTTAGTTTCAATATATCATGGAATTACCCAGATAACTGCAATCAAGTCTCTGTCCCAGACTTTCACTTTCCCGATTTCATAGCACTGAGAAATTCCCTGGGTGGGCTAAATTGGGATGATCTGATTAAAGGGTCAGGTTGGTGGTGTTGGTTTTCCAATATAACGTTTTTCAGAGCATAATTCTAACTGCCCAGACAATTTTGTTCCAAGTAGGGAAATTAGATCTAACAAAATGATCCCAAATGGATGAACAATAGATTAAAACATTTCGTTGGTTTAAAAGAGAGGGGATATATAGGCGTATCAAAAGAGGGGATGGGCAGTTAAAAAATTAATATTTCAGTTTTAAAAAGGGAAGCAAAAATAGGAATAAAAAAAAGCTAAAAGGGATTATGAGACTAAGGTTGCAAAGGGACTTGAAGACAAACCCCAAAAAGGGGTTTTTTCATGTTAAAAAGAAGTAAGTTAGGGACAAGATAGGCCACTTAAGAGTACTTGGCTCAGATAAGGATATGTGTGAAATTTTCAATACTTCCTCTCAGTTTTCACCAGGAAGATACTAGCGAAATCCCAGAAATAATAATTATGTAGAACAAGACGATAATAAAACTGTGCACCATTAGGCTAACTAGTGACATGGTCCTCAGAGGGAAAAAAGAGAAATTAAAACCTAACAAATCTCCCGGCCTGTGAATTGCTTGCAAGAGTTTTAAAGGATGTAAAGAGAAACTTAGCAAACCTTTTTGGGAAATCTTTTCAGCATATACTACAAACTGGCATAGTGCCAGATAAGTGGAAAATTTGGCAAATGTAATACCAATTTACAAGGCAGGTGACAGGTCCTTAGCTTCAAACTATAGACCAATAAGCCTTACCTCCATAGTGGGAAAATTTATGTAATCGCTATGGCTTAGCGTTTCTTTTTTATTTTTAATAATAACAACATGGAATCGCTAATTGCCGAGGCAATTCGTAGCCATCTTGAAAGGCATAGATTGATTAATGATCTCAACATGGTTTTACAAAGAGGTGTTCCTGTTTTAAACGAATTTACTAATTTTTTTTCACCATGGTATTTGAGGAGGTTGATCATGGTATTGAATGTGATATTGTGTATATGGACTTCAGTAAGGCTTCCGATAGAGTTCCACATCGGAGGCTATTAAGGAAACTTAGGCACATGGAATAGGAGAAATTTTTTCATGGGTAGAGGCATGGTTGAGAAATAGGCAGCAGAGAGTTTGCATAAATGGGGAGAAATCAGAATGGGGGCACGTCACAAACGGTGTTCCACAGGGGTCAGTGTTGGGCCCCTTGTTGTTCACAATTTATGTAAACGACATAGATGAGGGAAATAAATAGCGACATAAGCAAATTTGCTGATGACACCAAAATAAGCTGTCCAATTCATTCTAATGAGGACATTAGAGCACTCTGGATGATTTTAGTAGACTGATGCAATGGTCGGAGAAGTGGCAGATGCAGTTTAATGTAAAACAAATGCAAAGGTCTAAATATTGGAAAGGAGAATAACCATCCCAAACATATAAACTAAATAATGTAGATCTTAATGTTACTGATTGCGAAAAGGATTTAGGAGTTCTGGTTAGCCGTAACCTGAAACCAAGACAACAGTGCATAAGTGTTTGCAATAAAGCTAACAATCCTTGGTTCATATCAAGAAGTATAAATAATGGAAATCCTCAGGTTGTTCTTCAACTATAATATATCCTTGGTTAGGCCTCATTTAGATTATGCTGTACAGTTCTGGTCGCCATATTACAGAATGGATATATGTACTGTAAATGCACTGGAAAAACGTACAGAGGAGGATGACAAAGTTGACCCCATATATCAGAAATCTTCCCTTTGAGGATAGGCTGAGGGCCCTGAATCTGCACTCTCTAGAAAGGCATAGAATTAGGGGGGAGGATATGATTGAGGTGTACAAATGGAAAACGGAATAAATAAAGGGGATGTAAATAGCATGCTTAAAATATGTAACGTAGACAGGACTCACAGCAGTGGTTTTAAGCTGGAAAAATTCAGATTCAGGAAGGATATAGGAAAGCACTGGTTTGGTAATAGAGTTGTGCATGAGCGGAAGAAACTCCCGAGTACCGTCATAAAAGCTAAGACATGTAATTTTAAAATAGGTTAGATAAATACATGAGTGGGTGTGAGTTGGACTGACTAGCTGGTGCTACTGGGTGAGAAGCCATGGTCCTTCCTTAAGTGGCGATGTCCTGAGTGGGTGGGCCATTGGTCTAAACTGGGGGTTGGCATGGACCTGCCCCATGTGGTCCCGTAGGCCTGCTGCAGTGTTCCTTCATTCTTATGCTCTTATGTACTTCCCAGTGAAGTAGGTCTTAGGCAGGGATGGTAATGCCACCATGGTGGTTTAATATATTTATAGATGGGATTGTAAAAGAAGTAAATGCTAGGGTGTTGGGAAGAGGGGTGAGATTAAATTATGGGGAATCAAATACAAATGGGAGTTGACACAATTACTTTTTGCTGATGCTACTGTGCTTACTGGAGATTCTAAAGAAAAGTTGCAAAGGTTAGTGGATGAGTTTGGGAGGGTGTGTAAAGGTAGAAAGTTGAAAGTGAGCATAGATAAGAGTAAGGTGATGAAGGTATCAAACAATTTAGGTAATGAAAAAATTGGATATCACATTGGAGAGAGGGAGTATGGAAGAAGTGAATGTTTTCAGATATTTGGGAGTTGACTTGTCAGCGGATGGGTTTAGGAACGATGGGGTTAACCATAGAATTTATCTATTTATTTATTTATTTATTTATTTATTTATTTAATGTCTTTGCAAACAGTACATTGAGATTGTGTATATACAATAGTGGGATGCAATGCAAAGAAAGCCTCTATTATGCCTTGGCATTATGGACCAACTTAACATTATTGGCTTACAGTCTACTTAATACTAAGCAGTAGTATATCATAGTTGTACAGTAGGAAAGTAATTATTTCATAGTTGTACAGTAGGAAAGTAATTATTTCATAGTTGTACAGTAGGAAAGTAATTATTTCATAGTTGTACAGTAGGAAAGTAATTATTTCATAGTTGTACAGTAGGAAAGTAATTATTTCATAGTTGTACAGTAGAATATTAATTATAAATGAATCAAAATTTGTATAATACAAAGATATACGTATTTATATTCTAAAATGCTTTTGTGAAAAACAACGATTCAATTATATTCCTGTCAACAATGGATTAAAGGTTCAATGTGATTGTTTCAGTTATGATGTGGGAGAACATAGGTGAGTAAATGTATACTAAGTATTTAGCATTTAGTCTAGGGTGATTAAGTGGCTTTTGAGAAGAGTCTTAAATTGATTTTCAGACTGGGTTACTTTAATATCTTCTGGTAATGAATTCCATATTTTGGGGCCCTTTATGTGCATAGAGGTTTTACACAGTGTGATATGGACGCAAGGGGTGCGTTGAGGTATCTGTGGAGACAAAATACGTTATCCATAGAGGCAAAGAAAGAAATGTACGAAAGTATAGTGGTACCGACACTCTTATATGGGTGCGAAGCTTGGGCTGCAAATTCTGCAGTGAGGAGGCAGCTGGAGGCAGTGGAGATGTCCTGTCGAAGGGCAATGTGTGGTGTAAATATTATGCAGAGAATTCAGAGTGTGGAAATTAGGAGGTGTGGATTTACTCAAGTATTAGTCAGAGGGCTGGTGAAGGGTTGTTGAGGTGGTTTGGTCATTTAGAAAGAATGGATCAAAGTAGAATGACATGGAGAGCGTATAAATCTGTAGGGGAAGGAAAGAGGGGTAGGGGTCGTCCTCGAAAAGGTTCGAGGGAGGGGGTAAAGGAGGTTTTGTGGGTGAGGGGGTTGGACTTCCAGCAAGCGTGTGCAAGCGTGTTAGATAGGAGTGAATTGAGATGAATGGTTTTTGGGACCTGACGAGCTGTTAGAGTGTGAGGAGGGTAATATTTTGTGAAGGGATTCAGGGAAACTGGTTAGCTGGATTTGAGTCCTGGAAATGGGAAGTACAATGCCTGCACTTTAACCCTTTGAGGGTTTTGGTCGTACTAGTACGTCTTACGCGTAGGGGTTTTTGACGTACTAGTACGCATAAATTCTAGCGGCCTCAAATCTAGTGGGAGGAAAGCTGGTAGGCCTTCATATGAAAGAATGGGTCTATGTGGTCAGTGTGCACAGTCTAAAAAAAATCCTGCAGCACACAGTGCATAATGAGAAAAAAAAAAACTTTGACCATTTTTTTGGAATAAATCAGCAACTTTGCAGTGTATTTTCGTATGGTATTTATTGTTGTATTCCAGTTTTCTTGGTCTCATTTTATAGAATGGAAGACATTTACAGAAATTGAGATGATTTTGACTGGTTTTACAAAGAAAGGTGCCTTGAAATTGAGCTCAAAGTAGCAGAAATGTTCGATTTTTACCAAACTTCAAAAGTAAACAAATCGTGCCAAGCGTGCAATACACGTCAACTGGTGAGTCTAATATTCATTCACAAGTGCACCAATAATATTTATACCATTTTTTACACTAATGCAGTAGTCTGCATAACAGTAAATCTTATATTTTTTGTGAGAATAAAAATTCAAAGTGGAAAGCAAAAGAATATAAGAGGGGCCTTGAGACGTGACTAATGACTAGAGGAAATGTCATTTTAGTGCCAGGAATGTCTTTCTTGTTTATTCTGGACCCTATTCGGAAAATTGGCATCTTTTGAAATTTGTGTGAATTGGCAAAATTGCTAAATTCTGACCACTGTACTGGATAGTTGAATTTCATAAATGGGTGGTTTCTTGCACCCATTCGATAGAAAAAATGGAGTTCTAGCGAAATATTCATGTTTTTTGTCGACTAGTACAGTGAAATTGGCCGAAAATGGGGCTCAAAGTAGGCAAAATCGCCGATGCATAAACATCGCAGAGACCGCTAACTTTGCGAGAGCATAATTCCGTAAGTTTTCTATCAAATTTCAAACTTTTGGTGTCTTTATGATCGGGAAAAGATTCTCTATCTTTTCATAAGAGAAAATAATTTTTTTTTTTTTTTAAATTTGGCCGACCCTGAGAACGAGTTTCGGAGAGGGCCTGTCGACCCTCAAAGGGTTAAAGGAGGGGTTTGAGATATTGGCAGTTTGGAGGTTGACTTTTAAATTGTTGTATCTGAGCACCTCTGCAAAGACAGTGATTATGTGTGAGTGAGGTGAAAGTGTTGAATGATGAAAGTATTTACTTTTTGGGGAATTTCCTTCTTTTTGGGTCACCCTGCCTCGGTGGGAGATGACTGACGTGTTAAAAAACTGAATAAAATTTAAATTAATGAATAAGGGACTGAAGTAATTTACAATGAGGGTTCATTAGTTTTATTATTTATAAATATTTAAAGTTGCTGCACACGACATGCGGGCTGCAGTTTGCCGACCTCTGAACTAAACTGTTCCGTTCCCTCACTGTTTCCTTCCTCATGTTGTGAATCTTTTAATATCACTTACTAAAAATCCTAAATTGGAGAAAGTCTTACATAAGAAAAATCTGAAATTAACCCTTTGAGGGTCCAAGTAGTAGATCTTCGGCATTAATTCAGCTCACTCATTTAAGCTGTGTGGTAAATTTGAGCCTAGATATGAGAGAATGCATCTGTGTGGTAAGTGTGCACCATATAAAACAAATCTTGCAGCACGCAGTTCATGAGAAAGAAAATGCGACTTTTTATGGATTAAAACACCAATTTTGCAGTATTTTCGTGTGGTTTTTACAGTTGTATTCATGGTTTCTTGGTCTCATTTGATAGGATGAAAGATGTATTACAGAAATAGAGATGAATTTGATTGGTTTTAGTACTGAAAATAGCTTGAAATTGAGCTCAAAATAGTGGAAATGTTTGATTTGGGCCGATGTTCAAGTGTAAACAATACATATTAACTGGTGGGTCCAATATACGTTCGCTTTCGTTTTTTCTTTTGGGCCACCCCCACCTCAGTGGGACATGGCTGGTGTGTTGAAAGGAGAGAGAATGCACTGATATTATTTATACAATTACAGTGGACCCCCGACTTACGATATTAATCTATTCCTGAGAGCACATCATAAGACAAAATTATCGTAAATCGAATTACTTTTCCCCATAAGAAATAATGGAAATCAAATTAATCCATTCAAGACCCCCAAAAGTATGAAAAAAAAAATTTTACCACATGAAATATACATTTTCCTACACACAAAAAGAAGGATACATGCGCATTATATATTATGCATGTTCTAGTGTACTAAATGAAGAATAAATGACACCTTTATTGAAGATGTAGTGATGAGACACTGTTCTGGGAATGCCTTTTCCTCCTGAGTAATGTAGGTCCTGTTTGGCATTTTCTTCCAGTACAGGCCATATCACACTGTGTATGCCACTATGATTCTTAAATCTCTCAAACCAACCTTTGCTGGCCTTAAATTCTCCAATATGAGCACTAGTTCCAGGCATTTTTTCCTTTTCAACTGGGTGTTAGTCGACTAGTGTGAGTCGCATCCTGGGGGACAAGATTAAGGACCCCAATGGAAATGAGTTAGTCCTCGATGATACACTGACTTTCTTGGGTTATCCTGGGTGGCTAACCCTCTGGGGTTAATTGTTTCTCAGTATTCTCGATAAACCACACCAATAACAGTCTCTCCACATCTTCGAGTAGTACAGCTGACCATGGTGCAACAGCAGCTGATGGTGCTACAGCAGCAGCAGCAGCTGACCATGGTACAGCAGCAGTTGACCGTGGTGCAGCAGCAGCTGACCGTGGCACGATAGTATTTCTCACCCTTTTTACCACAGAGTTGGCACTAGAAGCTTTCTTAGGGCCCATGGTGGCTTATTTAGCAGTTACAAGCACTAAAAACACGGGAATAATACAAAATTTATCGAATGTATGCATGCAACCGTGTCTGCTCCGGCTTGTAAACAATGTCACACTAGCTCAGCTGAGGCGCTCAGGCCACACCAACGCATGGACGAATTATGTAAGTCGAGTTTTTCAACATGTGTCGGGGTCAAATTTTTACGCTGACAAGCATCGCTTTTAACGTAGGTTGAGGACATCGTAAGTTGGGGGTCCACTGTATTACAGTATTACATAACAGTAAATCTTCTATTTTTTGGTATAAATAAAAGTTCTTTATGTAAATAAAAAGCAAAATGGAATTCATCTGTAAAAGCCTGGAAACGTACCTAATAAACGGAGGAAATGTTATTTTAGTGCCAGGAATACCTGCATTGTTTATTTGGACCCTATTTTAAAATTGGAATATTTTGAACTTTGTGTGAAGTTGGCCAAATTACCAATTTCTGATCACTTTATTGGGTAGAAATTTATGATTTACTGTACTGTACATTGCTCAGAATTTTCTATAATTTGGATATCTTAATACAGTGAACCCCGGTTTGCGATATTAATCCGTTCCTGAGAGTTCATCGTAAACCAAAATTATCGGAAAGCAAATCAATTTTTCCCATAAATAATGGAAATCAAATTAATCCGTGCAAGACACCCAAAAGTATGAAAAAAAAAAAATTTTACCACATGAAATATTAAGTTTAATGCACACAAACTGAAGAAGACATGCACAGTTTGTAGTATGTACTCTACTAACAATAGCACTTACCTTTAATGAAGATCTTTCATAGGCTTATGTCCTGGGAGTGCCTTTTCTTCCTGAGTAATGTAGGTCCTGCTTGGCAATTTCTTCCAAAACAGGCCTGTTTTGTCACAATTACACTTGTTCAGGTTTAAATTCTTCACTGTCTATGTAATCCTTGAATTCCTTCACATATTTTTCAGCTGCTTTTTGGTCCGAACTGGAAGCCTCGCCATGCCTAATCACACTATGTATGCCACTACGATTCTTATTAAATCTTTCAAACCAACCTTTGCTGGCCTTAAATTCACTCACATCACCACTAGTTGCAGGCAATTTCTTTACCAAATCGTCATGCAACTACCTAGCCTTTTTACAAATGATCGCTTGAGAAATGCTATCTCCTGCTATCTGTTTTTCATTTATCCACACCAATACAATTTCTCAACAATCATCTAACACTTGCAGTCGCTGTTTCGTAATCACAGTTGCACCTTTTGCAACAACAACTTCCTTGATTGCCGTTTTCTGGTCACTATAGTATAGATGGTTGATTGGGGTTTTGTATACAACTTGGCCAGCTCCAACACACGCACTCACTTTCGTACTTTGCAATTAACTCTTTCTTCAATTCAATAGTCATTAGCACCCTTTTTCTCGAAGGTTGGCACTAGAAGCTTTCTTGGGACCCATGGTGATTATTTTGCAGAAAACAAGCACCAAAAACACTGTGATAATATGGAATGTACCGAATGTATCTTTAGATGCGAGCACACTGGCTGGCTTGTAAACACTGGCACACACGGGGCAGTTCAGGCCACATGTGGGACACGTCTCAGATGAATGCGTTATACCGGGTTTTGTAACGGGAACCGAGGCAAAATTTTTGCAATACAATGCATCAAATACGGATTTATCGGATACCGATGGCATCGCGAACGGGGGGTCCACTGTACTTGAATTACTGTGACAGAGATCTCTTATTAACTCCTGTAGATCTATGTTCACTCGCCCAGTGCTCCAAATATTTTGAAAAAAAAAAAAAAAAATTTAAATGAAGAGGACTTTTTTTACATAAAGTAATGAAAAAAAAAAATTCTAGAGTGAATACTTAGAGATATAAGGCCTAATTACCCCCTAATCTCTCATTCCCTATCCCATTCTCCCCATCCCCCCTTTTCTCTCTTCTCCCCCCAACCTTAATAATAAAAATAATAATAAGTTTATATCTTTGTAAAGGTTACAATGTGTAATTACAATTTTGATTTGCTAAGTACAAAGTAGCCACTATCATGCCGAGGCATTTCGGGCAAACTAATCTAATACATAGTAACTAATTAAGACAGATAAGAGAATAGTACATAGTAATTATACTTAAAACTAAACATAGAATAGGGTTTTGGCTGTTTTTACAATCTTATTCGTTACTTGATAAATTTTATGTATACTTAGTTACAAAATCTAATTTACAAGGAATGGTGCAGGGTGGTAATATTTTATGGAATGGCAGAATTAAAAGCCAGGTGGTCACTATGGATAAAACTAGTCAGTAGATGTTTGGTTGATTTGGTAAATATTGTGAAAATAAGATGATTTTTGTGGCCTCTGGGGTCCTCCCTTCTGGCATTACAGTTTTCATGTACAGGGAATGCGCCGGGGTTTTCACCCCACTCTGTGGAGTCACTTGGGAAGTGTGTAGTTTACCATGGAATCTGGATCTCGGGAAGTGCCCTGCTCCCATCCTGGATTTCCAGGAGGTGGAACAGGGTGTCTCGGGGTTTGCCTGTCAGTTCTGGTAGGTGGCAGCCGAGGGAGGTATGCTTTGTGGTGGATGTCTGACTGTCCTCTTTTGTGTGCGAGGGGGCCCTCAGTGGATGTGAGGTTGCTACCCCGGGAGCCCTAATTTATTGGCCTGAAGGGTAGGGTATGGCATGGGTTCCATGCTGCATTTTGCGCTGCCGGGGGGTTTCGAGTCCTCTTGGATGGAGGGAGGAAAACCTATGACCCTTCCATGCCTTCTAGTAACCGTCCCTCCTCCGTCCCTTTTTTTTTTTTTTTTTTTCTTAAAATAATAAAGAAGTGCCACCACCCATGGAGTCTTCGTTCCATGACCCCCTTCCTCCTCCCAGGCCCCTTTTTGGTACCGCATCCTGTTCTAACCCAGCTTCGTTAATGACCATTTCCAAAACTTTTCCCATATGCTGGTACCTTCTGTGGTGAAAGCTTCATCACCTGCTCCAGGTGCTTGAGGCTTGCTGTTACTTTAGTGGCTGTGCCCTCTTCAAGGGGGGGCTCCTTTGGGATGGTGAAGAGGCTCTTTGGGCTGAGGAATTAGACCTGTTTAGTCTCCTTCCTCAGACCGAACCTAATTTTCCCCCCAATCCCACCTTCCCTATCCCATCCTCCCCTTTTCCTTTCCTCCTCCTCCCCATCCCTCCCTGTTGCCCTTCCTCTTTTTGGCCTTTGGGATTTTTCCCAGAGGCACACTAGTTCATAGGTAGGGGGAAGGGTACCGGGGTCCATCCCATTCCATTGAGGTTCTTGGCGGTGGCGTAGTTTGCCGTGGGATCTGGATCGCCTGGGGATGTCCCGATCCCTCTCCGGTATCCCGGAGGGTGGCTTTGGGTGTCTTTCGGGCGACGGGTGTATCTCTGGAAGCCACCTTTCGGATTCCAGGGGTGGTGGCCGAAGGAGGTATGCTTTGTGGTGGATATCCGGCCGCCCTCTCTTTTGTCCACCGAGGTAGCTCGGCAGATGTGAGGTTGCTATCCCGGATTGCTGGTTTACTGGCATGAAGGGTAGGGTATGGCACGGGTTCCATGCTGCATCTGCGCTACTTGTGGTGCTGAGGTTCTCTTGGGCGTGGAGGGAGATTTCTGGCCCTTTCATTCCTCCTAGGAACTATCCTTCCCTGGTCCCCCCTTTTTTATTCTTTTTTTTATTTTTATTTTCTTTTCTTCTTTCTTTTTTTCTTAAAAAACAAAAAGAAAGAAGTAACCTAACCATGGAGTCCCAAATCCATGACCCGCTACCCCCGGGCCCCTTATTGTTACCGCACCCTGTTCTGACCTCGCCTCGTCTTTTGGTCACTCTTTGGACACTCCTAAGGCCCCTGTACCTCTTGCTGGTGCTGTTTCCTCATCCGCTTCAGGTACCAGGGCTTCCACTGACTCCTTCGATTTGTCTGACCTCCGCTCTCCTTTGACTATGCTTCCAGCCTCTCCCTCTATGGTGCGACGATTTTCGAATCGCCAGCCCGTCTCACGTTGGACTGACTCTGGTCCCACTTCTAAACGCCAATGACAATCTCCTGACGATGTTACTTCGTTACCTTCCCATTCTACTCGGAAAAGACCGACACGTCATGCCCTCCCTCTTCGGACCACACAATGGACTAAATTCTTTACTTACGACCGACTTCTTCTACTGCCTATCTTTCTGACCATAGTATTGGCAAAGCACTCCTACGCCACATTGGTAGAGATATTTCCTTTCATGCTCTTAAGAGTGGTATGCGCATCATCACAGTACAGAATTCTACCCAAGCTCATGATCTTTCTCTTCTTTCACATATCAATACTATTCCTATCACTATCGAAAAGCATCATTCCCTCAATTCTTGTCGTGGTACTGTTATTCTGCCCCATACCATAGTCCAGAATTTCCAGATGTGGCAATGACATTCTCGAACAGCTGGAACTCCAAGATCTCCCAATTCTCAAGATAGACACTTATGTTCTTCCCGCCCATGGGCACAGATGATACCCTTGCAATGTGGCTCGTTTAACTTTTGACAGCCATGAACTCCCATCCTCTGTTTATGTAGCAGGACATGGGTTACAAGTTCGGAAGGTGATCCCTACACCGCAACTATAGCCGAATGCCCGGTCTGTAGTGCCGATGACCATTCTAATACATCTTGCAGTCGACCTCCCTCTTGCCTTAATTGTCATGAGGCTCACCCTTCGTACTCTCGCCGTTCCCAGGTCTACTTAAATGAGTGGGAAATTCGTTGCCTCAATGAGGCAGAAGGTCTCTCTTATGCTATGGCAGTTTCTCATCTCTGCCTCCAAGGGAGACTACCCTGTGTTTCTTATTCTCGTGTTACAAAATGTCCCCCCACTTCTGGGGTCCCATCTTCTGCATCCTGTATCTAATTCTTTTGCTGTCCTAGGCTCAGACGTCCCTACTTCAACACCTCAGTCTGTCCTCACTTCTTCGTGTTCTCCCTCACAAACCCTGGTATCGACAAGACCTCGTACAACACCTCCTCCCAATCGTCCCTCTACTTCCCAGAGGTCCAACAAATCTCCTTTAACCCCTCCTTCCCTTCATCCACCTCCACATTTTACCTTCTCGGTCTCTGTACCAAGGTCTTCCCCTTTCACTAGCTCCATTACAAGTGTGGAGGTTCATCCTCCTCCTCGTACTGTGCCTTCCTCCCCTGTCCCCTCCCAAGTTTCTTCCTCTTCTGCCACCTCCCGGGTTTCTGCCTCTTCTGTCCCCTCCCACACTTCTCCAGTTCCCTCCACCCTTTTGACCCCCCCCCCCCCCCGTACCTTGGTACAGTCCATTACAGCTCCGATCTTTACTCAAACTCCTCCTCCTTCTGTCTCCAATATTGTCTCCCGTATGACGTCTCTGAACTCCGAAACACTTGAAGCAATCTCTGAATACACCTACCATCTGATTTACGACCGAGTTCGGTTCCGAGAAACCAGTCGTAAGTCGAAATGGTCATAAGTCGAACTTTACTACTGAATATCAGGACTTTATTTTATTGTTTTATTTTGGTATTTCATGTGTTACTTTACTTTTTATGCTGTTAGTACTGTATTTTATACTGTAAGGTTTAGGATAAACACTGTGTACAACACAAATAGTTGTTTATTTCCCAGAAATTTGGCATAAAAAACACGGTTGTAAGTCGAGTGGTCGTAAGTCGAGCAGGTCGTAAGTCGGATGGTAGGTGTATATTGCAGAGACCAAACCATCAATGGACACTGATCCACCCTCTGTTCCTTCTCTTTCCTCTTCTCCATCTGCGCAACTCCTTTCTTTCACAACGCAACCGTTCCTTCACTACTTGAACGTTTTCCTTTGCCACCGCATGTGGACTTTCTAACCCTTCTAGTCCGTAGGTACCCTTACCTGCGGATTTCAGGTATCTTTATCGTTGCCAATCATGGCCTATTTACAGTGGAATATTCTTGGCCTCAGGGGTAATCGGGGTGAGCTTCAGATGTTGCTCTCCCAGTTTTGCCCTGTTGGTGTTTGCTTACAGGAACCAAAATTACACTCTGCCGTTATCTATCCCATCTCAGGCTATAATTTATTGTATTCTTCAGATCCTTTTCCTGATGGGACCTTTAATGAAAGTGCCCTTCTACGCACTGATATTCCATACCATCAGCTATTTGTTCGTACTTCGCTGCATTACACAGCAGCCTGTATCCACTTGCATAGGTGGTATACACTCTGTTCTTTGTATCTCTCTCATTCTCGGGCATTATCTATCCCGGATTTTGCCTTTCTTGTTTCATTATTACCACCACCACTTCTGTTACTTGGCGATTTTAATGCCCATCATTTCCTCTGGGGAGGTCTCACTGTGATTCCCGTGGCATTCAGTTAGAGGCTTTTCTTGCTACCCACCCCCTCCATGTTTTAAATACAGGTACTCACACCCATTTTGATCCTCGGACTCATACTCTCTCTTGCATCGATCTCTCAGTCTGCTCTTCCTCCACTGCATTAGACTTCACCTGGTCTGTTCCGGATTTACATGACAGCAATCATTTCCCAATCATTCTTACTTTCCCTTCATATTCACCACCTCTTCGTAACCCACGCTGGCAGTTTGATCAGGCAAATTAGAACCTTTACTCACAACTAACTGTTTTTAGTGAGGTTCCTTCTTCGTCCTCCATTGATGAGCTTTTACACCTCTTCTCGTCCTCCGTTTTAACCGCAGCTTCTCATTCTATACCCCAAACTTCGGGCAGGCATTCTCGGAAATGCGTGCCTTGGTGGTCTCCTGCTTGTGCTCGTGCAGTACGTTTGAAACGCCCTGCATGGGGCAGGTACCGTACAATAGAACCACGGAGAGACTTCTTGATTTTAAGCAGAAGCGTTGCGATCGCTCGCAGTGTCATCTGTGACGCTAAACGCACCTGCTGGCGAGATTATGTCTCCACCATCACCTCTGCTTCCTCTATGAGTGCAGTCTGGAAAAATGTACGAAAACTTAGTAAATATTTTGACCCGGCTCCTGTTTCTGCGGGTTGCCGGTGTTGATATAGCAAACCCACTAGATGTTGCCAATGAAATTGGCAATCATCTGGTCCGTATTTTCTCAGGGGCTCCATCTATGCCCCTCGTTTCTTTCCTCAAAGTCTGCCAGAGAGTTAGCACCCTTGGACTTTTCTTCTCTCAGAGAAGAACAGTATAAATGGCCTTTTACACTTCAGGAATGGGGGCAACAC
>NC_069442.1:5677252-5819952 GCF_026875155.1 Cherax quadricarinatus | reverse complement strand
CCAAACCCCAGCTATAAACAGAGTATAGGTTTCTGGGCGTCTTCTTGTCATCAATTGTCGAGGTTGAGAGGCTACGCTTTCCCATCTTCGCATTGGCCACACTCGTCTTACTCACAGGTATCTCATGGAGAGACACCCTGTTCCACTCTGAGAATTGTCACATTCTGTTGGACTGTCCACTCTATCAATGAGCACGCAGAATTTACCTCCAATGTTGTCACCGCTCTACTGCCCTCACTGTACCTTCCCTTCTTGCTGATGGAACCTCCTTTAAGCCCGACTCTCTCATTGACTTTTTGACAGCAACTAATTTACTGCACAAACTCTGATGATGATGATGATGACTAGCACTCCCCACAGCCCTTTCTACCTCAATCTCTTGCTACCCTCTACCCCTACACTATCCACTGCCCTGCTGCACTCCATGCCCTAATAATCGTCCCTCTCTTTCTCTCTCTCTCTCTCTCTTGCTACCCAATACCCCTGCATCCTTCCCTGCCCTGTTACACTGTATGGCCCTTGTAGGTTTAGCAGTTCTTTTTGATTACAATAATGGGAATAAGACTGGAAATGGCTGAGAAAATGGGAGCAAGAAGCAACTGCAGGTATTTGAGTTTTCATTGCATGGCAGTGGATAAGACTACCCCCATGTACAATGTGAATTTTTAGTAAACTCTGTCTATTGAGACATGCCACCCACAGATGTAATGTGCAAATTTCACATTATATTTATGGGAAAGCAGCACCTTGGGAAAAGGGAATGAGAAGCAATCAATCAAGTTTCAATCACAAAGTGGAGGGTTAGCTCCAATTTCATGAATCAATAGACTTCACCAGTGTCAAGGCACCTCTCTAAGAATGTGAATTTCATAGTATTGGATAATCAAGGAAAATTCAAGAAATTTAACTTGCTGCTAGGACAGGAAAACTGTAAGTTATCAACTAAATTATACATAATGCTCCTCATCCTTCAAGGGGTAAGGATGTCTTGATCCAGTGAACTGTAACTTATCCCTTACCTCGGAATGAACCTGAATGCTTCCCGTTTCCCAGATCCTACATCATCTCCTTTACAGAATTAACGTCTCCCACTGATTACAAAAAAAAAAAAAAAAAAAAAAAAAAAAATGTAAAGAGCTTTACACTTAACCCTTAAACTGTCCAAACGTAGCTCATGTTCACGTGCGTAGAGCTCCGACCTTTATTTTCTCCATTTGAAAGCATGTAAAAAAACGTAGATCTATGTTTGGAGCGCTATGCATGTCAACGTAGATCTACGTTTGGACAGTTAAGTGTTAAAGAATACCTTAACACCAAGTAAAGAAAGTAATGTTGAAACACTACAAGACTACCAAGTCAATCTGCTGTCATTCATTAATTTTTTGTACCTGAAGAGGAGAGACTGGTGATCAATCAAAGGTATACAGAAACAATAGTGAACATGAATGTTGATATAATGAGAACAGTTGCTCCCGGTCAAATACTTCACAACCCTAAAATATAGTGTAAAAAAAAAAATTTCTGGATTATATTTATCTATTGTTCTTGCACATGTTTTTTTACTGTGACCTTAAATTTGTACAAGTACAGTTATTAAAAGGTTAAATTGCAAAGCGCTATTTTTTAAAAAACTTTATCAATTATAATAATGTATAAAACTAATATGGAATGTCAAAAATCAATAAATATGAAATATCTTAGGTGGTAAAGTACATATAGGATTAAACATTTCATTTTTGTACACTTAAACCCACACTTAGGGAGTCAAACTTTTAATGACAATTTTGGTCCAAATTTCACCATTCTAAACCCTTTGAGGTCGAAGGGCCCTCTCCGAAACTCGTTCTCAGGGTCGGATATTTCAAAAAAAAAAAAAATTAGTATTATTTTTTCTTTGAAATAATAGAGTTTTTTTTTTTCTCTAATCATTATAGGATAATTACAAAAAACTTTTACCATCAATACTTACGGAGTTATGGGATGCATGAAGTTTGCAGAAAATGAGCCGCGTTTTGGCAAACAGCGGCGACTGCCGCTCACACCGGTAAAATTTAAGTTTACTTTATTTGAAGGTTTGTTGTTTTTTCACTATTTTATTTTTTAACATAAAACTTATGTGGCATATGAGACCCAAAGTTAAGGGGCAATGTACCATATATTAACTCGTTGTATACACCCCCCCCCCCCCCCCCCCCCCCCCCCCCCCCCCACAATAGCACAACAAACATAATTATCCAATATATTGGTTACAAAAACTTGTTTACAAAACATACATTACAAAACAATTGTTATTATTATTGTTCTATTATTATATACCTATTTACAGTCACACTGAAAATATTCTATTAGTTCTGCAGCTTGTGGACTCTGAAACCATGGTGTACATACACAATGGTGTTTTTCTTTCTACCTCCATTACTATCTCTTTCTATCTGTCTCTCTTATTTCTATCTGTCTGTCTATTCTCTGTCACAGGTACACATAAATACTAGAATACATAGTATAATTAACTAGGATAACCCAAGAAACCAGACAAATGCTATACTCTGCTTGAAGATAGTGAGTAAAAGTGATGCACAGTCTTCGTGGCTCTCTGACGAGTTAGATCGGAATAGACAGATAGCAGGGAGCTTGGAGACAGACAAACAGACAGACAGAAATGTTAGTGTACCGTACCAGTGTACTGTGTTACACCTCCTTCTCTCTTCTTCCTCTTCCTCTTCTCCTCCTCCTCTTTTCCTCTTCTCCTACTCTTCCTCATCCTCCTCCTCCTTTCTTCTCTTCCCTAATCTTCCTCCTAAACTATGCCTCTTACTCTTCCTCCTACTCTTCCTCTTCCTCCTCCTCTTCTTCCTATTCCCACCTACTACTTCCTCTTCTCTTCTCCTCACTCCTCCATAGTGTAAATTAACAGGAAGTCAGGCAGCTGTCAAAATGGAACTATTGTCTTTCATTACTCAATACTCCCCCACTCCCGCTGGTCTCAAAACAATGGGGTACGGATGCTGCTTCCCTTCTCCATTCTATTCTAATTATCTGTCTCCCCTCATTCATCTGTCTTTTTATTCTCTGTATCAAAGGTACAACATAAATACAAGTAACATAGTTAAATTATCATAGGATAACCAGAAAACCCAGACCAATGTGCTTTACTCTGCTTGAAGTGTGAGTAAAAAGTGATGAACTACAGTCTTGTGGACTCTCTGAGACAGGAGCTAGATGGATAGACAAGAGCTTGGACAGAAAGGCAAATTAGACAGAGAATTGTTGAGTATACCAGCAAAAACAAAGGGAGGAGAGGTTATATATACCATATTTTGGCATCGCTCTACCCTCATTTACCCACTCATCAACTAACGTCAGCCACTACTCAGATGTTATATCCCCTTATCTTGTTACCGTCATGGGTGAAACATTTATTACTTATTATTATTATTATGTATTTTATTATGAATTTTATTTTATGTTTTATTATTATTATGTATTATTGTTATCATTACGTATTTTGATTATTATTGTTAATTTTTTTACTTTCCTTCTTCTTCCTCCTCCTCCTCTTTTTTCCTCCTCCTCTTCTCTCCTCCTCCTATGCCTCCTCCTCTCTTGCATCCATCCTCCCTATTGCCTCCTACTCCTCTTGCCTCTCCCTCTTGCCTACTACTCCTCTTTGACCTCCTCCTCACTCTGCCTCCTCCTCCTCATGCCTCCTCCTCCTATGCTACTCATCCATTTTCTTTGGAAAAAGTTTGAAGAGCTTGTAGTTTCATAATAACTATCACTATCATCTCCATATGCTCACATCTGAGTAGGGATCTTTGGAAAATAGGAGTTTCCCTCTTTGATTCTGGTACAACTGAACGTGAACAAGTGGCCCGCACTCAGAGGTGGTAGGCTGAGGGTTGTCTGGTTTTCCTATCTATTATCACCATAATTATGGTCATTAGTTTCGGTCAAAAACCTCACAAGAACCTTGAAAATCATCATCTCTGTCACTTCCATCTGTATTAGAACTGTCAAGGGGGAACAAATGTGTCCCAATTCGCGGAGGAGTCGAGGATCTTCTTACCTCCGGGCTCGGTGGAAATTGTGTACTATGTTGGCATTCCCAACAATGTCACCACTGCGGTCCCAGCATTTTTTTCCTACTTCGCACACCCTCCACACAGACCATTCTCTCATTATCTAGGATTATCAGCCTTTTTCCTGTGTGATTTCGAGGCCGCTAGAATCTTATGAGTACTAGTACGGACTAAAAACCCCTACGCGTAAGACAGTAATAGTACACGACAAAAACCTCAAAGGTTAAGTTACCTAGTAATCAAGAAGAGGAGGAGGCATGAATTACTGGGAGGACCCCATGTTTCAGATCCTCTTTCTGGTGTTTTCTGTTTGGAAAACTGTTCATTATGTCTAAGTGTTTTTTCACCACTTTTCTGCCATTTTTGTGCAATAGCTATGTCAAGGAAAGGTCTCAACCCAATATTTTTAAGGTAAGTAATGTATGTACAGTGTGACCTCCGGTTCGCACAGCATTGCTATCAGTAACGAGCATTATAATCGCAGAAAATTTGCCTCGGTTCACGTTACAAACCCGGTGTGCGATACGATTCGTACGTGATGTGTCCAGTGTTTACAAAGCCAGCCCTGTGTGTGCGAATCTATGGTTACATTCGTTCTTTCTATGTTATCCAACATTATCCTGTTTTCTTTTGGTGCATTTTTTTCAGCAATATTAAGTCATCTTGGGGCCCCAAAGATAGCTTATTAGTGCCAATCCATCGAGTCCAAAGGGTGCTATTGGAATATTGAAATTAAGGAAATGTGTGCAAAGTGGCTTGAAGTTGCACAACCTTTTTGATGAAATTCAACCCTGTCACAAGCTAATGCATGTCGTGTTGGCAATGTACATGAAAAATGTTGTGAAACCACTTTTGGAAAGTCATAATAGGACGAGAGGTACAGGCATCTATGCGACAGATATGTTGTGCGACGTAAGTTCCAGTGACTCTCAAGCTGGTCCTAGTGCATTAATAGAAGAAGGGAAGTAACCACCGGAAAAGGACTTGCTACCTCATATCCTAATGGGAGGGGGATTCTCCTTATTAACATTATAAACACTTTGACTCCTCTCCCCTCCCTCACTCCCTCCAATCATCAAACCAGATCTTCATTAAAACCTTTTGAGGGTCGCACAGGCCCTCTCCGGAAACTCGTTCTTCAGGGTCGGCCAAATTTAAAAAAAAAAAAATGGTTTTTTCTCTTATGGATAAGATAGAGAATCTTTTCCCGATCATTAGTACGACCAAAAGTTGATATTTGATAGAAATCTTACGGAATTATGCTCTCGCAAAGTTAGCGGTCTCGGCGTTGTTTACGCATCGGCGTTTTTGCCACTTTGGCCCCATTTTCGGCCAATTTCACTGTATAGTCGGACAAAAACAGATTATTTCGCATAGAAACTCCATTTTTTCCTATCGAATGGGTGCATGGAACCACCCATTTATGGAATTCCAACTATCCTGTTACAGTGGTCAGAATTTAGCAATTTTGCCAATTTCACACAAATTTCTAAAAGATGCTATTTCGAATAGGGTCACAGAATAAACAAGAAAGACATTCATGGCACTAATTTGAATTTCTTCTGTTCATTAGTACGTCTCAAGGGACCTCTTATATTCTTTTGATTTCCGATTTGAAATTTTTATATTAACAAAAAAAGTATATGAATTTACTGTTATGCAGACTTTTTTTTACTTGCATTATTGTAAAAAATGAGTATAAAAATATTATTGGTGCCACTTGTGAAAGATATTGGACTCCACCGCTTGACGTGTATTGCAGCTTGGAACGATTTGTTTTCTTTTGAAGTTTGGTAAAAAATTGAACATTTATGCTACTTTGTGCCTCATTTCAAGGCACCTTTCATTGTAAAACCAGTCAAAATCATCTCAATATCTGTAATATGTCTTCCATTCTATAAAATGAGACCAAGAAAACTAGAAACAACAATAATTACCATACGAAAATACACTTGCAAAGTCGCTGATTTTTTTTTTATTCAAAAAAATGGTCAAGGATTTTTTTTTTCTCATTATGCATCTGGTGTGCAGGATTTTTTTTAGACTGTGAACACTGTAACCACATAGAACCATTCTTTCATATGAAGGCCTTACCAGCTTTCTCCACTAGATTTGAGGCCGCTAGGATTTTAATGATGTACTAGTACGTCAAAACCCTCTACGGCGTAAGACGTATAGTACGACCCCCACCAAAACCTCATAAAGGGTTTAAAGGTAAGTGTCGATTATTCTATGTGATTATTCTATGTTATTGTAATTAGATCTTGCATTTAACTTAACATATCATGTGGTAAAAGTCTTTTTTTCATACTTTGGTGTGTCTGCACGGATTTTAAATTTGATTTCCCATTATTTCTTATGGCGAAATAATTGATTTCGCTTTCCAATTAATTTTGGGTTTGACGATGAGATCCCAGGAAGGATTTAATATCGTGTAATGGGGTCCACTGTGCTGTATATTTCATTTGACTTGTATTTTTTTTTCCAGCCTAGCTGTATTGAGCACTTAATGATAGTGTTACATTTTATTACAGTAGACCCCGGAGTGCGAATCTTAACCATGTTCCAAAGAAAGTGGTTTTTCCGAATTAATTTTCTCCCATAAGATATAGTGGAATCCAATTAATTCATTTCAGAACCAAAAGTATTAAAAAATGTTTTCTTATGAAATATACATTTACCTACACAAGTAAACACATGGATACATGAAAAATAAACTATAATAAACATCACACTTACTTTATTGTAGACATGGTGATGATATGAAGTATGGAGGAGGGGAAGTGATGGAGGAGTGTATCAAATGTTTGGAAGGGAGAAATCCCACTCCATAAAGACTTCAGGTACCAAGTCCTTATCTTGGGTTACTTCCCTCCTTTATTTTTTTAATGCCACTAGGACCAGCTTGAGTGTTACTGGACCTGTTCGCATCCAAAAAAGTTTTCAGAGAGGTCTGTTTCTGGCATATGTTCGGAACTGTGTTGGGAGACAGGACAAGATAGTCCTTCAATATGACACTAATATCAGTTCTACAGCTTATTTATCTAGCACAATTCATCTATGACATAATAAACAATACTAATAACATAGAAACATGACATATACTCTAGAACGAATAAAATATGTCATTAAGTACATGTATATCATGAGTGTTGCTGTGTTGTTGTTGTTGTTGTTGAGAGTATAAGCTGTACACAATGGTGGTGAAAGCCAGCAGAGGCAGTAGAGATGGCGGTGTTGTCAATCGCCCTATATAACTCCAACAACATTGGAGGAGTTAGGTTCGTGCTGTCCTTTTTCTATTGATTAAGAACATAAGAAAGAAGGAACACTGCAACAGGTCTACTGACCCATGCAGAGCAGGTCCATGTCCCCCCCCCCCCAGATTAGCCCAATGACCCACCCAGTCTGGTCACCTCCACTCAAAGAAGGAACATGGCACCAGACCCAGCAGCACAAGCCAGTCAGGTCTAACTCACACTCACCCACACCCACTCATGTACTTATCTAACCTATTTTTAAAACTACACAATGTTTTAGCCTCAATAACTGTACTCGGGAGTTTGTTCCACTCATCCACAACTCTATTACCAAACCAGTGCTTTCCTATATCCTTCCTGAATCTGAATGTTTCCAACTTGAATTCAAACCATTGCTGCGAGTCCTGTCTTGGCTGGAAATTTTCAGTACACTATTTACATCCACTTTTTATTCCTGTTTTCCATTTATACACCTCGATCACATCCCCCCTAATTCTACGCCTTTCGAGAGAGTGCAGATTCAGGGCCCTTGCTTAACTTACTTGCTACAGTTAATGCTACACTTTATCGCTGGCTGGCATTATAGCCTTTATAGATTTCTGCTGCTTTAGTATCGTACATATTGTAGAATCACTGAAAAAAGCACATTCTTCCCTCTCTCTCAGCCCTTTACCAAAGAGCTGGCTGGCACTAGAAGCTTTCTTTGGGCCCATGGTGGCTTATTTAGCAGTTACAAGCGCTAAAAAGAATGGAATAATACAAATTGTATCGTATGAACGCATGGGATCGTCCTCACTGGCTGGTGAACAATGGCACACTGGGCAGCTCAGGCCCCGACACGAATGACGTATACCGAGTTCAGTGACATTCACTGAGCCAATGTTCTGACGCAAAAACATTACTTATTCCGATTACTACTTATTCCGATGACGTCTTAATCTGAGGGTCTACTGCATATTCAACAGTAAAAAAAAAAATAACACTTACCAGAGCTGGATTAAGATTTTGTAGGCCCCTAGGCCATAGGTACTGTGAGGTTCCCCAGTGATATTTTTAAAGGGAAAAAATAATCGCAACAGTCAACAGTTCATCATATATGTGACGTAATAGCATACTACATCCTCTTCTCACTTAACAAAGGAGTTCCGTTCCTAAATGAATTCGTCGCTAAATGAGGAGTATACTATAATGGTATTATTATTATTATAATCAAAAAGAAGCGCTAAGACTATAATGGTAGTGGGTTTGTGTCAACCATCTTTGATATTGTTTTAATGTCACCTTTGCACCATTTCTAACAGTCCTGGTATATTTTTAAAAGTTTATACAGTAGTGTACTCTATATGGCAGAGCCCTGCTTTAAGGCATTTCGCCTTACAGCGTTCCGCTAATATGGCAATTTCAAATTATGATCAAAACTTGCTATACGGCTCCAGGTCTTTCTAATATGGCGTGCCCCACCCAGTTTGTTTACATTCTCTGTGAGCACATCTATTATTTCTGGAAACTTTCCAAAATTTCAAGTGTTTTAAAGTTACTGTATATTTTATATGAACTCTGATAATTATACTTATGTGTACCTGTACCTAAATATAGTTAATGTGCTGGCATGCAGGTACACATTAAAATCACTAAGCGGTATGAAATTTGATGGAATACTGACAAAATTATGCTTTTGCGAATTTTTCTGTCAGTAATATTTATGCATCAGCGTTTTGCCCACTTTGAGTCCTATTTTAGGCCAATTGTGTTGTTCCAGTCAACCAAATTCTTAGCTACTTTGCTAGTATGTCTTCCATTTTATGGAATGAGCACAAGAAACTGCCCAATCAACTATTTCAACTACCCAATAAAGTGATTAAAACTTGGTAATTTGGCCATTTTCACACAAATTTCAAAATAGGGTCCAGAATAAATAATGCAGGCATTCCTGGCACTAAAATAACATTTCTGTTCATTAGTTATGTTCCCAGGCTTTACACATGAATTCCATTTTGAATTTTTATTCACACAAGACAGTAGATTTACTGTTAGACAATATTGTAATGATTGTATAAATAATATCAGCACATTCATGAGTGCTTATTAGACCCACCAGTTGGATTTGTATTGGACGAGTGATGTGACTTGTTAACTCTTGAATATCGGCAAAAATTGAGCATTTCTGTTAATTTTGAGTTCAATATCAAGCTATTTTGTAAAACGAAAGCCTGTAATTGTTTTACATGATGGTAGGATTGCTGGTGTCCTTTTTTCTGTCTCATGAACATACAAGATTTCAGGTACATCTTGCTACTTCTACTTACACTTAGGTCACACTACACATACATGTACAAGCATATATATACACACCCCTCTGGGTTTTCTTCTATTTTCTTACTAGTTCTTATTCTTGTTTATTTCCTCTTATCTCCATGGGGAAGTGGAACAGAATTCTTCCTCCGTAAGCCATGCATGTTGTAAGAGGCGACTAAAATGCCGGGAGCAAGGGGCTAGTAACCCCTTCTCCCATATAAATTACTAAATTTAAAAAGAGAAACTTTTGTTTTTCTTTTTGGGCCACCCCGCCTCGGTGGGATACAGCCAGTGTGTTGAAAGAAAGATCAAGCTATTTTTAGTTTTGAAACCAATCAAAATCATCTCCATTTCTGTAATATATCTTCCATTCTATCAAATGAAACCAAGAAACTGAGAATACAACCATAAAAAACCATACAAAAATACACCACAAAGTCACTGTTTTAAACTAAAAACACAATCACAGTTTTTTCTCATGCACTGCGTGCTGCAGGATTTTTTTAATACGGTGCACACTAACTGCATAGATCCATTCTCTCATATCTAGGCCCAAATTTACCACTCACAGCTTATCTGAGTGCACTGAGCTCATGACAAAGTACTACAGCACAGTGACCTCAAACCCATAATACCAGAGCATGGATGGTGAAGGGGTTAAATGGAGTCGGTCCATTTTACTGAATGCACAACTGGACTGGATACTCATTGGATTTGGTCTGTTTCATGGCTATTTTAATCAGACACCCCATTAAATGTACATGCTGAGCCTTTGTCTGGCCAGATTTTTTGTCCACTTTAATTGACATCTGTTTTATGTGGGGTCCATTTTATCGGAACTTTACAATAGTCCACAAGAACAGCGAAGCACTGCCGGAGAGCTACTGGCTCACTGGGGTAGGATATATCCCCATCTAGGCAGAAGACAGGAAAAGCAGTGAAAATGTAGGAAAGGTGATGAGGTACAGAAAGGAGAGGAAACAAAAGGTCAAGTCAGGAGTGTTCTGAAGTTGAGAGATTTGACACTAATGAGAAAGGAGGCTATCTACAGAGACAAAGTCATGACTAAGATCTGTATTAAGAATGTTACCATATGATGCTTTTATCATACTCCTTCTGTCAAGAAGGAGTATGATGCCCTCTGCATCTGTGACCCTCAATTTCTTGACCCAGAAATTTTCACTCTTTGCAGCTCTCACCTTGCTACCCTTCCAATCTCTCTTGCCTACTCACATCTGAACAGACTATTCCCTCCCAAACACTATTCTATACAGGAAGGTCCCATATATTTGGCACCCTCTTTTCAGTGTTCCACATTTTCATCGGTGCTTTTACCGCTTTTCCGCCATTTTCACATAACAGTTGCATAAAGGGCAACTGGTGCCATGTTTTAAGGTACACTATCACTATTTCTTCAATAATACTATGCATACTCATTATTTCTCCCAGTTTTCCTCCACTACTCTTACTATTAGGACCTTCTTATTTCTACCTCTACCACTGTTGCATTACTACTTCTACCACTACTATTACAACTAATACTATTCTACTACTACCACTATTACACTATTGCTACCACCACCACTACTATACTACTGCTACCACCACCACTATTATTCTCTCTTATCATTCTACCACTTACTTCCACCACTCTCTGTCATATATTCTGGCTTCCTTTCCTTCTCATTTCTGTTAACCCTTTCAGGGTTGGTGCCGTACTAGTACGGCTTGCACGCCAGGGTTGGTGCTGTACTAAAACGCATAAATTCCAGCGCCTTCAAATCTAGTGAGAAAGCTGGTAGGCCTACATATGAAAGAATGGGTCTATGTGGTCAATGTGCGTAGTATAAAAAAAATCCTGCAGCACACAGTGCATAATGAAAAAAAAAAAAACTCCATGTTTTTGGTTTAATACAGCGACTTTGCAGTGCATTTTCGTATGCTATTAATGGTTGTATTCTAGTTTTCCTAGTCTCATTTTATAGAATGGAAGACATATTATGGAAACTGAGATGATTTTGATTAGTTTCACAATGAAAAGTACCTTGAAATTGAGCTCAAAGTAGCAGAAATGTTCAATTTTTGCCAAAGTTCAAATTATTATTATTATTATTATTATAATCAAAAAGAAGCGCTAAGCCACAAGGGCTATACAGCGCTGCAGGGCAGGAAGGAAGCGAGGGCATCAGGTGGCAAAAGGGAGATGGATGAGTAATAGGTTACGGATAACAGCGGGGCAGTGGATGGTGAAAGGGTAAAGGGCAGCAAGAGACTGAACTAGAAAGGGCTGAGGGGAGTGCGAAAGGTATCATCATCAGAGTTTGTGGAGTAAATCAGTCGTTGTCAAGAAGTCAATGAGAGAATCAGGATTAAAGGAGGGTCCATCAGCAAGAAGGGAAGGTAAAGAGAGAGTAGTAGAACGAAGACGTTGGAGGTAAATTCTGCGTGCTCGTTGATAGAGAGGGCAGTCTAACAGAATGTGGCTAATCGATACTGGAACTTGACACTGCTCAAAGAGAGGAACAGGGTGCCTCTCCATGAGATACCCATGAGTAAGACTAGTGTGGCAAATGCGAAGGCGGGAGAGAGTGGTCTCCCAACCTCGGCACTGATGACAAAAAGACGGCCAGTAAACCTATGCTCGTTTTAATAGAATGAAGTTTTGTTACCGAGCAGAGTTGACCAACGTTGTTGCCAACGGGTGTGAAGGTGGGTAGCTATTGCAGCAAAATAGTCCAGAAATGGAACACCTCTATAGGAAATTGGTAGGTCATGTACTGCTGACCGCGCAGCAGTGTTTGCCTGTTCATTGCCCTGTATGTCGACATGACCAGGGACCCAACAAAAAACAATATCTTTATGCTAGGTAGAGATACGGTGTAGCCAAAGTTGGATACGGAGAACTAGGGGGTGAGATGTATCAAATTTTCGTATAGCCTGTAGAGCACTAAGGGAGTCTGAGACTACCACAAATGACACAGGCATAGATGCGATACGAGTAAGTGCTGCAAGAATGGCATACAATTCAGCAGTAAAAATGCTAGCCGAAGATAGTAAATGCCCTCGCACGACGCTGTCCGGAAACACTGCTGCGAATCCGACACCGTCTGAAGACTTAGAGCCATCTGCGTAAACAGCGATGGCATGAGAATGAGAGTGGAAGTGATCAAGAAAAAGAGAGCGGGAAGCCACCGTAGGCAGTTGGGCTTTCGAGCAAGGGAGTGAGAAAGAACAGACCCGAACAGCTGGAACTTCCCAGGGGGGTAGGGAAAAGTGAGATGCTACATGAACATATAAAGGTGGTAACTGACGGGAAGACAAGAGTGAATGTAGGCGAAGAGAAAAGGGACGGAGCAAACAGGGGCGGCGAACAAATAAAGAAAGTCTACTAATATCGGTGACCATTCTATAAATGGAAGGATTGTGGAGATCGTGAGAGCGTACATAGTAGCGAAGGCAATGGGCATCACGGCGATCAGACATGGATGGAACATTCACTTCTGCATAGAGGCTCTCAACAGGGGAAGAGCGAAAAGCACCAAGGCATAAACGTAATCCTTGGTGATGGATGGGGTTAAGGCTAGAGAGAGTAGCAGGAGAGGCCGCTGAATAAATCTGGTCACCATAATCGAGTTTCAATAAAACGAGGGCTGAATGTAGGCGAAGCAGAGTTCAACGATCAGCTCCCCAGGAAAGATGAGCAAGGGTTTTAAGAAGGTTTAGCCGGCTGTGACAAGTTGCCTTCAGAGAGGTAATGTGAGGTTTCCAGGATAACCTACGGTCAAAGAGAAGGCCTAGAAAACTGACTGTATCACATTCAGGGATACGAGAGCCATAGAGATACAAAGGATGATCGGAGATGACAGAGCGTCTAGTGAAAGTAATTTGGTGAGTTTTGGTACTGGAAAATTTAAACCCATGCGTGGTGGCCCAAGTGGAAACACGGTCGACCGCATGCTGGAGAGAAACTGCAATGAGATAACAGTCAGCGCCTGCACAAGCAATAGCGAAGTCATCAACTTAGTTATGACCAAATATTGGGTGGAAGTTCAAAGGTAAACAAATCATGCCACGCGTCCAATACACGTCAACTGGCGAGTCTAATATTCTTTCACAAGTGCGCTGCTATTATTTATACCATTTCTACACGAATGCAGTAGTCTGCATAACATAAATCTTCTATTTTTGCGAGAATAAAAATTCAAAGTGGAAAGCAAAAGAAATGTAACAGAGACCTGGGGACGTGAGTAATGAAGAGGAAATGTTATTTTAGTGCCCTATTCTAGACCCTATTTGAAAATTGGCATCTTTTGAAATTTGTGAAATTGGCAAAATTGCCAATTTCTGACCACGTTATTGGTTAGTTGAAATCAGTAAATGGGTGGTTTCTTGTACTCATTCGATAGAAAAAATGGAGTTCTAGTGATATAGGTATGATTTTTGTCAACTTGTACATTGGAATTGGCTGAAAATAGGACTCAAAGTGGGTGAAATCGCTAATGCGTAAACATCGTCGAGACCGCTAACTTCGCGAGAGCATAATTCCGTAAGTTTTCCATCAAATTTCATACTTTTGGTGTCATTATGACCAGGAAAAGATTCTCTATCATTTCATAAGAAATTTTTTTTTTTTTTTTCGAAAAATTTTCTGACCCTGAGAACAAGTTTGGGAGAGGACCTACCGACCTTGAAAGGGTTTATCATCCAAGTCGGACTGAAGCATCATCACAAGTTCCAGTCTCCTAAGTGTGGGTTATTAGTGTATTGTTCAAGCCATGGTACTGTGACTTCATTCTTTGTCATTATTATATTCATAAAAAATTAACAAAATTTCAATGTATTTTTGCTTCACAGTGTGATCTTGAGTATATCTTTGTGGGTATCCTTAAAATTAACAAGCTTAAAGGATTTAAAAAACTGTAAAAATACATTCTTATACACCATGAGAAGACCCACCCCCTCCCCGAGATTTGGTATTCAGCACTGCTAACTGCTTATCAATGCTACAAAAATATAAATTTTGATTACCATATTATAAAATACATATTCATCATAAATGGATGTTAGCACAAAATTGCACTTCTAACAAAATGTGTGTCCACAATTCCACATCATCTAATTTATTAATAAATGCATCAGATCATAGAACCAATTAACTATTCTAATACCTTGTCTAATAAAACAATAGTACAATGACAATACACATACAAATGACAGTATATAAAAGACATGTTAAAATAGAGATTACCTCTTATGTTACTGATAACTTACTGGAAGCTAACACATTATATTCTATTCTTTGAAGGAATGGAAATATATTACTTTAGTTAAACTGTACATATATATATATATATATATATATATAACAGACTCTCACACATAGCAAAACTACCCATCACTTTTTTAATCTACCGCTATTAAATTTTATTTCACAAGTTGACAAAATGTGGGAGATGGTTGGATTTTTCACGTCATTTGATTACTGCACAATACTAGGGATGGAAAGATACCAAAATTTTTTGTCAATGCTGACAAGCACCCACAGATGCTCAATTTTAGGCTGATACCAATACTATTATTATTATAAAATTTAAGTGATACCTAGCAGTACCACTGCCTTGGAACACCCCTACACAATACTACTGCATTTTCTTTTGTTATTACTTTCTTAATTGCATTCATTTTGGTACAGGTTTGGCAGGTTCCTATATGTATGGTACAATTTGGTATATTTTTATCAATGCTAGCAGGTAATGGGGGATGAGATAGTTGTAGCTAATACTGCCTCTCACATGTGTACAGATATTGTACCATGCTACATCAACTCTATATACACATCTTGTCCCATTATATTCCTACTGTAACTAAGTAACATCCTGTATCTTCATTTCTATTCAATCACTCCACAAAACTGAATCAGTTTGAAATAGTAAGTCATACTTTTAAAACTATACCATCTGTTCATTAGCTACCTTTCTTATTATAGTCAACTGCATAAGAAATCCTTTTTATTAGTTTAAGTCTAATTCTCTTCCATGGAGAAGTGGAACAGAATTCTTCCCTCATAATAACCCATGCGTGTCGTAAGAGGCAACTAAAATGCTGGGAGCATGGGGCTAGTAACCCCTTATCCTGTATACATTTCTAAATTTAAAAAGAGAAACTTTTGTTATTCATTGTAGGTCACTCATCGGGAGGCCTGGTCATGGACCGGGCCGCGGGGGCGTTGATCCCCGGAATAACCTCCATGTAACCTCCAGGTCACCCTGCCTTGGTGGGATATGGCCAGTATGATGGAAAAAAAAATTTAATTCTTAAGTAGTTATCAAGTATTAAAATTAGTTTGCACAAAATGCACTGCATACTAGTGACTTTCTTTTGTGCCTTCCAATGTTTTATTACATGTAAACTACATTATTTTTGTACTGCATAAAAAGGAATAAAAATCTGAGTTTGAAATGCACTTGCATATCAACAAGCAACAGCACCTACTGATACAAGCTGGTAAGGAAATGTAGCTCATTTTGTCCAGTGCTGAGATCAGACCATGTTAGTGGTGGCTGATGCCACCTCTTATATGTTTGTACAGTACAGGTATCACAGGGTCACAACACCCATCTCCACACATTTCAAAGACTATTATTTTTACAAAATAAATTAAGAAAAAATGGCTCTTTGAGTGGTGTCAGGAATGTAACTATTTTTCCCAAGTTCTTCAGTTAACAAATTGTGATTTTTACATATACGTACAGTACTAGTACAGCGGAACCTCGGTATACAACCAGCTCCCTACTCGAACAAAGCTCAGCACTCGACCAAACAAATACGACCTTCCAGAACTTCACTGTAAACTATTTCGTGTTTCTTCGCTGTTTTTGGTGTTCTTTTGTATTAAATGTATAAATAAGTCACCATGGGACCTATGACAATTAGTGATAACAGCCAACCAAACAGAAAATTGGTTGGGAAGAACTCGTTCGATATTCAAACGGAGCAGCACTCAAACAGCCTTCTGGAATGAGTTAAGGTCGCATACCAAGGTTCTACTGTACTGTACAGTTGATTACTGGAACATAACCATGAGATATGTGACAGTCTACTATATATATATCTCATAGTCAAAATTCATCAAATGATTAGAACAGTAACAGAATTACTTACAATATTTAGATAAGAGTAAAAAGGTTTTCATGGCATTTATGGATTTGGAAAATATGTATGATAGGATGGAAGGGGAGCAATGTGGCATATGTTGCAAATGTATGGAATAGGAGGTACTTTACTAAAAGCAGTGAAGAGTTTTTACAAGGATATTGAGGCTCAGATTAGAGTTTGTAGGAGAGGGAGATTATTTCCCAGTAAAAGTAGGCCTTATACAAGGATGTGTGATGTCACCATGGTTGTTAAATATATTTATAGATGGGGTTATAAGAGAAGTGAAAGCTTGGGTGTTGGCAAGAGGTGTGAGATTAAAGATAAAGAATTAACAAAAAGTGGGAGTTGTCACAGTTGCTCTTTGCTGATGACACTGTGCTTTTGGGAGATTCTGAAAAGAAATTGCAGAGGTTGGTTGATGAGTATGGTAGGGTATGTAGATGAAGAAAATTAAAAGTGAATATAGGAAAGAGTAAGGTAATGAGGATAACAAAAAAAATAGGTGATGAAAGAATGGATATCAGAATTGAGGGAGAGAGTATGGAGGAGGTAAATGTATTCAGATATTTAGGAGTGGACATGTCAGCAGATGGGTCTATGAAAGATGAGGTGAATCATAGGATTGACGAGAGGAAAATGGTGAGTGGTGCACTTAGGAGTCTGTGGAGACAAAGAACTTTGTCTGTGGAAGCAAAGAGGTGAATGTATGAGAGCATAGTTATACCAATGCTCTTACATGAGTGTGAAACATGGGTGGTGAATGTTGCAACAAGGGGAAGGCTGGAGGCAGTGGAGATGTCATGTCTGAAAGCGATGTTTGGTGTGACTATAATGCAGAGAATTTGTAGTTTTGAAATTAGGATGTGCGGGATTACCAAAACAATTATCCAGAGGGCTGAGGAGGGGTTGTTGAGGTGGTTTTGACATGTAAAGAGGGTAGAAGGAAATAGAATGACTTTGAGAGGGTATACATCTGTAGTGGAGGGAAGGCAGGGTAGGGGTCGGCCTAGGAAAGGTTGGATAGAGGGAGTAAAGGAGGAGCAAATGGAGACAAATGGTCTTTAGGATTTGACGTGCTGTTGGAGTGTGAGCAAGGTAACAATTATGGGGGGGTTCAGGGAAAAATAGTGGGGCGGGACTTGAGCCCCTGGAAGGGAAGTACGGTCTGCACTTTAAAGGAAGGGGGAAAATTTTCATTTTATAACTTAAGTGAAGTGCACCCAAAAAGACAGGAGGAGAAAATGATAAAAGTTTTTTTTTTTTAGGCCACCCTCCTTTGGGTGGGATAGGGCTGAGTGTTAAAAAAAAAAATAATAAAAAAAAAATTTAACTAAATTTTTCAATACTTTGCCTATTTCAAGTGTTTTATGATTACTATGCTCTGCCACCGATTTTAGTGTAATTTTTTATCAAAAGTTTTTTTAGAAAAAAGACTTTCTACCCCTGCCCCTACAATGGTATACACTGCGCAAGGGACCAATCTGAATATACTGATTTTTACTTGCACGCTGGGGTCCGAACTCTTTCGCTCGGGACTGCTTTGTAAAAGCAAATTTTTTTTAATACTGCCCCAAACTCCTTAATTTTTTCTGAAAAATTTTGAAAAAGAAACACATGTTTTTTCATATTTAAATGTGGATTTTTCCCTGAAATAAGTCAAAATTTATTAGTTAGCCTTTAGCCAAATTATACTCATATACAGGAAATGGCTTAAGAAAAAAAATATGCCAAAGAAGAATTGCTAATTGAACAAGTGTGACTTACTGTGAAAGATAAATGACTTATATCCATATCCTCCAGTTCTTTGTTAAACTTCTCCCAAAGGTCATACCTGTGGATATTAAGAGTACATTACTGTAATACTATTACTGAAGAATGGTGACTACAAGCCTAGACCTGTAGCTACAAACAGGTAATTACAATGCAGATGAGACTGGCTTCTTATTGCATTACATCACCACTTTGCTTTAAGTAAAATTCCATCAACATGTCTCGTAATATATGTTGCAGCTCTTGCAAATGTTGTACATGGTAACTAAGAAAATGTTTAATTGCATCATTACATTAATGGTACAAGTACAACACCAATTTATCTGCAACAGATGGTTTGGAACCTTTCAGTCCAGACAAAATTTTACAATGCTACTCGTGCAGCATGCAAAGAGTATGTTACAATTTATTCAGTGTACGTCGTACTCCCATGTAGGCTGCCTCCCAACCAGCGAACTGGGTGCTAAGGGTTCAACGATCAATAGGGTACCCATCATTAAATCAGTACCTTGGTTCATTGGCCAATCACATGCAAGCCCTCCAAAACTGAAGCAACATGGTTCACTTGCGGTAAGCATTGGCAGACGAGCCCAAGCTGCTGGTTGATACACTGCACTTTCTCTGGCTTCTGCTTTTGCCATCTTATCACCATATAGTACAATTACTATTCACCCTCTGTACATAAGTGTACATGTATAAATCTAGCAAATTATATCTGGTGCAGGAAATACAACTTACAGTAGGGTCCCGCTTTACGGCGGTCCACTAATACGGACATTTCAAATTATGACCAAAACCCTCTATACGGGCTCCCCCACCTGACTTTCTAATAGGGTCCCCTTTACCCAGGGGGTTTTGTTTACATTCCCCAAAAGTCTGGAAATTTTCCCAAAATTTCACGTTTTTTAAAAGTTATTTTAATATATAGTACCGAAAATTAACTTTGTTCCCTGTACCAAAATAAACTTACACACTGTGCTGGCATGCAGGTACCTTTAAAAATAAGAGTGTCTTTTATCTTAAGATGCCATATTAATAATGAAAAAAATAAACCAATAAAAATCACTCGAGGGCATTAACCTTTAAAACCCTTTCGGGGCGACGGCCCTCTCAAGATTTTGTTCTCAGGGTCGCCCAAAAAAAAAAAAAATTTTTTTTTCAAATTTCTTTTCCCGACAAATAACCAAAGTATGAAATTTGAGGGAAAAAATTACAGAATTATGCTCTCGCAAAGTTACGGTCTGACGATGTTTATGCACGGCGTTTTTGCCACTTTGAGCCCTATTTTCGGCCAATTCCACGTATAGTCGACAAAAAATCATGAATATTTCGCTAGAACTCCATTTTTTTCTATCAAATGAGTGAAGAAACCCCCCTTTAAAATGTTTCAACTATCCAATACAGTGGTCAGTTTTAGCAATTTTTGCCAATTTACAAAAATTTTTAAAAAGATGGCCAATTTCCAAATAGGGTCCAGAAAAAACAAGAAAGACATTCCTGGCACTAAAATAAAATTTTCCCCTCTTTAAATGTCACGTCCCAAGCCCCTTTTAATTCTTTTGTTTTTTCCTTTAAATTTTTTATTCTCACAAAAATAGAAGATTTACTGTTATGAGACTACTGCATTGTGTAAAAAAGGTATAAATAATATCGGCACACTTGTAAAAGAATATTAGACTCACCAGTTGAGGTATTGGAACCTTAGTATGATTTGTTATTTTTAAACTTTGGAAAAAAATCGAACATTTTGCTATTTGAGCTCAATTTCAAGGGTTACTTTTCTTGTAAAATCAGTCAAATCACCAATTTCTGTAATAGTCTTCCTTCTATAAAAATGAGCCCGGGAAAAAACTAGAATACAACAATAATACCACACGAAAATACAGGCAAAGCGCTGTTTTAACCCAAAAACACGGTCAGTTTTTATTTCTCATTACGCACTGTGTGCTAAGGATTTTTTTAACCAGCACACTGACCACATAGACCCATTCTTTCATATGTAGGCCACCACTTTCTCTCACTAGATTGGGGGAGCTAGAATTTAGGAAATTAGTACGTAAAAAACCCTGGAGTAAGCCTATTTAGTGGGGCCAAAAACCTGAAAGGGGTTTAAATTTTTGTTTACCACAAAATTTTTTAGCCCTTTTATATTGGTTTGCAATTATTTATAAGGGTTCCCTCAAATTCGCTTTTTTCAACTTTCGGGGGGGCTTCACACATTCGCAAATTTTCCCAAACCGCCAAATTCCAGCGCCAAATATATTTAATTTCCCCTCCCCCGCCCCCCACAACGGCAGCCAGCCCCCCCACCCTGTTTGGGAGTGTTTTTTTGTTCATTTTTTGCTTTTAAATACATAAAAATTTAATGAAAACCCCTCCATGACTGCATATTAGAAGGGCTATTTGTAAGGTATTGGAAGGTACATCATGTGTTTTCCTGAACACAGCAAAGAACAAACTTTTCTGCTACTGCTTAAAAATAATAATAAAAATAATAATAAAATAAAAATAAAAATAATAAAAATAAATACGATAGAATTGAAAAAGGGGAAATTGTACAAAAATACGGGGGCTGAACGGGGTGGAGGAAGGGGTTTTGAACATCGTCATGTGGCTTTGTTATGCTGGAGTGAGTATTATTTCCCCGTGCTCTTCCAAAATTTTCACAAAAAATTCATTTTTTTGGGTGTTTTGTTGGGGTTGATTTTTGACTGGATGGTTGAGGCGTGGTTGAGGAGTGGTTGGGGCAGTGGTAGAGGCAGTGGGAGGGGGGGGAGGCAGTGGTAGAGGCGGGGTAGAGGCAGGGGTAAGGCAGTGGAGAGGCAGTGGTGAGGGCATTATAGAGGCAGTGGGTGAGGCAGTGGCAAGGCAGTGGGTGAGGCAGTGGGTGGGGCAGGGGGTGGGGCATGGTGAGCAGTGGGGGGGGGGAGGCGGATGGCGTGATAGGGCAGTGATATTTACTAACATTATGTTATAAAAAATAATAGTAATTGAATAACTTTATTTATTATTTTATTAAAATGTTATTAATATTAACATTATTTTTTATTTATAACATATATTTAGTAAATACCACTCCCTCACCCACTGCCTCAAACTGCCCTACCACTGCCCCCACCCACTCCCCCCCCCCCCCCCCCCCCCCTACCCCCACTCCCTCTACCACTGCCTCACCCCCTGCCTCTATAACTGCCCTACCACTGCCTCACCCACTGCCTCTACCCTCCCCTTTACCACTGCCTCACCCCTGCCTCCCACGCCTCAAACCACTGCCTTTACACTCCCTCTCCCAC
This sequence comes from Cherax quadricarinatus, assembly GCF_026875155.1. Lineage (NCBI taxonomy): Eukaryota > Metazoa > Arthropoda > Malacostraca > Decapoda > Parastacidae > Cherax > Cherax quadricarinatus. The sequence goes on along the minus strand of NC_069442.1, from coordinate 5,798,100 downwards.
TGCCTCCCCCACTGCCTCTATAATGCCTCCCCCCACTGCTTACCACTCCCTTTACCATGCCTCCCCCAGCCTTATAACTGCCTCTCCATCCCTTTACCACTCCCTTTACCACAGCCTCAACCCACTGCCTTTACCACGCCTCTAACGCCTCCCCCACTGCCTTTACCTGCCTCCCCACTCCCTACCCAAGCCCTACCACTGCTCAACCATTCAGCACATCAATCTACAAGCACCAAATACAAGAATTTTTTGTGAAATGTTTGGAAGAGTACAAATAATACTCACCCCCGCATAAAAAAAGCCACACTGCGATGTGCAACCATTCCTCCACCACTCTTCAGCCCTCGTATTTTTTTACAATTTCCTTCTTCAATTTTATCGTATTTATTATTTTTTTTATTATTATTATTATTTTTATTATTATTTTTATTATATTATTATTTTAAAATTTTATTTTTAGCAGTAGCCAAATTTTGTTCTTTGGTGTTCAAAAGTAAAAACATGAGCACCTTCCAATACCGTCCGAATAGCCCTTCTAATAGGCAGTCATAAATGGGTGACATTATTTATACTGTAGTTTAATAAAAAAAGAAAAAAAAAAAACATACCACACGTGGTGGGGGGGGCTGGTGCCAGTTGGGGGGGTCGGAGGGAGGGGATAGGGACTTTCAGTGGGGGAGGGAGGGTATTTAATAACATACAATTGTTAAGGGATAAATATGTATTTAGTACATTTACGAAGTTTTCATGCATTTTATGATTGTTATGGTCAAAAAGTTAAAGGGAAAAAGTATTGCTTATATTTCCCACAATATATTGGGGCACCAAACATTCACGGTTTTTCAACATTCCGAGGCTCTTGACCCCTAACCCCCGTGAATGTTGAGGGAGACCTGTATTCCAATTACAGTGGGCCCCCGCAAACCATCACCTCCGAATGCGACCAATTTGTAAGTGTTTTATTAAATGCGTTTGTACGGTATGTTTGGGGGGCTGAAATGGACTAAATTTTTCACAAAATTTTCCTTTTGGAACAAATTTTTGGTCGTATGGCCCCTGAACTATTCTGAAGGAAAAAAAACGTTAAACAGGGTCCACTGTACATTATTGTGTGGCCCCAAAACTATCTTTTTTAGCTAGTACCTAAAACCCTTTTATTTTTTTTCTTTTTATTGTGCAAAATTTTTGCCAATTTTTATTATTAAAAATCAAAATTTTCTCCCAAATCAATATTATATAAGTGATTCTCTTCCCTTTAACTTTGTTTTCCATTACTTAATTTATCCCTTATATATTTCTCCTTTTTTTAGTTTACAAACTACCTCAGTTCTATATTCCCAAATTTTTAAAATAATCAAAGGCTATTTCAGGGGCTAAAGTGAATAATTCACTTTTTTCATTAATTCCCCAACTCATTTATTTGATTTTCCCCTTTTTTTGTTCACCAAACTTAATTAGTCCCTTTTTTATTGTCTCCTTTTTTTTAACTTTAAAGAACTACCTAAATTTTATTCCAAGCTCCTTTATTTGTCATCACTTTATTTGTTCACCCAAAATTTTTTTAGTCCCTTTTATATTTTTCCCTTTTTTTTGCTTTAAAAACTACCTTAGTTCATATTTTTAATTTTTTAAAATAATTCGGGGGTTTTTTTTAGCTTTAGAATATTTTCGTTGTCTTTCTTAACTCTAACTACAGATTCGCTAAAATCTTATGATTCAAGCATTGATCCTGATACCCAACCCCTTTATTGAATGACTTAAATGAATCAAAAATAACGAATTTTCTACACAGCGAACATCAAAGGCACTGTCAGAGCCACACAACAAACGTCTTTTAAATTTCAATAAATCTTTAAGCAAACATTACGAGGGACCTCTAGCATTACAAATTCCCCGCTGCCAGTATGTCCTCATTACTCTCACCGAAAACCTGGCTTTAAAACCCCAAAAAAAAAGATGTCTAGCCATTCCTGGTTACACAGCCATACACAACTGTAGGCCAGATCAACAAGAGGGTGACACAGCTGTCTACTACTCAGACCAAATAGAATCACTAATACTTGCACAAGGGATGAACATGGGGAATATATAATAGCTAAATTCAAATCCAAAAACCTACAAAAACCTCTTACAGTGATAAACTTCAACAGAGTACCAAAGTCAAACATTAGCCGTTTTAGCGAAAACCTAGGAAGTATGATAACTGATGCACGCATCAATAAAGATCACTTACTACTCTCAGGTGACTTCAATATAAATCTCCTGCAAGACCAAGACCCACACATTACTGAATTCACAAACTCTATGAGTAACTGCTTGTTGCTACCAACAGTAACAAAACCTACAAGAATTACAGTGACTAGTGTTTCCCTACTAGACCACACCTGGACCAACACCATATCCCCTTTAAATCCACAGCACCGTGTCTTCCTTTGCAGATGACACCCGAATCTGCATGACAGTGTCCTCCATTGCAGACACTGCAAGGCTCCAGGCGGACATCAACCAAATCTTTCAGTGGGCTGCAGAAAACAATATGAAGTTCAACGATGAGGAATTTCAATTACTCAGATATGGTAAACACGAGGAAATTAAATCTTCATCAGAGTACAAAACAAATTCTGGCCACAAAATAGAGCAAAACAACACCGTCACAGACCTGGGAGTGATCATGTCGGAGGATCTCACCTTCAAGGACCATAACATTGTATCAATCGCATCTGCTAGAAAAATGACAGGATGGATAATGAGAACCTTCAAAACTAGGGAGGCCAAGCCCAAGATGACACTCTTCAGGTCACTTGTTCTATCTAGGCTGGAATATTGCTGCACACTAACAGCACCTTTCAAGGCAGGTGAAATTGCTGACCTAGAAAATGTACAGAGAACCTTCACGGCGCGCATAACGGAGATAAAACACCTCAATTACTGGGAGCGCTTGAGGTTCCTAAACCTATATTCCCTGGAACGCAGGCGGGAGAGATACATGATTATATCATGTATAGAGGGACTAGTACCGAACTTGCACACGAAAACCACTCACTACGAAAGCAAAAGACTTGGCAGACGATGCAACATCCCTCCAATGAAAAGCAGGGGTGTCACTAGCATGTTAAGAGACCATACAATAAGTGTCAGGGGCCCAAGACTGTTCAACTGCCTCCCAGCATACATAAGGGGGATTACCAACAGACCCCTGGCAGTCTTCAAGCTGGCACTGGACAAGCACCTAAAGTCGGTTCCTGACCAGCCGGGCTGTGGCTCATACGTTGGTTTGCGTGCAGCCAGCAGTAACAGCCTGGTTGATCAGGCTCTGATCCACCAGGCGGCCTGGTCACAGACCGGGACGCGGGGGTGTTGACCCCCGGAACTCTCTCCAGGTAAACTCCAGATAATACCACTACCCTACCTTCCTCATAACTAATCTAGGCAAATTACCCCAAGACACTACTAAAGTCACTTTCAGACTTTGCAATGAGGCAGCCATTAATAACTTCACAACAGCAGTGACAAACATTGACTGGCACACTGAGCTAGAAATCTATACAGATATTGACGAATGTATTAATAATTTTCTAAAAAAGACCCTAAAAAAAACTAAACAGATGACAGCTAAGAGCCTGAACAGTCCCTGGCTAACACCCAGCATCCTCAAATCCATTAATACAAAGCACCAATATGAAAAACAGTACAGAATGGGTCACATAACCAGAGACCAAACAAAACGTTACTCGTCAATCCTAACCAGCCTGATAAGAAGGGCTAAAAAATTGTATTATGAGAACAGATTATCCAACCTAAAAGGTGATATAAAAAAGACCTGGAAAACCCTATCAGAAATTCTAGGATCAAAAAAGACATCACGAAATAGTGCAATTGAAGTAACAAAACCAGATGAACCCCAACTCCCACCAACTGAAACAGCAAACAGACTCGATGAATTCTTCTCCACCAAAGGAAAAGACCTTGCCAATAAAATCCCAAGCTCAAATACCCCACCCAATGACTACCTCACTGGCAACTACCCGAACACACTGTTCCTAGCTCCGACTAACTAACAGAAGTCTCCCTTATTATCAACACACTAAAAAACAAGACAGGATATTTAAATATCTTACCACCCTATATATACAAAAAAGCGCTGCAAGTGCTGTCACCAATCACTGCAACACTCTTCAACAAATCCATCGAATCCTCTACCTTCCCTACAGTTCTCAAAATAGCGAGGGTCACCCCGATCCATAAATGAGGAGACCAAACAGACTTTAATAACTATAAGCCAATATCCAACTTACACCCTCTCTCTAAAACCTTCGAAAAATTAATTCATAAGCGAATCTATTCCTACACAGCCTGGTTGATCAGGCTCTGATCCACCAGGAGGCCTGGTCACAGACCGGGCCGCGGGGGCGTTGACCCCCGGAACTCTCTCCAGGTAAACTCCAGGTAAACCTCATCTCCCACAACATACTTAACTCCTGTCAGTTTGGGTTCAGGCCTAATAAAAATACTAATGATGCTATTATACACATGCTAGAACAAGTATACACTGCAATAGAGAAAAAGGAAGTCCCACTGGGGATCTTCATTGATTTACGTAAAGCTTTTGATACAGTTGACCATGACTTGCTCCACATAAAATTGTCGCACTATGGTATAAGAGGGCACTCCCTCAACTACCTAAAGTCATACCTAAGCAACAGAAGCCAATATGTGTACACAAATGGAGCAAACTCTTCCACACAACCAATAACAGTTGGTGTCCCACAGGGAAGTGTCCTTGGCCCTCTTCTATTTCTCGTTTACATAAATGACCTACCAAATGCATCGCAACTACTCAAACCCGCACTATTTGCAGATGACACTACATACGTCTTCTCTCACCTGAGCCCAGTCATGCTAGCCAATACTGTGAATACCGAATTACAGAAAATATCTACCTGGATGTGGACTACAAATGTCCCACTTAACATATTGATAAACGGATCACCTATCACAAAGCTCACAGAGGGAAAATTCTTAGGAATCCACCTTGATAATAGACTCAAATTTCAAACACATATACAACAAATTTCCAAGAAAATTTCCAAGACCGTAGGCATACTATCGAAGATACGGTACTATGTTCCACAGTCAGCCCTCCTGGCCCTATATCACTCACTTATTTACCCCTATCTCACCTATGGAATTTGTGCATGGGGCTCAATAACAATAAACCATCTCAGACCATTAATTACCCAACAAAAGGCTGCAGTCAGAATGATAAATTCCCACTACAGACAGCACACTCCACCAATATTTAAAACTCTAAACCTACTCAACATACAAAACATCCATACTTATTATTGTACCTACTACATACGTAGAACACTTAACTCGGATATAAACCCTCCCTTCGAACGTCTCCTTACCAACCTCAGCAGAACACATGACCATAACACAAGGCACAGATCACTCTTTGATGTTCCTCATGTCCATCTCACACTATGCAAAAACTCAATGCACATAGCAAGCATCGAACTTAAGCTAAAAGAATCCTTTAGGAGTCAGGAATCGCGGGAAGAACTAAAAGCCATAAATGAAATCGAAAGAAACCCAAAGTATTTCTTCTCCTATGCCAAATCAAAATCGAGAACAACGTCCAGTATTGGGCCCCTACTTAAACAAGATGGGTCCTACACAGATGACAACAAGGAAATGAGTGAGCTACTCAAGTCCCAATATGACTCAGTTTTTAGCAAGCCGCTAACCAGACTGAGAGACGAAGATCAAAATGAATTTTTTATGAGAGAGCCACAAAATTTGATTAACACAAGCCTATCCGATGTTATCCTGACGCCAAATGACTTCGAACAGGCGATAAATGACATGCCCATGCACTCTGCCCAGGCCAGACTCATGGAACTCTGTGTTCATCAAGAACTGCAAGAAGCCCCTATCACGAGCCTTTTCCATCCTATGGAGAGGGAGCATGGACACGGGGGTCGTCCCACAGTTACTAAAAACAACAGACATAGCCCCACTCCACAAAGGGGGCAGTAAAGCAACAGCAAAGAACTACAGACCAATAGCACTAACATCCCATATCATAAAAATCTTTGAAAGGGTCCTAAGAAGCAAGATCACCACGCATCTAGAAACCCATCAGTTACACAACCCAGGGCAACATGGGTTTAGAACAGGTCGCTCCTGTCTGTCTCAACTATTGGACCACTACGACAAGGTCCTAAATGCACTAGAAGACAAAAAGAATGCAGATGTAATATATACAGACTTTGCAAAAGCCTTCGACAAGTGTGACCATGGCGTAATAGCGCACAAAATGCGTGCTAAAGGAATAACAGGAAAAGTCGGTCGATGGATCTATAATTTCCTCACTAACAGAACACAGAGAGTAGTCGTCAACAGAGTAAAGTCCGAGGCAGCTACGGTGAAAAGCTCTGTTCCACAAGGCACAGTACTCGCTCCCATCTTGTTCCTCATCCTTATATCCGACATAGACAAGGATGTCAGCCACAGCACCGTGTCTTCCTTTGCAGATGACACCCGAATCTGCATGACAGTGTCTTCCATTGCAGACACTGCAAAGCTCCAGGCAGACATCAACCAAATCTTTCAGTGGGCTGCAGAAAACATATGAAGTTCAACGATGAGAAATTTCAATTACTCAGATATGGTAAACATGAGGAAATTAAATCTTCATCAGAGTACAAAACAAATTCTGGCCACAAAATAGAGCGAAACACCAACGTCAAAGACCTGGGAGTGATCATGTCGGAGGATCTCACCTTCAAGGACCATAACACTGTATCAATCGCATCTGCTAGAAAAATGACAGGATGGATAATGAGAACCTTCAAAACTAGGGAGGCCAAGCCCATGATGACACTCTTCAGGTCACTTGTTCTATCTAGGCTGGAATATTGCTGCACACTAACAGCACCTTTCAAGGCAGGTGAAATTGCCGACCTAGAAAATGTACAGAGAACTTTCACGGCGCGCATAACGGAGATAAAACACCTCAATTATTGGGAGCGCTTGAGGTTCCTAAACCTGTATTCCCTGGAACGCAGGAGGGAGAGATACATGATTATATACACCTGGAAAATCCTAGAGGGACTAGTACCGAACTTGCACACGAAAATCACCCACTACGAAAGCAAAAGACTTGGCAGACGATGCACCATCCCCCCAATGAAAAGCAGGGGTGTCACTAGCACGTTAAGAGACCATACAATAAGTGTCAGGGGCCCGAGACTGTTCAACTGCCTCCCAGCACACATAAGGGGGATTACCAACAGACCCCTGGCAGTCTTCAAGCTGGCACTGGACAAGCACCTAAAGTCAGTTCCGGATCAGCCGGGCTGTGGCTCGTATGTTGGTTTGCGTGCAGCCAGCAGCAACAGCCTGGTTGATCAGGCTCTGATCCACCAGGAGGCCTGGTCTCAGACCGGGCCGCGGGGGCGTTGACCCCCGGAACTCTCTCCAGGTAAACTCCAGGTAAACATAAAAGGCCCAAAAATCTGGAATTCATTACCTGTGAATATAAAAGAAACACTGTCGGTTTATAAATTCAAGTCTCTACTTAAAAATCACTCACCCACAACTAAATAAATACTGAATAATTGTATCTCATAAATGTTTAACCTGTGACCCAATTAAACTGTTATTTTTAATTACATTACCTAACAGAATACTCCATTCTACTGAATGCACAGCAACACAGTAAATTACCATATGACCTGTCTTTGAAACACTCATTTGTGCTTAATTGTTATCTGTTTACAATAATTTTTACCACTGAATATACCATTGCTTAGTTAATCTAAAATTAATTTTAAGCCTGCCCATAATGCTCTGCATACAAGGGGCTTTGGCATGTTACACTTAACCACTGTATTTTTTTTGTACTTTAATGTATCATGTTCAAATTAATAAACAAATAAATAAATAAATAAATAAATAAATAAATAAATAAGAAGTCAGGTGTGGTAGCCCTCCTGGCCACCCCACCCACACACTATACTACGATGCTTAAAGCTCCCTAGAGCGATAAAATGCATATACAGTACATGCAATACTTACCTTAAAATATTTGGTCTTAATATAGGGTGAGAAGTGAAAAGTATTTATTTGTAGAAAGTAGTGTGGGAGGTATGGCATCCTGCCTGGCCACTTATACCGACTATGACATTAAGCTCCCTAGAGCGATAAAATGCATGTATAGTGCCCTCATTAATTACCTTAAAATATTTGTAGTCTTAATGTAGGGTGAAAGGTGAGTTTTAATTGTATGAAGTCAGGTTGGGAAGTATGGGTAGCCAGGAAGGGCAGCCCTCACCACCCCACCCACACATAATGTAAACAAACCAGATGAACACGTCTGGTTTTCGTCACTTTACATTGAGTACAAGTTGTCTCCACGCTGATACAGCAGAATAAATAAAGAGAAACACTCTCATTCTCATGTAACATCATTTTTAGAAGAAATGACACCCTGAGTGAAGGCATACGAAAGGAATAATTTTCTAGTTACCCCCCAGTAATATTATAGTGACACATTTTCTCTGATGTTAGACTACAGGTTGCCTGGCTGCCACAAGTCCTACAAGTTGCCTGGCTACCACAGCTGCCTGGCTACCACAAGTCCTACAAGTTGCCTGGCTACCACAAGTCCAACAAGTCGCCTGGCTACCACAAGTCCTACAAGTTGTCTGGCTACCACAAGTCCTACAAGTTGTCTGGCTACCACAAGTCCTATAGGTCACCTGGCTACCACAAGTCCTACAGGTCACCTGGCTACCACAAGTCCTACAAGTCACCTGGCTAACACATCCCATATTTATGTTAATTTATTCTACTGCGGGGTGTATTTAGATGGATTAAGCAAAATGTCTATATTAACGTTGTATACGATATTTAATGCTCCTTAGAGTGATTATTATTGTGTTATTATTATTATTATCATTATTAATATGGCATCTTCAAGACTAATAAGACACTCTTAGTGATTTTAATGTGTACCTGCATGCCAGCACAGTGTGTAAGTTTACTTAGGTACAGGTACACATACGTATAATTATCAGTCATAATAATAATGTAGGTATGTAGTCTGCCTGGGCTACATACCTACACCTACCTACATAGCTACACGATATTTAATGTGGCCCAGAGCCATATTATTACCATCGACATACCATGTTCACTGACTTTAATCGTTTCTAACAACTACCTTTAGATGCCATCATAAACAAAGGGAGAAGTAATGAATAATTCAAGCCGAGAATTGTAAACAAAAGCGTTATGTATTAAGGGGAGTGATGTAATGTTTTCTCTCCGCCCGGCTACCACACCTCCATAGTTTTATTTATTTATTTCCAATTTCCAATTTGAGCACACATACAGAGGTACAAAAAAATACAGATAAGAGCAGCATGCCAAAGCCACTTATACTATGCATAGCATTACGGGCTGGCTTAAAATTAACTTAAGATTAACTAAGCAATGATGAAATCAGTGAAAAACATTAATGTAAACAGATTACTATAAAGCACAAGTGAGTATTACAAAGACAGGTCATATGGTTGCATTCAGTCATATGAAGGATTCTGTTAGGTAGTGTATTTAAAAAATAATAAAGTTAGATTCGGTTTTAGGTTTAACATTTATGTGATATAATTGTGAGAAACATTTAAGATATACAATTTATAAGGTTCAGTTATTCAGTATTTATTTGGTTTTGGGTGAGTAAGTGATCTTTGAGAAGAGACTTGAATTTATAAACAGGTAGTGTTTCTTTTATATTTACAGGTAATGAATTCCAGATTTTAGGGCCTTTTATGTGCATTGAGTTTTTGCATAGTGTGAGATGGACACGAGGAATATCAAAGAGTGATCTGTGCCTTGTGTTATGGTCATGTGTTCTGTTGAGGTTGGCAAGGAGATGTTTGAGGGGAGGGTTAATATCAGAGTTAAGTGTTCTATGTATGTAATAGGTGCAGTAATAAGTATGGATGTTTTGTATGGTGAGTAGGTTTAGTGTATTGAATATTGGTGGAGTGTGCTGCCTGTAGTGAGAATTTGTTATCATTCTAACTGCAGCCTTTTGTTGGGTAATTAGTGGTCTGAGATGGTTAATTGTTGTTGAGCCCCATGCACAAATTCCATAGGTGAGATAGGGGTAAATAAGCGAGTGATATAGGGCCAGGAGGGCTGACTGTGGAACATAGTACCGTATCTTCGATAGTATGCCTACAGTCTTGGAAATTTTCTTAGAAATTTGTTGTATATGTGTATGAAATTTGAGTCTATTATCAAGGTGGATTCCTAAGAATTTTCCCTCTGTTAGTTTTGTGATAGGTGATCCGTTTATCATTATGTTAAGAGGGACATCTGTAGACTCTGTTACCAAACTGAATGAAGTAGGTTTTGTCAATGTTTAGTGTAAGTTTGTTAGTCCTCATCCAGGTAGATATTTTCTGTAATTCGGTATTTACAGTATTGGCTAGCGTGACTGGGCTCGGGTGAGAGAAGACGTATGTAGTGTCATCTGCAAATAGTGTGGGTTTGAGTAATTGTGAAGCATTTGGAAGGTCATTTATGTATAGGAGAAAAAGAAAGAGGGCCAAGGACACTTCCGTGGGACACCAACTGTAATTGGTTGCGCAGAAGAGTTTGCCCCATTTGCGTACACATATTGGCTTCTGTTGCTGAGGTATGACTTGAGGTAGTTGAGGGAGTGCCCTCTTATACCATAGTGTGACAATTTTACGTGGAGCAAGTCATGGTCAACTGTATCAAAAGCTTTACGTAAGTCAATGAAGATCCCCAGTGGGACTTCTTTTTTCTCTATTGCAGTGTATATATGTTCTAGCATGTGTATAATAGCATCATTAGTATTTTTATTAGGCCTGAATCCAAATTGGCAGGGGTTGAGTATGTTTTTGGGAGATAAGGTAGGAGTAGATTCGTTTATGAATTAATTTTTCGAAGATTTTGAGAGAGGGTGTACGTTGGATATTGGCCTATAGTTTATTCAACTCTGTTTGGTCTCCTCCTTTGTGGATCGGGGTGACCCTTGCTATTTTGAGTACTGTAGGGAAGGTGGAGGATTCAATGGATTTGTTAAAGAGTGTTGCAATGATTGGTGATAGCACTTGTGACACTTTTTTGTATATAAAGGGAGGTAAGGTATTTAAATCTCCTGCCTTGTTTTTTTTAGTGCGTTGATAATAAGGGAGACTTCGTATGGGTTAGTCGGAGCTAGGAACAGTGTGGTTCGGGTAGTTGCGGTGAGGTAGTCATTTGGTGGGTATCTGAGCTTGGGATTTTATTGGCAAGGTTTTGTCCTATAGTGGAGAAGAAATCATTGAGTCTGTTTGCTGTTTCTGTTGGTGGGAGTTGGGGTTCATCTAATTTTGCTAATTTTATTTCGCTATTTCGTGATATCTTTTTTGTTCCCAGAATTTCTGATAGGGTTTGCCAGGTCTTTTTTATATCACCTCGTAAGTTGGATAATTCGTTCTCATAATACAATTTTTTTGCCCTTCTTATCAGGCTGGTTAGGATTGACGAGTAACGTTTTGTTTGGTCTCTGGTTATGTGACCCATTCTGTACTGTTTTTCATATTGGTGTTTTGTATTTATGGATTTGAGAATGCTGGGTGTTTAGCCAAGGACTGTTCATCTCTTTGCTGTCATCTGTTTAGTTTTTTCAGGGCAGTGCTTGTTATAGAGGTATTGGTTTTTTTTTAGAAAATTAATTAATACATTCGTCAATATCTGTATAGATTTCTAGCTCAGTATGCCAATCTATGTTTGCTATTGCTGTTGTGAAGTTATTAATGGCTGCCTCATTGTGAAGCCCTGAAGGTGACTTTAGTAGTGTCTTGGGGTAGTTTACCAAGAGTTGTTATGAGGAAAGTAGGGTAGTGGTCTGTGGTATTATCTGTAATTATGCCTGATTTTAAAGGGGATATGGTGTGGTCCAGATGTGGTCAAGTAGGGAAACACTAGTCTCTGTAACTCTTGTAGGTTTTGTTACTGTTGGTAGTAACATACAGTTACTCATTGTGTTTGTGAATTCAGTAACATGTGGGTCCTGGTCTTGCAGGAGATTTATTTTGAAGTCACCTGAGAGTAGTAAGTGATCTTTGTCATGCGTGCATCAGTTATCATACTTCCTAGATTTGACTAAATTGGCTAATGTTTGACTGTGGAACTCTGTAGATGTTTATCAATGTGAGAGGTTTTTTGTAGGTATTTGGATTTGAATTTAGCTATTAATATTCCCCATGTTCATCCCTTTTTGCAAGTATTAGTGATACATTCTAGTTGGTCTGAGTATATATGGCTGTGCCCCCCCCTTGTTGGTCTGGCCTACAGTTGTGTATGGCTGTGTAACCAGGAATGGCATAGACATCTGTACTATCAGGCTTTAGCCAGGTTTCAGTTAGTGTAATGATGGACATATTGGCATGTAAGGAATTTAGTAATGCTATGAGGTCATCGTAATGCTTGCTTAAAGATCTGATATTGTAGTTAAAGATAGTTATGTTGTTGTTGGCACTGAGAAGTGCCTTTGATTGTTCTGCAGTGTAGTAATTACAGTAACTGTTGATTCATTTAAGTCATTAAATAAGAGGTTGGTATCAGGATCAATGCTTGTAATCATAAGATTTGTAGTGAATCTATAGTTAGAATTAAGTATAAAACAAAGCAAATAGTCTTAAGCTAAAAAATAGCACCTGGATTATTTAACAAATGTAAAATAATGAGCTAAGGGACTAATACAAATAAAGTGATGATCAAATAATGGAGCTTGGGAATATGATAGTAGGTAGTACTATAAAGGTAATTTTTTAAAGTTAGAATTATAGTATAAAATTATAATATAAAAGGGACTAATATAGGTTGTGGTGAACAATAAAGTGGTTTATAAACACAAAATGTTTATACGTTATGTAGTGTGTTTCTTATGTAATTTTGAAGAAAATATAATAGATGTATTAATGAAAATGTCTATATTGACGTAAAATTAGACATTTAATATGCCCGAGTGATTATTACATAATAGAGATATGTGCTCATGGAGAATGTAAACAAATCGGGTGGCACGCGTCGTATTTGAAAGACAACTTGCCGTATAGAAAGTTTTGGTCATAATTTGAGATTGCCATATTAGCGGAACGCCATAAAGCGAAATGCCGAAAAGTGGGGCCCTACTGCACTCTAGAATGAATAAAATTTGTCATAATGTATATGAGGATAAGTGATGGAAGTGTTGTTGTTGGGTTGATAATGGCCACTGGTGGTGGAGGCTTCTGCCACCACCATCCACAAACAACATATGAACGTAATTTATAAATAAGAAATATTTACATTTTAATTTATAAATAAGAAATATTTGCACTTACCTTGAAGGAGATGTTAGTTTAATTACGTAGATACTTTGATGGAGTGTAACATGCAGGGAGTGTAGCAGGCATGCTGGGAGTGTAGCAGACATGCAGGGAGTGTACCAGACATGCAGGGAGTGTAGTAGGCATGCTGGGAGTGTAGCAGGCATGCAGGGAGTGTAGCAGGCATGCAGGGAGTGTAGCAGGCATGCTGGGATGTAGCAGGCATGCTGGGAGTGTAGCAGGCATGCTGGGTAGAGTGCTGTGTAGCAGGCATGCTGGGAGTGTAGCAGGCATGCTGGGAGTGTAGCAGGCATGCTGGGAGTGTAGCAGGCATGCAGGGAGTGTAGCAGGCATGCTGGGAGTGTAGCAGACATGCAGGGAGTGTAGCAGACATGCAGGGAGTGTAGCAGGCATGCTGGGAGTGTAGCAGGCATGCTGGGAGTGTAGCAGGCATGCTGGGAGTGTAGCAGGCATGCTGGGAGTGTAGCAGGCATGCTGGGAGTGTAGCAGGCATGCAGGGAGTGTAGCAGGCATGCAGGGAGTGTACCAGACATGCAGGGAGTGTAGTAGGCTTGCTGGGAGTGTAGCAGGCATGCAGGGAGTGTAGCAGACATGCTGGGAGTGTAGCAGACATGCTGGGAGTGTAGCAGACATGCTGGGAGTGTAGCAGACATGCTGGAAGTGTAGCAGGCATGCAGGGAGTGTAGCAGGCATGCTGGGAGGATAGCAGGCATGCAGGGAGTGTAGCAGGCATGCTGGGAGTGTAGCAGACATGCAGGAAGTGTAGCAGGCATGCTGGGAGTGTAGCAGGCATGCTGGGAGTGTAGCAGGCATGCAGGAAGTGTAGCAGGCATGCTGGGAGTGTAGCAGACATGCAGAAAGTGTAGCAGGCATGCTGGGAGGATAGCAGACATGCTGGGAATGTAGCAGACATGCTGGGAGTGTAGCAGGCATGCAGTGAGTGTAGCAGACATGCTGGGAGTGTAGCAGACATGCTGGGAGTGTAGCAGACATGCTGGGAGTGTAATAGACATGCAGGGAGTGCAGCAGACATGTAGGGAGTGTGCAGACATGCAGGGAGTGTAGCAGAAATGCAGGGAGTGTAGCAGACATGCAGGGAGTGTAGCAGACATGCAGGGAGTGTAGCAGGCATGCAGTGAGTGTAGCAGGCATGCAGGGAGTGTAGCAGACATGCTGGGAGTGTAGCAGACATGCAGGGAGTGTAGCAAACATGCAGGGAGTGTAGCAGGCATGCTGGGAGTGTAGCAGGCATGCAGGGAGTGTAACAGGAATGCAGGAGGCGAGAGGAAGGCGAGTTTTTTATGCTTCATGACACTAATATCATCTCTACGGCTTATTTATCACAATTCATCTAATATGACATAATAAACAATATTAATAACAGAGAAACATGATATATACTCTAGAATGAATAAAATGTCATAATGTATGTGAGGATAAGTGATGGAAGTGTTGTTGTTGGGTTGATAATGGCCACTGGTGGTGGAGGCTTCTGCCACCACCATCCACAAACAATATACGAGCGTAATTTATAAATAAGAAATATTTACATTTTAATTTATAAATAAGAAATATTTACATTTTAATTTATAAATAAATAAGTTTATTCAGGTATACACCAATACAGTTCCGTGCACAGATTATCATATCGACTTGGATGACAGCCAATAAACTTACACTTAACACTGACAAAACCTACTATATTAAGTTTGGTAGCAGAGCAGGTGTTGCGGAACTTAACATTAAGATCGACAACACTCTAATTGCCAGACATAATGAGGGCAAATTCCTAGGCCTATATCTCGACAACAACCTGAATTTCAGCACCCATATCCAACATATAACAAAAAAAAGTATCCAAAACGGTTGGGATCCTCTCCAAGATACGATACTACGTGCCGCAAAATGCCCTTCTCACACTATAACATTCACTCATTTATCCATACCTCACCTATGCTATTTGTGCTTGGGGATCAACTGCAGCAACACACCTAAAGCCAATAATAACCCAACAAAAAGCCACAGTAAGAATAATCACTAAATCCCATCCCTGGCAACACATCCCCCCACTCTTCATAGATCTAAACTTACTCCCTGTTCAGAACATCCACACTTACTACTGTGCAATCTACATCTACAGGACCTTAAATTCCAATATTAACCTTGACCTAAAACGCTTTCTTGATAGTTGTGACAGAACCCACAGGCATAACACCAGACACAAACATCTCTACGACATTCCCCGTGTCCGACTAAACCTTTACAAAAATTCAATGTATGTCAAAGGCCCTAAAATCTGGAACACCCTACCTGAAAACTCTAGAACTGCACACACATTCATCACCTTCAAAACTACCGTTGGAAAACATCTTATCTCCCTGATACATCCCGTCAACCAACTACATAAAAACCACAAGGTGGTTCACACTTTCACTCACTCACCCATTTGACTATAAGCACAGAAATACGAATCTTAATCTTAAAATAATGATTCCTAACTAGTCATAATTTTGCCTGTGATACTCCAATATAGAAACTATGTATTGTGCATTCACATTGCTAAACTCACAATCTAGTATTTAGTCAACTTACTCCATAATTTGTAATAATTTAGGGTTAAGAATTAATCTAAGTTTGCCCAAAATGCCTAGCCATGCTAGGTGTCCTAGTGGCCCCCTCTGTAATTAGTATTTTATTACATGTAAACCACACAATAACCAAAATCTGTAAACCCCGCATTGTAATCCTTATAGAGAATAAACTTGATTGATTGACTGATTAATACATAGCAGCATATGTGTAAAGTACCCAGGATAACCCAAAAAAGTCAGAATGACTTACGTATTTCCACTGGGGTCCTTTTATATTTACACTTTTATATTTACACTTACCTTGGAGGAGATGTAAGTGTAATTACTAGTTTGATGGAGGAGATGCTGGTGGAAGATACGTAGCAGGCCAGCGTATGTTCAGGGGCCCGACACACACAAAACAACATTGGAGAGTTACTTTCATGTTGTTTTTCTATCGCTTACTCGCTTAACTTACTTACTACACTGTTAATTCTACACTTTATCGCTGGCTGGCACTATAGCCTTTATCAATACCTGCTGCTTTAGTATCGTACATATCGCAGAATCACTGAATCACTGCAGAAGGCACATACACCCCTCTCTCTTCCTCCTTCACTTTAGTACTTTGCTACGAGTTTTTTCTTGAATTTTATTGTGTTTCTTTCCTTCTTTCACAAGGCCGGCACTAGAAACTTTCTTTGGACCCATGGTGGCTTACTTAGCAGTTACAAGCACTAAAAACAATGGAATAATACAAAAAATATCGCATGTACGTGTGGAATCATCCTCCCTGGCTTGTAAACAATGGCACACTACCTTGTGCATGGGCTCAGGCCGCGCGGACACGTTCGGGACAAATGTCCTTAACTGAGATTTTCATCGTTGGCCAAGCCAATATTTTTACGCAAAAACGCATCGGTATCTGATTTTATTGTTATCCGATGGCATCATTACCCGAGGGTCCACTGTATTAACACAGCCGTTTCCCACCGAGGTTGGAATTTCATGTAAATGTGGAACAGAATGACATGTTTGCTTCATTGTCTGGCATAGTGTATTGTAGTGGGGAAAGGTTTGCACACCAATTTCTCTCGTCCTACTTGCCAGTACGGGTTGACCATCACTAATCGGGCCCCATCGGGAACTGTAAGGTGCCAGATTAGTGATTTTGCCAGATTACAGAGTGGTGAGGTTAGAATACACTTAACCCAATGGTGATATTTATGCATTGGCGATTTCACCCACTTTACACCCTATTTTTGGCCCATTCCACTGTTCCAGTCTACCAAGCTCGTAGCTATTTTGCTAGTAAACCTTCTATTCTGCCAAATGAGCACAAAAAACGCCCATTTACCTATTTCAACTACATCCCCAATACCCTCAGGGAAAAGTTTCTTGACTTTGGGGGGGGGCTCTTGATTAGGAATTTGAATTGTGCTTGGGTTCCCTAAATTTTGACCCTGAAAAATTTCCCATCCCCCCCACTGCACTGTAAAACCCCTACAGGTTTAGATTTCCCATGTTTGTTATACAGGGGCCCCTAAACCAAACGATGGATTATAACATTAAACCCACAGCGTACATTTTAATGAAAAAAAATTTTCCCTCGACTAGCGCTAAAAACTCGACCCGCGATTCGTTCCGTTCGAGACGCATCCACTTGGGGGGCCTGAGCACGCCTCACTTGTCCCGGGGTGCCATGTTTACAACCCCAGCCAGCCCCCGCGGTCCCACCCAAAACATACATCGGAACATTTCATTTTTCACAGCTTTTTTTGGGTTTTTGCACCTGCAAAAAAGTCACCAGGGCCCCAAGAAAGTTTCTAGTGCCAATCCTTGATAAAAAGGGTGAGAATTAGTAGGAAAATTTAAACCCCTTTGGGGGTTTGGTCGTAATACGTTTTAGCGTAGGGTTTTTGACGTATAGTTCATAAATTCTAGGGGCCTCAAATCTAGTGGGAGAAAGCGGTGGGCCCTTTCTGTGAAAGAAGGGGTCTAGTGGTCAGTGTGCACAGTCTAAAAAAAATCCTGAGCACACATCTAATAAAAAAAAAAATTTTGACCTTTTTTTTTTAATAAATCCACTTTGCAGTTATTTTGTATGGTATTTTTTTGTTTCTATTTTTTTGGTCTCTTTTATAGAATGGAAACATTTTACAGAAATTGAGATGATTTTGGTTTTACAATAAAAGGTGCCTTGAAATTGGCTCAAGTAGCAGAAATGTCGTTTTTTTACCAAACTTCAAAAGTAAAAAAAACGTGCCAAGCGTGCAATCACGTAAAATGGGGGCCCCTAATATTCTTTTTACAATGCACCAAAATTTTATACCTTTTTTACATAATGCAGTGTCTGCATAACAGAAAATCTTTATTTTTTGGAAAATAAAAATTCAAAGTGGAAAGAAAAAAGGATAAAAGGGGGCCCTTGAGACTGATAATGACTAGGGGAAATGTCATTTAGTGCCAGGAATGTCTTTCTTGTTTATTCTGGACCCTATTCGGAATTTGGCTCTTTTGAAATTTGTGTGAATTGGAAAAATTGCTAAATTCTACCATGTACTGGATAGTTAAATTTTATAAATGGTGTTTTCTTGCCCCCTTCGATAGAAAAAATGGGTTCTAGCGAAATATTCATGTTTTTTGTGCAGTACAGTGAAATTGGCCAAAAAAGGGCTCAAAGTGGGCAAAATCGCCGATGCGTAAATATCGCCGAGACCGCTAACTTTGCGAGAGCATAATTCCGTAAGTTTTCTATCAAATTTCAAACTTTTGGTGTCTTTATGATCGGGAAAAGATTTCTATCTTTTCATAAGGAAAAAAATTTTTTTTTTTTTTTTAAAATTTGGCCGACCCTGAAACGGTTTCGGAGGGGCCTGTCGACCCTCAAAGGGTTTTTTGAAAGATTTTGAAGGGTTTTGGGGGCTAAACCTGAGATGCCTATGCCAGTTGTGGAATTCATTGTGCTTACTTCAGAGATTAAGGAAATGTGTGCAAAGTGAGTTGAACTGCAAACCTTTATGGAGAAAAATCCCTAACACAGCTTTGCAAACCCGGGGGGTTTTTTACAATGACAAGTTGGAAACCCCTTTAGACAAATCAAAAAGGAAAAGAGAGGTACAGGCCTACGGACAGAATGTTGGCGAGAGAGGGCCTGTCTCAAACTGTCCCCAGGGCATTTCAAAAAAGGAAGAACCCCGGGAAAAGGATTTACACCTCAAATCCTAATGGGAAAGGGGGTTCCCCCCCTAAAAACTACACCATCCACACTCCCCTCCTCCCTCCCTAATCATCACCCCGAACTTTTAATAAAGGTAGTGTCATGAAATTTACATGCTTCTTAGTTTGGTGTATAAAATTAAACGATTTCATTGGTAAAATTTTTTTTTAAAAATTTTGGGGTTCGGGAAGGATTAATTTATTTTCCTTATTTTTTTGGGAAAATTAACTCGATAACGTAATTTCGACTAAAGATGATTCCAGGAACGGATTAATATTTTTGGTCGAGGGGCCCCTGTTTTTAAAAAAAATTTTTAAAAAAATAATAATAATTTAAAAATTTAAAAATTAAAAAAATAACTGTGTTTCACCCTTTTGGCAAGACAGTGATGGGTGAATGTGGTGAAAATTTTTCTTTTTCGGGCCACCCTGCCTTGGTGGGAACGGCCTGTGTTTTTAAAAAAAAAAAAAAAATAACTCCCCCCTAAAGTGTCAGAAATCATAATTTGGGCCAAATTTTCCCCCAAAATTTCAAGAGATTCCAGTTTTAAAAATAGGGGCCCGATAAACAATGCAGACATTCCCGGCACTAAAGTAACATTTTCCCTTTCATTGCATTCTCCAGGCCCTCAATTACACTTGTTTCCATTTTTAATTTTTTTTTCACAAAAAAAATAGAAGATTTACTGTCACGTAGTTTTCTATACATTGTAAAAATTGTAAATGTCAAACCATTCGTGATGTGTATTAGCTGACCATTGGACACCCATTGGACAGGATTTTAATTTTTGTACTCTTGAACATGGCTAAAAACAACATATCCGGGGCTTTTAGCCAATTTCAAGGAACTTTCCCCATCGTGAAAGCCAATCAAAAACATATCTATTTCTGTTTATATCTTTAATTTTATCAAACAAAACCAAAAAAACGAGAATCAACCAAAAAAACATCAAAAATACAAACAAAATTGCTTTTTTACACCAAAAACATGGTCGAGTTTTTCCATTTTGTACGCGTCCAGATTTTTTTATAAGGGGCACACTTTCCCACAAACCCATTTTCTCATTGTAGGCCCCCAAAATTTTCTGGTCAGCTTTCTGATGAATGAGTCATGGTGACCGACGTGCATCAAAACCCCTTATCTTTTATGGCAATGTACGGGGCAAGTGCTTTACACAATGAGAACACAATAAACCCCCAATAAAGAGAGGACTTTTGACGACGTTTTTTGGTCCGACTTGGGCCATTTACAAAGTAACACTAACGAGAAGGAAGGGAGGGGGGTAATATAGGCGGTGGTAGTTTAGTTAGTGGAGTCGAAGGAAGTAGTAGTGGGGGGGGGAGAAAGTAGGCGGGGCCAATCAAAAACATAAGAAAAGGGGCCTCAAGGAAGTTGGTGCCACAGAGGGTAAGAACAAGAACAAGAGGGGGAGGAACAAAAAAAAAGTAAATAAGAAGGACAAATACACAGGGGAAAACGACAACCCAAAGAGAAAAAGGAAAAAGGAAAGGGGAAGGGGGGGGAAGAAGCAAAAGGGGAACAGGGTTGGGTTTCGAATTTCTGAATTTGGAGCATTTTTCAAAGTGTGGGGGAGGAAGGCCTCAGAGACGAAGCGGGGCTAAGATTCATACAAGGAAAATTGGTGTTTGAGAGGGTTCAACAGATGGGGACTGTTTAAAGTTGGAAGTAGGGAAGCAGTTTTAGCAGAAGAAACCCTAATAGGATGGCTTTATCTCTGATGTGACAGAAAAGAGCATCTTTGGTCCAAGCCCCAACACTTTTTTTCTCCCAAGTCGTCAGAAAAGATCGACCAGTTTCTCCAAAAAATTTTAAGAGGACGGAGGAGCAAAAAAATAGGGGTAGACACCAGAGCTCGTAGAGGGGGGAAGGGAGAACGAGATTAGTGCAAAGAGTATTAGTCTGGCGGAAAGTTTGATGTCTAAGGAACTGAGAGAGTTGTTGAGATTAGAAAGACCGAGAATGTAGGGAAGGCAGAGGACAGAAGAGTTCCCAGGAGTAGAGAGTTTGGGAGAGAAGAAATTATGTTTAGCATGTGAGAAGGCAGAGTCTATGAAATGAGAAGGGTAGCCAAGATGGGAAAATTAATTATGAAGAGTGGAAATTTCTGATTAAAGGAACTGAGGATCACATATGCGGAGAGCACGGAGAAGGAAGGAGATAAGAACACTTTTCTTGACAGAGGAAGCATAAGAAAAGTAGTGAACGTACATGCCACTGTGCATAGGCTTGCAGTAAACGGAAAAGGCAAAACCCGTATCTGAGCGGTGGGCATGAACATCAAGAAAAGGAAGCAAGGAATTAGATTCCCATTCAGGTTTAAACTTAATGGAAGGGGCAAGATTATTAAGAGCATCAAGAAATGGATGGAAGAGACAAAGAGTCATGAGGCCACAGAGCAAAGATGTCATCAACATAGCACAGCCAGAGTGAAGGGCACACATCGATAGTAGGAAGAAGAACGTCGAAACATCGCCAAAAGCTCCTCTCTTCTACATGCGGGTTATTTGTGTATCGTTCCAGTCACGGTATTGTGCCTTTTTTGTTATTAACAATGAGAAGCATTTCTTTTATTCATTGGAACCATGGCTAGGGCTAAAAGTGAGCAGGTTATAACAATAAATGGAAAAAAAGAAATTGGAATGACTTATGCAGCAAGTAGTGCCACCAAACAGTAGCAGCAGGTCAGTGTGGCAACCCCAGAAATTTGAGATTATGCTAGCCAAAATTAGTGCCAGATTACTGATGGAACTGGATTACTGATTGCCGGATTAGTGATGGCCAACCTGTATATACAATGGAAGGAGTGTTTTGAGGATAATGTACAGTACCATCCTTAAGTACAGTATTTAACTTAAGAATGGATGATGGCCATGAGTAACAATCAGAGATAAGTGTCCAATACACTGGTGTTGTGCTGTACCTTACCTATATGTTTTACTTTCAATAAGTATAGTAACATGCAGCATATGGGAATCTTTATTCAGGAAACGTTTCCTGAATAAAGATTCCCATATGCTGCGTAAGTGTCTCAATCTTCAACTTGTCGGTTTTTCAAACCATTCATCACAAGTATAGTAACACATGCTGTACAATACGCCCATTGCAGTCTTGTACTGAATATACTTCATTAATAATGGTTCTCATTGTTAATAACAAAAAAAGGCACAATACCGTGACTGGAACGACACACAAATAACCCGCACATAGAAGAGAGGAGCTTATACGACGTTTTGACATTCTTCTTCCTACTATCGATGTGCGCCCTTCACTCTGGCTCCGCTGGCTGGTTGGGTGGCCAGCCTGATTTGCTTTGGCTGTCTCTATCTTCTCCTGCCTGTATTTATCTCTGTCTCTATCTCTGTCTATCTCTCTGTATTTCTGTTTATCTCTATCTCTGTCTCTGTCTCACAGATACACATAAATACAGTTATACATAGTGTAAATTACCTAGGATAACCCAAAAAATCCAGCAAAGTCCTATACTATGTTTATAGATACATATAAGGCATAATAAGTATGACTGGCAAGTAATATACATTTTCACTTGTTCAGGAATCAGATGTGACGACTCTGCATCGTATATAATACCTTTTGATTCATG
The DNA here is from genome assembly GCF_026875155.1 of Cherax quadricarinatus. Taxonomy (NCBI): domain Eukaryota; kingdom Metazoa; phylum Arthropoda; class Malacostraca; order Decapoda; family Parastacidae; genus Cherax; species Cherax quadricarinatus. The sequence goes on along the minus strand of NC_069442.1, from coordinate 5,775,267 downwards.
AGCGGCTCTCTCTCTGAGACAGAGACAAGTAGAGAGACAGGAAGACAGAAAGATAGATAAGCAGAGAGAGAGATAAACAAAGAGCTAGACAGACAAATAGACAGATAGAAACAAACATAGACAGAAACAAACAGATAGATATGTTTATGTGTAAGTGAAAAATAAAGCCAAGGCAGTGCACAATCATCAAATGTCACTCCGCTGCTGCACTATCAGCAGTGGAGTGACACTCATCTTACACCATGCATCAAGGAGTTTCATATATACTCCAGAATTTCTAAAACATTGCTGGGACCTGGCAAAAAAGTCAAAAATAATTTTTTATTTATAAATACATTTTTCTTATTTAAAAACCCGTAACAAAAAAATTTGGGTGGTGTTTTGGGGGCTGGAACGGATTAATGAGATTTCAATTAAATTCAATGAGAAAACTTGATTTGATAAACAAGCCAGCCGAGTTATGAGCTAGGTCACGGAATGAATTAAACTCGTAAGTCAAGGTACCATTGTACTCTACTGTCCCTGTACCCAGTATGATTGTTTCTTATAATTAAGAAAATTTCGCAAATCTGGAAACTGCTCAAATGAGTTAGGTACTGTACTGCGCCCTGGAAATTACCAAGTGGCAACTCACCTAAATGTTGTCATATAAAAATTGATTAGCTTCGCAGCAAAGCGTGAAAATTGATTATCAATGCAAACACCATAGTAACCACCAGTCTGGGAAACCTCTTCATATTCTGCTGATTTCTTCCATGTATAAGGGTGAACAATTTCTCCTTTGGGGTTTCGCACAGCAACGCCAGCCATTCCATCACCACCTTTCAACACCTGAATTAAAGATATACAAATATGAATGTTAACCCTTTCACTGTTGCAACCCCCAAAGTTAAAAGTTCCATTGGTGTCACAACTTAATAAAATCTTTCAAAATGGTAGAGGATTTTTTCTGATGGTAATGACATCACAAATGCAAAATTTGATGGAAAACTTATGGAATTACACAGACACCAAGTTGGAGGTCAAGGAGCCTTTACACAACTGATTTTGCCCACTCTGAGCCCTATTTTAGGTCACTTCCTTTGGTCAAACTAACCCAATTCCTGGCTATTTCTCTCTATTGACTGAGCACAAGAAACTGCCCATTCAACCATCAGAACTACCCTATAAAGCATCCAGAAGTTGGTAATTTGGCCAATTTTATGCAAAATTCAATAAAATCCAATTTAAAAACAGTCCAAAACACTACATGCATTACAACCACTAAAGCGACCCAGGCCTCTCCTGTACATATAACACTTGCCCTCCATTTTAAATGCACCCTACAAGAAAATCTAAAATTTACTCCATTTCTCAGCTCATAAATTATAACTAAGAATGACTGGTCATGGTTTAGGTAGGCCAAATAAGTGAAGCAGACCTAGTATATACCCTATACAACAGACTGGGAAGGGGCTGGGTGTAGGGAGACCCTACTCTTCAAGGGACTCATCAAAAATCTAATATTTCTGCTATTTTGCGGCTTATTTCAGGCCACTTTGAGTCTGAGGCTGACCAAAAAATCTGCATTTCACTGCTATATCTTCTGTCTATCAAGTGACACCAAGAAAGCCCGTAAAGCCAACCTAGAAAATACTTCACACCCGTTATTTTGACCCAAACACAAGGTCAGAGGTTAATTGTTCCCATCATGCACTGGGGGGGAGGGTAGCTGGAGGGGGCAGGATATATTTATACTGTGCACACCCACCACACAGACCACTTCTCTCATGTCTATGCCAAAACTTAATGCTCACAGCATATTTTAGAGCACTATGATTAGGATGTAGACTGACATTGGCCTCAGTGACCTGATTATCTAATTACCTCCCATTCCCCAGACACTGCATGGCCCTAATGGATTTAGCAGTTCCCCTTGCTTAATAATAATAATAATAATAATAATAATAATAATAATAATAATAATAATAATAATAATAAAGGTAAGACTTTTTTTAATGTATTAAAAACAAATATCTGTCTCAATTTTCAGATTTCAGTCTCATCACATTTTGTCATTAAAAAACTGAAATCCAAGTCAAGTTTCATCAATTCTATTAAAGTGGAACATCAAATGTATGGAGGAGCTCTGAAGATTTAATTCATCTAAACAAACAAAGTGATAACTAGTGAAAATAAGATAAATATTTACAAAAAAAAATTAAAAGTACATTTTTTTTATTTTATTATCACACTGGCCGATTCCCACCAAGGCAGGGTGGCCCGAAAAAGAAAAACTTTCACCATCATTCACTCCATCACTGTCTTGCCAGAAGGGTGCTTTACACTACAGTTTTTAAACTGCAACATTAACACCCCTCCTTCAGAGTGCAGGCACTGTACTTCCCATCTCCAGGACTCAAGTCCGGCCTGCCGGTTTCCCTGAACCCCTTCATAAATGTTACTTTGCTCACACTCCAACAGCACGTCAAGTATTAAAAACCATTTGTCTCCATTCACTCCTATCAAACACGCTCACGCATGCCTGCTGGAAGTCCAAGCCCCTAGCACACAAAACCTCCTTTACCCCCTCCCTCCAACCTTTCCTAGGCCGACCCCTACCCCGCCTTCCTTCCACTACAGACTGATATACTCTTGAAGTCACTCTGTTTCGCTCCATTCTCTCTACATGTCCGGACCACCTCAACAACCCTTCCTCAGCCCTCTGGACAACAGTTTTGGTAATCCCGCACCTCCTCCTAACTTCCAAACTACGAATTCTCTGCATTATATTCACACCACACATTGCCCTCAGACATGACATCTCCACTGCCTCCAGCCTTCTCCTCGCTGCAACATTCATCACCCATGTTTCACACCCATATAAGAGCGTTGGTAAAACTATACTCTCATACATTCCCCTCTTTGCCTCCAAGGACAAAGTTCTTTGTCTCCACAGACTCCTAAGTGCACCGCTCACCCTTTTCCCCTCATCAATTCTATGATTCACCTCATCTTTCATAGACCCATCCGCTGACACGTCCACTCCCAAATATCTGAATACATTCACCTCCTCCATACTCTCTCCCTCCAATCTGATATCCAATCTTTCATCACCTAATCTTTTTGTTATCCTCATAACCTTACTCTTTCCTGTATTAAAAGTACATATAAAATAAAAAATAGTAGCCATTAGTACCATCTGTCCTTATGTACTGCGTGTAAATTTTACGGTGCATATGAGGAAAAATACTACTGGAATTATACTAAAAGTTCATCAATAACTTTATAGAACATTTTATCAAATATACCCAGGTTTATTGTTCTCACAAGTAATCACTGTATGCACTTTACCATGCACCAGCATATATACAAGGCATATGGCAGTAAATATTGGCATAATTATAGCATGCATTCTCTTAAATGAAGTACAATCCAAGCAAAACACAGGTACCATTTACATTCTGCTTCTTACACCACCCATCAGCTGTGTAGCTGAGAGGCACGGGCTGCACCAGAAAATGGATTAACTATAATGTTATTTTATGAAAAAAAAAAAAAAATACAAGTTTTCAAATAATTTATCAATTCTCACATTCCTTCAGAGGCATAATGTGTGGAGTAGGTAGATAGTAGCTGATAATAAACATGCCCTATATCCTTATCACCCACCAGCAGTACCAGTGGCTTCGGTTGCCACCACAAAAATGGATTAAACTGGAACATTTTTTTACAGAACGTTAGAGAAAAATAAATACATTTTTTTTTTCAACAAGTCGGCCGTCTCCCACCGAGGCAGGGTGACCCCAAAAAAAAAAAGAAAGAAAATCCCCAAAAAGAAAATACTTTCGTCATCATTCAACACTTTCACCACACTCACACATTATCACTGCTTTTGCTATATGCATAGCTGTTTGGGTAGTGTTAAAAATTTTTTGTAATATAAAGTACTGAATTTTTAAGCAAGTTTCGAGTCAAATATTTTCTTTCTTGAATTCTATTTTCCTCCCCTAAAATCTTATAATTTTCCAAATACTGAAACAGTTTAAAATTATCCAAGGAGCAAGATTCCGAACTTTTGGTGTTCCATTGCTTATAATTTTATAAGTACACCTACCATCCGACTTACGACCGAGTTCGGTTCCGAGAAACAGGTCGTAAGTCGAAATGGACGTAAGTCGAACTTTACTACTGAATATCAACATCACATTTTTGTAATGACTTTATTTTATTGTTTTATTTAGGTATTTCATGTTTTACTTTATTTTTTATGCTGTTAGTACTGTATTTTTTACTGTAAGGTTTAGGATAAACACTGTGTACAACACAAATAGTTGTTTATTTCCCAGAAATTTGGCAAAAAAAAACACGGTCGTAAGTCGAGCAGGTCATAAGTCAGATGGTAGGTGTACTGTATGGTCAAACAGTTCATTAAGCATAGTTTCTTGGAAACATGTGCTATTTAATAAGCATATGTTTCCATCAGTGCCAGCATATTAAATCATGCAATTTATTTTTTTCAGGAAAAAAAATCAGTCATCTGAGCAGGTACAGTAGGACCCCCCATATCAGCAGGGGATGCATTCCAAGACCTAACGTGGATACTCAAAACCACTGATAGTAGTGAACCCGACATATAAGTCATTTTTCACTTATGTACATACCTATGAGAGTTTAATTGATAAATTACTCACAGGAAGTCAAGAATTAGCACTTTTTAACTGATGGACAGCATTTCAAGGCTTCTCTTAGGCTTTGAAGAACTACCACCATCACTACTTTTGTGCCTTGTGACCATTATCAAGCAAAATTAGGGGTTATTTTCGGGCCACAGTAAACCATGGATAACTGATACCTCTGAAACTGAACCTGCAGATATAGGGGTCCTACTGTACTGGACAGTATACTATATTGTATATGACACTCTTTAAGCAATGTTCTTGACAGCACAAGGTCACTGAAAACAAATTTATTGTGTGATAAAAGAATTAGCTATCTCCAGCAATCTTCACCATTCCACACATAGGTGGCATAAATGGCAACCTATTACAATGAAGAAAAGTTTTCCCATTTGAAAGGAAAATGTGAACAAGGATAAGAGGTAGGTCCTCATAAGATAGCGTCATTAAAGTTTTCCCATTTGAAAGGAAAATGCAAACAAGGATAAGAGGTAGTGTCCTCATAAGATAGTGTCATTAATGGTGCTACAAGTATCAGTGCTTGCTCTGGAAATGTTCCTAATTTTTATAAATAATGTGCTAATGGGAATTAAGAACTACATGAACATGTTTGAAGATACAAAGATCCTATGCAAGATAAGCAATAAAAATTACTAGTTATCTAATCTTAAAGGAAGACCTGGACAGAGATAAGCAATAAAAATGACTATTCATCTATCCTTAAAGGAAGACCTGGAGGAAATTAGGATGATGTATCATAAAATTTGCATTCTATATGTGGCCTGTTTTCATTAAATGCTACTAATCCACATTAAATTTCATCATTCGCTTAATGTCAGGTCTTCCTTTTAGGCATACACTCGGATTTTATCCCTCTGATAAAAGGATGGTAAATAGCAAACCATCTAGAGAGGTACTGATGTCCTGACATGTAAATGTGAAATGAATGCCTGTTCAATGTTTTGCATGTTTTTACTTTGCCTCGTGGAAATATTTTTATTATTATTATCACACTGGCCGATTCCCACCAAGGCAGGGTGGCCCGAAAAAGAAAAACTTTCACCATCATTCACTCCATCACTGTCTTGCCAGAAGGGTGCTTTACACTACAGTTTTTAAACTGCAACATTAACACCCCTCCTTCAGAGTGCAGGCACTGTACTTCCCATCTCCAGGACTCAAGTCCGGCCTGCCGGTTTCCCTGAATCCCTTCATAAATGTTACTTTGCTCACACTCCAACAGCACGTCAAGTATTAAAAACCATTTGTCTCCATTCACTCCTATCAAACACGCTCACGCATGCCTGCTGGAAGTCCAAGCCCCTCGCACACAAAACCTCCTTTACCCCCTCCCGCCAACCCTTCCTAGGCCGACCCCTACCCCGCCTTCCTTCCACTACAGACTGATACACTCTTGAAGTCATTCTGTTTCGCTCCATTCTCTCTACATGTCCGAACCACCTCAACAACCCTTCCTCAGCCCTCTGGACAACAGTTTTGGTAATCCCGCACCTCCTCCTAACTTCCAAACTACGAATTCTCTGCATTATATTCACACCACACATTGCCCTCAGACACGACATCTCCACTGCCTCTAGCCTTCTCCTCGCTGCAACATTCATCACCCACGCTTCACACCCATATAAGAGCGTTGGTAAAACTATACTCTCATACATTCCCCTCTTTGCCTCTAAGGACAAAGTTCTTTGTCTCCACAGACTCCTAAGTGCACCACTCACTCTTTTTCCCTCATCAATTCTATGATTCACCTCATCTTTCATAGACCCATCCGCTGACACGTCCACTCCCAAATATCTGAATACGTTCACCTCCTCCATACTCTCTCCCTCCAATCTGATATTCAATCTTTCATCACCTAATCTTTTTGTTATCCTCATAACCTTACTCTTTCCTGTATTCACCTTTAATTTTCTTCTTTTGCACACCCTACCAAATTCATCCACCAATCTCTGCAGCTTCTCTTCAGAATCTCCCAAAAGCACAGTGTCATCAGCAAAGAGCAGCTGTGACAACTCCCACTTTGTGTGTGATTCTTTATCTTTTAACTCCACGCCTCTTGCCAAGACCCTCGCATTTACTTCTCTTACAACCCCATCTATAAATATATTAAACAACCACGGTGACATCACACATCCTTGTCTAAGGCCTACTTTTACTGGGAAATAATTTCCCTCTTTCCTACATACTCTAACTTGAGCCTCACTATCCTCGTAAAAACTCTTCACTGCTTTCAGTAACCTACCTCCTACACCATACACTTGCAACATCTGCCACATTGCCCCCTATCCACCCTGTCATACGCCTTTTTCCAAATCCATAAATGCCACAAAGACCTCTTTAGCCTTATCTAAATACTGTTCACTTATATGTTTCACTGTAAACACCTGGTCCACACACCCCCTACCTTTCCTAAAGCCTCCTTGTTCATTTGCTATCCTATTCTCCGTCTTACTCTTAATTCTTTCAATTATAACTCTACCATACACTTTACCAGGTACACTCAACAGACTTATCCCCCTATAATTTTTGCACTCTCTTTTATCCCCTTTGCCTTTATATATTACACAATGTAAAGATAAGTATGAACTGAATGTAAGTATGTACTTACATTTAGTACATAATTAACTTTACTTTCCAAAGTACTTCTTAACAGATTTTAGTACTTCCAATTTTGAAGCCAGGTCTGAGACCAGGTAACTGGGGCACTGATCCCTAAAATCATTAACAGATACAATAGAACATATAACAGATATATAATAGATGTTCATACATAGTAATTCTTAAAAACATTATCTATCCCTTTTCAAGTTTTTCATTAGATACAAGATTTTGTTAGAATTTTTAACTCCCAGAGGGTTAGCCACCCAGGGTAATCCAAGAAAGTCAGTGTGTCATTGTTGTGTAATTATTGTGCTTGCTCCCAGTACATAATGTAATGGACTATGCATATGCTGTTGATGATATCTATCTTATACAGTCTCCCTGACACAGAATGTATCAAATCAGCCACACAGTATGCTGTACAGTACTGCTGTGCAAGCAGCTTTGGGACCCCAATGGAAATAAGTGTTTATATTTCTCCATCACAATACAAGGGTTCCACGCTACCAGTGCTTCTATTTCTCCATCACAATACAAGGGTTCCATGCTACCAGTGCTTCTATTTCTCCATCACAATACAAGGGTTCCATGCTACCAGTGCTTCTATTTCTCCATCACAATACAAGGGTTCCATGCTACCAGTGCTTCTATTTCTCCATCACAATACAAGGGTTCCATGCTACCAGTGCTTCTATTTCTCCATCACAATACAAGGGTTCCATGCTAAGAGTGCCTCAATTTCTCCATCACAATACATACAAGGTTTCCATGCTACCAATTCCTCTATTTCTCCATACAACCATTTCTCCTGTTGGGTTAGCAATATAGAGGTACCTGGAATCAAATCCTGGGGGAAGAGAATCAAAGGGCCCAGTCAAAATAAGCCATTCTTCTTGGCTTTCTTGATTATCATAGACTAACAACCCTCCAAGATTAAATAACAAAGAGAACCTTTTCTTTTCTTTGCTGGGGTTCCTTTGGCTAAATTTTCATAACCCTGTTTACCTATATGATTTATAATTATGTCAGTACATTGGAACCTCAAAAATTGAACGTATCACATATCGAACGTTTCGAAAATATGACCATTTTTTCGGACAAACTGTGTCCCTATTATCGAATGAGCCCCTATTTTCGGACCGCCGGGCATGAGACCTGTCTGCCGGCCCGCTCTGTCCACGTCCCCGAGCAGGCGCCGTGAGCAGTCTAGCTTTGTTTATGCTTGAGTGAACACTAACCTGCACTCTCATTCACGCATTTTATGATTATTTCATTGTGTTTAGTGCTTGTGGGACTGTGAAATAAGCTGCCATGGGCCCAAAGAAACTTGCTAGTGGTACCCCTGTTTTAAAGAAAGTGAGAAACACCATAGATGTGAAGAAGGAAATAATACAGAAGTATGAGAGTGGTGTAAGACTTGTTGAGCTTGCCAAGATGTATGGGAAAAACAAGTCGACCATCGGTTCTATCCTGTCAAAGAAAGAACAAATCAAGGAAGCTGATGTTGCGAAAGGTGTTAATATGCTAACCAAAAAAAGACCACAGATAGTTGAAGAGGTTGAGAAGTTGTTGCTGGTGTGGATCAAGGAAAAAGAGATTGCAGGTGATAGTGCTTCAGAGACGATTATCTGCGAAAAGGCAAGGAAGTTGCATGCTGATCTGGTACAGAAAACTCCTGGAACCAGTGCTGATAGTGAATTTAAGGCCAGCAGAGGCTGGTTTGACAGATTTAAGAAGCGTAGTGGCATACACAATGTTGTAAGACATGGTGAGGCAGCCAATTCAGACAAACGGGCGGCTGAGAAGTTTGTACAGGAGTTTAAGGGGTACATAGACAGTGAAGAATTGAAACCTGAACAAGTGTTTAATTGTGACAAAACAGGCTTGTTTTGGAAGAAAATGCCAAAAAGGACCTTCATCACACAGGAGGAAAAGGCACTGCCAGGACACAAGCCTATGAAAGACAGGCTTACTCTTTTATTCTGTGCTAATGCTAGTGGTGATTTTAAAGTGAAGCCTTTACTTGTGTATCATTCAGAAAATCCCAGTGTGTTTAAGAAAAACAATGTCTTTAAGAACAAGTTATGTCTTGTGGAAAGCTAATCATAAGGCATGGGTCACAAGACAAATTTTCAAAGAGTGGTTCTATGAAGTGTTTGGCCCCAGTGTGAAAAAATACCTTCAGGAAAAGAAATTGCCACTCAAGTGCCTCCTGTTAATGGACAATGCTCCTGCTCATCCTCCAAACTTATTAGACCTCTTGTCTAAGGACTTCAGTTTTATAAAAGTGAAATTCTTGCCTCCTAACACCACTCCTCTCCTCCAGCCCATGGACCAGCAGGTTATTTCTAACTTCAAAAAACTCTACACAAAAGCAGTGTTTGAAAAGTGCTTTGAAGTGACCACAGACACTAAGTTGATCCTAAGAGAGTTCTGGAGGAATCACTTCAACATATACAACTCCATAAGCCTTATAGGTAAGGCTTGGGAGGGAGTGACTTCCAGGACTTTGAACTGCTTGGAGACAATTGTGGCCAGATTGTGTCCAAAAGAGGGATTTTGAAGGGTTTGAGGCTGACCCTGACCCTGACCCAGCTCACCCTCTGCCTGTTGTGGACTCTATTGTGGCATTGGGGAACACCCTGGGGTTGGAGGCGAGTGGTGAGGATGTGGAAGAGTTGGTGGAGGACCACAGGGAAGAGTTAACCACTGAAGAGCTGCAAGAGCTTCATCTGGAGCAGTATCAGACCACAGCTGAGGAACTTGCTTCAGAGGAGGAGGAAGAGGGAGTGGATGAGGTGTCTTCTTCAAAGATTAAGGAGATTTGTGCCAAGTGGAATGATGTCCAAATGTTTGTGCAGAAGTACCACCCTGAGCAAGCTGAAACAAGCCATCTTTGCAACAAGTTCAGTGACAGAACCATGTCCCATTTTAGGGAAATGTTAAAGAGGCACCAGAAAGAGAGGACTGTGGACAGTTATTTTGTGAGACAGGGGTCCAGTGACTCTCAAGTCGGTCCTAGTGACATTAAAAGACAGAGAAGGGAAGTAACCCCAGAGAGGGCTTTACCTGAAGTCCTCATGGAGGGGGATTCTCCTTCCAAACACTAACCCCAACTTCCTCTCTCCTCCTCCCTATCTTCCAGATGCCATCACCAATCTTCAATAAAGGTAAGTAAAAATGTTATTTTATATGTATTACTATACATAACTAAAAACTATAGTATTTGTTGTATGTAAAACTGAAATTAATCTCTATAAAATGTATTTTTTGTGTGAATATTTTTGGGTTTGTGGAACGGATTAATTGTATTTCCATTATTTCTTATGGGAAATATTGCTTCGAATTTCAGACTTTTCGAATTTAGAACTAGCTCCTGGAACAGATTAAGTTCGATTTTTGAGGTTCCACTGTACTAGTATTACTTTTATCCTTATTATTATTAAATTCATGGGACAAATGCTACACTCGTAAGCATCATACAGTGCCTTGGGAATGGGAGAAAAGCAGTTTGATTCAAGAAAGGGAGGTAACTTTTATTTCCAGGATCAAGAGCCCTTCAGCAGCATCAAGACACTCTCCATGAAAAGTGTGAGCCTATACTGTTCTTACCGCAACCACAATAAATGTAAAATAATTGTAAAAATCACTATATGTACAGCTGTTTATTTAGGCCTCATACATAATTTTAAATTTACACAACGATTTTATATAGTAAATTAAGTCAAACTAATCCTCATAAACTGACTTATTTCCATTGGATGACTTGTATTGTCAACATTCATATAATAACCATATCCTTTAATATGATGTTGTGTCAGTGTTAACATGATAAATAGTTATTAATTTAGAAGTATATAAATGATAAATAATTATTTATTACTGTGGTTGTAGTATACTAATGTTAACAAATTATCAACGTGGTTGTATTAACATCATACACACATTATATATGTGTCAATATTAATATGACTACCTGTATTAATGTGGTTGTATGTCCACGTTAACATGATAAATACAGCCATGATCAATGTGTCGTTCATTAAATATTAAGGAGGTATACCTGGGTGTGCGGGTTGACAGCTGTTACCTGCACGTTGATATAAAGGGTAGCTCCAGGGTGAACATACTGGTAGTAACAGTCTTCTTTACCCGCATCTAAGTGGATCTTGTACTCCATGGCGATCCCTGGAGCATTATCAAAGGACCAGTCCTCGAGGGTGGCCAGGGAGAGGACAGGTAGGAGGAAACATGTAGCAAGTATCAAACACACGCCGGCCATCACTGCTGCTGCTGCTGATCAAACCAGAGTTGTCAAGGTAAAGTTTTAAATGTCGCTAGAAACATACCTAAAAGTTGCTAAAAAGAGCAATGCTTTTGCAGGAAAAAACTATAACAAGGAGCTAAGACTAATAGTTACAAATGGCAACAATGTATTACATTCTCTCACCAGTGTATACCTGGAGGGGGTTTCGGGGTCAACGCCCCCGCGGTCCAGTCCATGACCAGGTCTCGTGGTGAATCAGGGTCTGATCAACCAGGCTGTTACTGCTGGCCGAACGTAAACCGTCGTGCGAACCACAGCCCGGCTGCTCAGGTACTGACTTTAGGTGCCTGTCCAGCCCCAGGTACCCATTTTACTGATGGCGAACATAGACAACCCGTGTAAAGAAACACGCCCAATATTTCGACTTTCGCAGGGAATCGAATCCGGTCCTCAGCGTGTAAAGGGAGAGCTTTAGCCACCAGGCCACGGGCCACCGCTGGGTCACTGCCTCTGTGTTAGACGGCTGATTTATTGATGTAAATGTGTGTGTGAGTGTATATATATATATATATATATATATTTTATATTATATATATATATATATATATATATATATATATATATATATATATATATATATATATATATATGGTGGCTAAGCTCTCCTTTCACACGCTGAGAGACAGGGTTCGATTCTCGGCGAGGGTTGAAACATTGGGCGTGTTTCTTTGCATCGGTTGTCTATTTTCACCCATCAGTAAATTGGGGACCTGAGTGTTAATCGACAGGTGTGGGTCGCATCTTGAGACAAAACTGATGTAATTTGCAAGAAATGCTCTGCATATCAAGCGGCTTTCTATATAGTAGTATATCATTGATGTCAGCTAGGACTGTATATCTTGTACATGTACTTGTAGAAACAAAGATATTATTATTATTATTATTATTTATTATTATTATTATTATTATTATTATTATAAAACAGAAGAAATATTTTCACCATCCTTCATTCCATCGGGGCTCTGGTGGCCTGGTGGTTAACGCTCTCGCTTCACACGGCGAGGGCCTGGGTTCGATTCCCAGCCAGAGTAGAAACATTGGACGTGTTTCTTGCCACCTGTTGTCTATGTTCCCCATTAGTAAAATGGGTACCTGGATGTTAGTCGACTGATGTGGGTCGCATCCTGGTGTGGGTCGCATCCTGGGACACTGACCTAATTTGCCCGAGATGCTCAGCATAACAAGTGGCTTTCTATGTAGTAGTATGTCATTGTTGTCAGGTAGGACTGTATACATGTACATGTACTTGTTGTAAATAAAGATTATTATTATTATCACTGTCTTGCCACAGGAGCGCTGATACTACCGTTCAAAACTGCAAATATCCCCACCCCTCCTTTAGAGCACAGGCACTGTACTTCTACTTCTAGGACTCGAGTCCGGCTAACCAGTTTCTTTAAATACCTTCATACATCTAAAAGCTCACATTAGCGAAAAGTGCTAAATCTAGCGACGTAATTGCTAAGTTGGCAACTCTGCATCAATCATATCTCAGAGAAAGTTGTTTACCTTCTGTGTTCGTATCCTCACATGTACAATCGACTTCAGCTTTATGTAGCTCTTCCAATATCAAAATTTCCCAATTTTTAATCAAACAACTTCGCTAATATATATAATGCATAATTTTAAGGAATACGTATTTTGTCTGATGATTTATTTCTATACTTTTTAAATAAGCCAGAAGAGCAAACAAACTATAAAAAGATTTAGAATGCAGATGCAACAGGTGAGAAAGTCGTTTTCTGTAATTGTGTAAGTAAGTTGATTCAGGTATACACAAATACAGTTACATAGAATTATCATACATAGCAGCATATGTGTAGAGAACCTAGGATAACCCAAAAAAGTCAGACAGAGTGACTTATTTCCATTGGGTGAGAGGGGAAGTTATTATATTGCTGTATTGTACTTCAACATAAAAGAAATTATATTAGCATATTATTTCAAAAACAAGTAACTTGAGATAAAACTTACCATTCCCGACACTATTCTCCTTTGCTCTACTTTAAATGCTCTTACTGCTAGAGGTCATTAGTTTTAGGATAAATTGGAATTATTATTATTATTATTATTATAATCAAGGTAGTAGGTTGGTAGACTGTGAAACAGAAACCTGTAACTGTTTTGCATGATGGTAGGATTGCTGGTGTCTTTTTCTGTCTCATAAACACGCTAGATAACAGGGATATCTTGCTACTCCTACTTACACTTTGGTCACACTTCACAGACACACAAATGCATATATATATATATATATATATATATATATATATATATATATATATATATATATATATATATATATATATTATATATATATATATATACATACATCTAGGTTTTTCTCCTTTTTCTAAATTGCTCTTGTTCTTCTTTATTTCTTCTATTGTCCATGGGGAAGTGGAAAAGAATCTTTCCTCCGTAAGCCATGCATGTCGTATGAGGCGACTAAAATGCTGGGAGCGATGGGCTAGTAACCCCTTCTCCTGTAGACATTTACTAAAAAAAGAGAAGAAGAAAAACTTTATAAAACTGGGATGCTTGAATGTGCGTGGATGTAGTGCGGATGACAAGAAACAGATGATTGCTGATGTTATGAATGAAAAGAAGTTGGATGTCCTGGCCCTAAGCGAAACAAAGCTGAAGGGGGTAGGGGTTTCGGTGGGGGGAAATAAATGGGATTAAATCTGGAGTATCTGAGAGAGTTAGAGCTAAGGAAGGGGTAGCAGTAATGTTGAAGGATCAGTTATCGGAAGGAGAAAAAGAGAATATGAATGTGTAAATTCAAGGATTATGTGGATTAAAGTAAAGGTTGGATGCGAAAAGTGGGTCATAATAAGCGTGTATGCACTTGGAGAAGAGAGGAATGTAGAGGAGAGAGAGAGATTTTGGGAGATGTTAAGTGAATGTATAGGAACCTTTGAACCAAGTGAGAGAGTAATTGTGGTAGGGGACCTGAATGCTAAAGTAGGAGAAACTTTTAGAGAGGGTGTGGTAGGTAAGTTTGGGGTGCCAGGTGTAAATGATAATGGGAGCCCTTTGATTGAACTTTGTATAGAAAGGGGTTTAGTTATAGGTAATACATATTTTAAGAAAAAGAGGATAAATAAGTATATAAGATATGATGTAGGGCAAAATGACAGTAGTTTGTTGGATTATGTATTGGTACATAAAAGACTGTTGAGTAGACTTCAGGATGTACATGTTTATAGAGGGGCCACAGATATATCAGATCACTTTTTAGTTGTAGCTACACTGAGAGTAAAAGGTAGATGGGATACAAGGAGAATAGAAGCATCAGGGAAGAGAGAGGTGAAGGTTTATAAACTAAAAGAGGAGGCAGTTAGGGTAAGATATAAACAGTTATTGGAGGATAGATGGGCTAATGAGAGCATAGGCAATGGGGTCGAAGAGGTATGGGGTAGGTTTAAAAATGTAGTGTTAGTGTGTTCAGCAGAAGTTTGTGGTTACAGGAAAGTGGGTGCGGGAGGGAAGAGGAGCGATTGCTGGAATGATGATGTAAAGAGAGTAGTAAGAGAGAAAAAGTTAGCATATGAGAAGTTTTTACAAAGTAGAAGTGATGCAAGGAGGGAAGAGTATATGGAGAAAAAGAGAGAGGTTAATAGAGTGGTGAAGCAATGTAAAAAGAGAGCAAATGAGAGAGTGGGTGAGACGTTATCAACAAATTTTGCTGAAAATAAGAAAAAGTTTTGGAGTGAGATTAACAAGTTAAGGAAGCCTAGAGAACAAATGGATTTGTCAGTTAAAAATAGGAGAGGGGAGTTATTAAATGGAGAGTTAGAGGTTTTGGGAAGATGGAGGGAATATTTTGAGGAATTGTTAAATGTTGATGAAGATAGGGAAGCTGTGATTTCGTGTATAGGGCAAGGAGGAATAACAGCTTGTAGGAGTGAGGAAGAGCCAGTTGTGAGTGTGGGGGAAGTTCGTGAGGCAGTAGGTAAAATGAAAGGGGGTAAGACAGCCGGGATTGATGGGATAAAGATAGAAATGTTAAAAGCAGGTGGGGATATAGTTTTGGAGTGGTTGGTACAATTATTTAATAAATGTATGGAAGAGGGTAAGGTACCTAGGGATTGGCAGAGAGCATGCATAGTTCCTTTGTATAAAGGCAAAGAGGACAAAAGAGAGTGCAAAAATTATAGGGGGCTAAGTCTGTTGAGTATACCTGGTAAAGTGTATGGTAGAGTTATTATTGAAAGAATTAAGAGTAAGACAGAGAATAGGATATCAGATGAACAAGGAGGCTTTAGGAAAGGTAGGGGGTGTGTGGACCAGGTGTTTACAGTGAAACATACAAGTGAACAGTATTTAGATAAGGCTAAAGAGGTTTTTGTGGCATTTATGGATTTGGAAAAGGCGTATGACAGGGTGGATAGGGGGGCAATTTGGCAGATATTGCAGGTGTATGGTGTAGGAGGTAGGTTACTAAAAGCAGCGAAGAGTTTTTACGAGGATAGTGAGGCTCAAGTTAGAGTATGTAGGAAAGAGGGAGATTATTTCCCAGTAAAAGTAGGCCTTAGACAAGGATGTGTGATGTCACCGTGGTTGTTTAACATACTTATAGATGGGGTTGTAAGAGAAGTAAATGTGAGGGTCTTGGCAAGAGGCGTGGAGTTAAAAGATAAAGAATCACACATAAAGTGGGAGTTGTCACAGTTGCTCTTTGCTGATGACACTGTGCTCTTGGGAGATTCTGAAGAGAAGTTGCAGAGGCTGGTGGATGAATTTGGTAGGGTATGCAAAAGAAGAAAATTAAAAGTGAATACAGGAAAGAGTAAGGTTATGAGGAAAACAAAAAGATTAGGTGATGAAAGACTGGATATCAGATTGGAGGGAGAGAGTATGGAGGAGGTGAATGTATTCAGATATTTGGGAGTGGACATGTCAGCGGATGGGTCTATGAAAGATGAGGTGAATCATAGAACTGATGAGGGGAAAAGAGTGAGCGGTGCACTTAGGAGTCTGTGGAGACAAAGAACTTTGTCCTTGGAGGCAAAGAGGGGAATGTATGAGAGTATAGTTTTACCAACGCTCTTATATGGGTGTGAAACATGGGTGATGAATGTTGCAGCGAGGAGAAGGCTGGAGGCAGTGGAGATGTCATGTCTGAGGGCAATGTGTGGTGTGAATATAATGCAGAGAATTCATCGTTTGGAAGTTAGGAGGAGGTGTGGGATTACCTAAACTGTTGTCCAGAGGGCTGAGGAAGGGTTGTTGAGGTGGTTCAGACATGTAGTGAGAATGGAGTGAAACAGAATGACTTCAAGAGTGTATCAGTCTGTAGTGGAAGGAAGGCGGGGTAGGGGTCGACTTAGGAAAGGTTGGAGGCAGGGGGTAAAGGAAGTTTTGTGTGCGAGGGGCTTGGACTTCCCGCAGGCATGCATGAGCATGTTTGATAGGAGTGAATGGAGACAAATGGTTTTTAATACTTGACGTGCTGTTGGAGTGTGAGCAAAGTAACATTTATGAAAGGGTTCAGGGAAACCAGCAGGCCGGACTTGAGTCCTGGAGATGGGAAGTACAGTGCCTGCACTCTGAAGGAGGGGTGTTAATATTGCAGTTTAAAAACTGTAGTGTAAAGCACCCTTCTGGCAAGACAGTGATGGAGTGAATGATTACCTGGAGTTTACCTGGAGAGAGTTCCGGGGGTCAACGCCCCCGCGGCCCAGTCTGTGACCAGGCCTCCTGGTGGATCAGAGCCTGATCAACCAGGCTGTTGCTACTGGCTGCACGCAAACCAACGTACGAGCCACAGCCCGGCTGATCAGGAACTGACTTTAGGTGCTTGTCCAGTGCCAGCTTGAAGACTGCCAGGGGTCTGTTGGTAATCCCCCTTATGTGTGCTGGGAGGCAGTTGAACAGTCTCGGGCCCCTGACACTTATTGTATGGTCTCTTAACGTGCTAGTGACACCCCTGCTTTTCATTGGGGGGATGTTGCATCGTCTGCCAAGTCTTTTGCTTTCGTAGTGAGTGATTTTCGTGTGCAAGTTCGGTGCTAGTCCCTCTAGGATTTTCCAGGTGTATATAATCATGTATCTCTCCCTCCTGCGTTCCAGGGAATACAGGTTTAGGAACCTCAAGCGCTCCCAGTAATTGAGGTGTTTTATCTCCGTTATGCTCGCCGTGAAAGTTCTCTGTACATTTTCTAGGTCGGCAATTTCACCTGCCTTGAAAGGTGCTGTTAGTGTGCAGCAATATTCCAGCCTAGATAGAACAAGTGACCTGAAGAGTGTCATCATGGGCTTGGCCTCCCTAGTTTTTAAGGTTCTCATTATCCATCCTGTCATTTTTCTAGCAGATGCGATTGATACAATGTTATGGTCCTTGAAGGTGAGATCCTCCAACATGATCACTCCCAGGTGAAAGTTTTTCTTTTTCGGGCCACCCTGCCTTGGTGGGAATCGGCCAGTGTGATAATAATAAAAAAATTATAATCAAGGGGGAAGCGCTAAACCCGTAAGATTATACAGCGCCTGAGGGGGGGATGTGGAAGGTATTCAGGTTTAATTCAGGAAACTGGAGAATAGATCCAATTCCCTAGATGAAGAGCCCCTCACCAGCATCAAGGAACCTTCCTTGAGGGGGGGATAAATTGGAAACTATACCTGGAGGGTGTTTCAGGGGTCAATGCCTCTGCGGCCCGGTTCATGACCAGGCCTCGTGGTGGATCAGGACCTGATCAACCAGGCTGCTGCTGCGGCTGTTCAGGTATTGATTTTAGGTGCCCGTCCAGCTCCCTCTTGAAGACAGCCAGGGGTCTATTTGTAATCCCCTTCATGTATGCTAGGAAGAAGTTGAGCAGTCTTGGGCCCCTGACACTTACTGTGTTGTTTCTTAGCATACTCGTGGCGCCCCTGCTCTTTATTGGGGGGGGGATGTTGCACCTCCTGTCGAGTCTTCTCCTTGCATAGGGAGTGATTTCTGTGTGGAAATTTGAGACTAGTTCCTGTAAGATTTTCTAAGTATATATCATGTGACTTTCTCGCCTGCGTTCAGAGGAGTACAGGTCAAG
Source organism: Cherax quadricarinatus (assembly GCF_026875155.1). Taxonomy (NCBI): domain Eukaryota; kingdom Metazoa; phylum Arthropoda; class Malacostraca; order Decapoda; family Parastacidae; genus Cherax; species Cherax quadricarinatus. The sequence goes on along the minus strand of NC_069442.1, from coordinate 5,756,626 downwards.
GGACTTCAACCTTTCCTAGTAATTTAGGTGTTTTATTGTACTTATACAGGCAGTAAAAGTTCTGTATATATTCTCTAGGTCTGCAATTTAGCCTGCCTTGAAAGTAATAACAAATAAATGATATCTTTATTTCTAGAAGTTCATGTACAAGGTATATAGGCCTAGCTGACATCAGTGACATACTAGTATATAGAAAGTCATTTGTTATGCAGAGCATTTCGGGCAAATTTGGTAAATTTTGTCCCTGTACAGACGAAGGCAAAGAATAACAGAGCGGCTACAAGAGGTCAATATATCTGTAATACATAGGGAGACACTGGTCAGAGAAATACCAAACATCGAACTAAAGCTGAAGGAATCTTATAGGAGTTAAGTAACGCGGGAAGAACTAAAAGCGATAAATAAAACTGAAACAAACCCAAAATATATCTTTTCATGTGCCAGTCTATCAGCATCCTGTCGGCCAACATTAATGTTGGAGAGCTCACACATAGTTTTGTGAACACTCGACGTCCCGACATGATAGCTGTTGTTGAAACATTTTTGGATGACAGGACTCCAGAAAATTTTGCAAGAATTGCTGGCTACACCTCATGGATGAGAAGAGACAGGCAAGGGCAAGGAGGAGGTGTTGCTGTGTGCTTCTCTAAAAGTGTTCATGCCCAGCACATTGATGTTGCCACCCCTACTCATCTTGAAATGATGTTCTTCAAGCTCTGTATAAACACTAGTACCTCTTTACTAGCATGTGCAATGTACAGACCTCAGTGGCAACATGCAGACCCCATCAACTTCCTAATGGAAAATATTGACTCCCTTCTGCTACAACACAACTGTCAACATATTATAATTGTTGGTGACCTCAACCAGCACCTTATACAGAGGGACTTTGATGACCTTCTTGCAGTGTTTGACATGAGAAACTTTGTTGATTTCCCTACTCATATCTCTGGCTCCTCCCTTGACCCAATAGTGAGTGATCTGGTAGAAGGCATAGTCACTTGTCAACCCCTCGGCTACGTTGGATCGTCTGGCCACAAGGCTGTTTTTACGACACTTAAGATCCCAACAGAACGAGGTGAGGAGTCCACACGCACAACCTGGCTATGGGAAAGAGGTAATTGACCAGCCCTTCGCTCTGAGCTCGCCACCACCGATTGGAATGCTCTTCTCCAAGGGGATGTTGACAACCAAGTGAAAGCCTTCACTGGACACATCCTTAATCTACAACAAGAACACATTCCTCACCGGCAATATGTGACAAAGCCTACAGATCAGCCTTGGTTTGGCTTTCGTTGTAGAGAGGCTGCTACTGCTAAGTACAAAGCATGGCGAAGGTATAAGAGACATCCTACCACCTATAACAGAAACTTGCACACGCAAGCCTGTAGGCATATGGGTGACGTTAAAAAGTGGGCCATTGCTAAATGGGAGGTGGACACTAAAAGAAAGCTAGCATCAGGTAGGGTAAGCTCCAAAACCTGGTGGTCCCTGGTCAAGGACAGACAAGGTTATCTGCCTGATGAGCTCATTCCACCTCTAAATCGACAGGATGGGACCACCTCTACTAGTAGTCAAGAGAAGGCGGACCTCTTTGCTGAACACTTTGCTACCAAAATGCAAGTTCCTGATCCAGCAAGAGACCCTCCTTGGCTAGCTGCAAGAACTGTGTCAAAACTGTCAGTGGTGACAATAAGGCAGGAGGAGGTGCATTTCCTTCTTAAATCGCTTGACCAAGAAAAGGCTGTGGGCCCAGACAAGTTGAGCCCAAGATTGTTGAGAAGATGTGCAGACCAGCTAGCAGCACCTCTAACTCGCATCTTTCAGCACTGCCTAGTACAGTGTAAATGGCCCTCTCTATGGAAAGAGGCAAATGTAGTCCCTGTTCACAAAAAGAAGAGCAGAGCAGAAATCAGCAACTACAGACCAGTGTCACTCCTGTCAATCACTGGTAAGATCCTTGAGACAATAATCTCAAGACAAATGACAGAGTTTTTTGACTACCACTCACTACTTTGTGATCATCAATATGGCTTCAGGAAAGGTTACTCTGCTGCTGATCTGTTGTTAAACCTCTCCACTAAATGGCACCAGTCACTGGATGAATCCAAAGTCAGCTGTGTGGTAGCACTGGACATTGCTGGCGCTTTCAACCGGGTGTGGCACCAGGGCCTCTTGGAAAAACTTCAAGCACTGGGAATTGCAGGCTCTACGCTATGTCTCCTCAGTGATTACCTTCATGGTAGATCTCTAAGTGTAGTTCTCAATGGAACGGAATCAGCAAGACATCCTATTTGGGCAAGTGTTCCACAAGGAAGCATGCTGGGTCCATTGTTATGGAATGTCTACTTCAACGACCTTCTTCATCTCATCCCAGAATCACATGCATATGCAGACGACTGTACACTGACATTCACTTATCCAAGAGAAGAAATGCCAGTTGCTCTAAGCTACATCAATCACCAGCTGAGAGTTATATCAGCTTGGGGAAATAGATGGCAAGTAACATTTGCACCTGAGAAAATGCAAATGATGATCTTCTCTAGGCACCATGATGGTAATGCTGGTGCAGTAGTAAGGATGAATGGGAGGGTGTTGGCACCTGGAGAAGAAGTTGATATCCTTGGGGTGAAATTTGACTCCAAACTAACCATGAAGAACCATGTTGTAAATCTTGCAAACAAGGCAGCCAGGAAGCTTACAGCACTTCGCCGTATCTCGTATCTGCCTGACAGTAAGGGTTGCAAGATCCTGTACGAGGCGCAAGTACGTTCACACCTTGAGTATGCTCCACTTTCTTGGTTTGCCTGCCCCCCCTCTCATCTGCGACTCCTTGACAGAGTAGAGACCAGAGCAAGACGTCTCATCTCTCGCCTCGACCCATCCTGGATAGATCTGTCATTTCAGCAGAGCCTTCAACATAGGAGGGATGTGGGTGGCCTTACTGTTATGTACAAGGCCAATATTGTCAAAATACCACACTTGGATCCACTTCGAGGACAGCGTGAAACAAGCTTTTATGCCACAAGATGGGCAGAAAGCAGCAACTTCACTCTGGCTGTACCCTTCTCCAGAACATCACTCCATCTGAGATCATACATACCCAGGATGACTCGAGTATGGAACACATTCGTACAGCATAATGATGTCAACGAGATAAAGTCAGTTGATCAAATGAAAATGCTGGCCCACAGATGGCTCCAACTTCATCCTGTTCCCTACTTGTATGTCTCTTAACAATAAAAATGCTTTCAAATGAGCTGATGTAGGTAACAGCTCTTAGCTTGCCAATAAAGTTAGGAATCCTTAACCTGTAAATAGCTTGTCAATAAAGCTAGGGATCCTTAACCTTGTCAAACCCTGTGTAAAAAAAAAAAAAAAAAAAAAAATCAAAGTCGAGAACAACATCCAGTATTGGGTCCCTACTTAAACGAGATGGGTCATACACAGATGACAGCAAGGAAATGAGTGAGCTACTCAGGTCCCAATAGGACTTGGTTTTTAGCAAGCCGCTAACAAGACTGAGAGTCGGTGATCGATATGATTTTTTTGAGACAGAATTTGGTAGACTCGAACCTATCTGATATTATCTTGACGCCAAATGATTTTGAAAAGGCGATAAATGACATACCCATGCACTCTGCCCCAGGCCCAGACTCATGGAACTCCGTGTTCATCAAGAACTGCAAGAAACCCCTATCATGTGCTTTTAACATCCTATGGAGAGAGATTTCATGGACACAGGGGTAGTCACAGCTGCTAAAAACAACAGACATAGCCCCACTCCACAAAGGGGGCAGTAAAGCAATAGCAAAGAACTACAGACCGATAGCACTAACGTCCCATTTCATAAAAATCTTTGAATGGGTTCTAAGAAGCAAGATCGCCACCCATCAGTTACACAACCAAGGGCAACATGGGTTTACAGCAGGTCGCTCCTGTCTGTCCGAACTACAGAACCACTGTAACAAGGTCCTGGGTGCTCTAGAAGACAAACAAAATGCAGATGTAGTATACACAGACTTTGATTCATTACCTTTGTAACTTGTGAGTTCATTACCTTTGTACCTTGTTCAGCTATCAAAACTTTGGGGCCCAGTCCCTGGACCCATTATGTACCTCTGTAATCTCTTGACTACAGCCCACAGGATGGGTATGGGGTGCATAATAAAGATAACAAACTAAATGCAGACTTTGACAAGTGTGACCATGGTGAAACAGCGGACAGAATGCATGATAAAGGAATAACAGGAAAAGTTGGTAGATGGATCTATAATTTCCTAACAAATAGAACAAAGGGTATTAGCAAACAGAGTAAAGTCTGAGGCGGCTACGGTGAAAAGTTCTGTTCCACAAGGCACAGTACTCGCTCCCATCCTGTTCCTCATCCTCATATCTGACATAGACAGGGATGTAAGCCACAGCACTGTGTCTTCCTTTGCAGATGACACCCGAATTTGCATGACAGTGTCCTCCATTGAAAACACTGCAAGGCTCCAGGCAGACATCAACCAAATCTTTAAACAGGCTGCAGAAAACAATATGAAGTTCAATGATGAGAAATTTCAATTACTCCGATATAGAAAACGTGAGAAAATTAAAACTTCATCGGAGTAGAAAACAAATTCCAACCACACAATAGAGCAAAAAACTAATATCAAAGACCTGGGAGTGATCATGTCAGAGGATCTCACCTTCAAGGACCATAACATTGTATCAATTGCATCTGCTAGAAAAATGACAGGATGGATAATGAGAACCTTCAAAACCAGGGATGCCATGCATCCCTGGTTTTGCATGCTATCAGCACCTTTCAATGCAGGTGAAATTGCTGACCTAGAAAATATACAGAGAACTTTCACGGCACGCATAACTGCAATAAAACACCTCAGTTACTGGGAACACTTCAAGTTCCTCAACCTGTATTCCCTAGAACACAGACGAGAGAGATACATGATTATATTCACTTGGAAAATCCTAGAGGGATTAGTACCAAACTTGCACACGAAAATCACTTCCTATGAAAGGAAAAGACTCGGCACACAATGCAACATCCCCCCAATGAAAAGCAGGGGTGCCACTAGCACGATAAGAGACAACAATAAATGTCAGGGGCCCAAGATTGTTCAACTGCCTCCCAGCATACATAAGGGGGATTACCAATAAACCCCTGGTTGTCTTCAAGAAGGCACTGGATAGGCACCTAAAGTCAGTACCTGACCAGCCGAGCTGTGGTTCAAATGTTGGATTGTGTGCAGCCAGCACTAACAGCCTGGTTGATCAGGCCCTAATCCACCATGAGGCCTGGTCACAGACTGGGCCGCAGGGGCGTTGACCCTCGGAGCTCTCTCCAGGTATCTCTCCCGCCTCTGTTCTAGGGAGTACAGATTCAGAAACTTCAAGCGTTCTCAGTAATTGAGGCGTTTTATCAGTTATGCGTGCTGTGAAGGTTCTCTGTACATTTTCTAGGTCAGCAATTTCTCCTGCCTTGAAAGGTCCTATTAATGTGCAGCAATATTCCATCATAGGTTTTGCATCCCTAGTTTTGAAGGTCCTCATTATCCATCCTGTCATTTTTCTAGCAGATGCGACTGATACAGTGTTATGGTCTTTGCAGGTGAGATCCTCTGACATGATCACTCCCAGGCCTTTTGCATTAGTTTTTCGCTCTATTATGTGGTTGGAATTTGTGTTATACTCCGATATAGTTTTAATTTCCTCACGTTTTGCATGTCGGAGTAATTGCCACAGGATGGATATGGGGTGTACAATAAACTTGCCACTTCGGTGGCAAAATCTAAAAATCTCTAACCTAATGTTTTTTGTGGCCCATTTAAAGATTGGGATGATGTCCTCCTGGAGTCTTGCAGTGTCTTCAGTGGAGGACACTGTCAAGCAAATTCGGGTGTCATCTGCAAAGGACGACACGGTGCTGTGCCTTACATCCCTGTCTATGTCAGATATGAGGAGCAGGATGGGAGCGAGTACTGTGCCTTGTGGAACAGAACTTTTCACCGTAGCCACCTCAGACTTTACTCTGTTTACTACTACCCTTGGTGTTCTATTGGTTAGGAAATTTTAGATTCACTTACCAACTTTTCCTGTTATTCCTTTATCACGTATTTTGTCTGCTGTTTCACCATGGTCACACTTGTCAAAGGCTTTTGCAAAGTCTGTGTTTAGTTTATTATTTTTATTATGCACCCCATACCCATACTGTGGGCTGTAGTCAAGAGATTACAGAGGTACATAATGGGTCCAGGGACTGGGCCCTCAAAGTTTTGATAGCTGAACAAGGTACAAAGGTAATGAATCAAAGTCTGTGTATACTACATCTGCATTTTGTTTGTCTTCTAGAGACCCCAGGACCTTGTTACAGTGGTTCAGTAGTTCGGACAGACAGGAGCGACATGCTGTAAACCCACGTTGCCCTGGGTTGTGTAACTGATGGGCGGCAATCTTGCTTCTTAGAACCCATTCAAAGATTTTTATGAAATGGGACGTTAGTGCTATCGGTCTGTAGTTCTTTGCTATTGCTTTACTGCCCCCTTTGTGGAGTGGGGCTATGTCTGTTGTTTTTAGCAGCTGTGACTACCCCTGTGTCCATGAAATATCTCTCCATAGGATGTTAAAAGCACATGATAGGGGTTTCTTGCTTTCCACTATCCACCTCATTCTGCCTATTACTAGTTCCCCTAGAACTCAATATTACTACACTGGGACTTCACTGTTTTCTCACCAAAACCCATATCACTACCTATTCCTAGCTTAACCCTTAAACGGTCCAAAGAGATTGACGTTCAAATTCGTAGTGCTACAAAAGTAGATCTACTTTTTTTTTACATATTTTCAAATATAACAAAAAAAAATGTAGATAAAAGTGTTTTTTTACACGTTTTCAAATGTAAAACAAAAAAGAAGATCCACATTTTTTTTACATACTTTCAGATGTTGAAAAAACGTATATATACGTTTGGACCATTTAAGGGTTAAAGCCCTAACAGCTAATTCCACTGAAGTTGCCAGTGCCTCCAAGCCCCAGATCTAGATAAGTGAACCCCATCCCTGGTATACATGTAATTTCTGCCATAGAAGAGGGCCCAGTTGTCAATGAATGTTACCGCATTTTCCTTACAGTATTTGTCCGGCCAGCAGTTGACATCAATTGCCCTGGGCAACCATTCATTTCCAACTCCTCTCCTGGGTAAAATACCACAAAACAAGACACCAGGATGACACAACTCAAGAACAAAATCCTCAGTCTTGAACAAAAGTTATCAACACCAGGAATGACTAACTGTGACAAGACCATCCAAACAGTCATAGATAGCCATACCCAACAAATAATATCTCTTAATACAAAGGTTGAAGAAGCAGTAAAAGAATGGAAGAACAACTTAGATAATCAGTTCAGTGACTACTTTGCTCTCCAAGAAGATAAAACTGAACAAGATAAACTATCGGACGCAGTAATAGTTAACAGTCCACTTTTTCCCAGTGATATGAACCAAACAAACATTAAAGAAATTACTCTGCAGATCATAAAGGACCAAACAAGTGTTATTGTACCAGAGTCAGAAATAAAAGAAGCCAGGTTACTAGGATCCCATGGTAGAAAAAGTGTTATGCTTAGATTCCACTCACATGACAGGAAAAAAGACTTAATTATTGCATCTATTAAAGTAAAGAAAGAGGTATACATAAACGTCTTACCAAAAAGCGTCAGAACCTCCTGTATAGAGTCAGAAAACTTAAGCGGGAGAATAATGACACAATACACCAATGCTTCACACAGGATGGAAAAATTCTAGTTAGGAAAACAAATGTAGGTCAACTGTACACAATCACGAACGAGAATGATCTATCACGATTTCTCAGGGATACTAATCTTACAGAGAATAACTAAACAATGTCCAACCTAAAAGCCTACGTAATGTAGTGTATGTTTTGCTCCATTATTGTTCAAATTTCATTGTACAATCTCTTAGTAATTAAATAATCGACTACCTCATTTTGTGATTTTACTAGTAAGCATAAGTCACCTTATGTAATTTTCTTATTTACTATTGTTTGCTTAAACATTAGCTGAATTGATACTTTCTCTGTCCATATTACTACCTCATATTTTTTTAAATACTATCAATTGATATTACTTACTAAAATTAATAATTACCATTTTTACTATAATTTCAATTTACTCTTAACATTTTTGACATTTAATAACCATTACTTGTCTAATTACCTTTACCTGTTTTAATACCACATTTACTATCTTAGAGTACTCTTAATTACCTTGTACTGCCAAATAACCTCAAGTATAACTACCAGTGCAATATTGAATGAAATAAACATTACTTTTTCACTTATTTTGTAATCATTATTACTTACTAAAATTTTATTAAACACCATATTTACTGAGGAAATGGTATGGTGATACCGACAAGATGTGGAAAAAGACACTTATGTACAGTTCAGGACATTTACTAAAGGAAACGTTTCGCCACGAGTGGCTTCTTCAGTCCTAATACAGAGAAAACTAAGAAAACACACATATATATAGTGGTGGGAGTCAGGTGATGTGAAGCGTGGGTAGAGGTGGTAATAGTAGTAGTAGTAGTAATGGAACTAAGGAGGTGAGGTTAGAGAGGGACCTGCTGGCATCAAGTAACACCAGTTCCCAGATGGGTAATATCCTCTTGCTTAGTAATTTTGAAATACTGTAACTACCGGATTTTTGCTTTATAGTGTTACTGACAGAAATTAGTGCAGCTTCAATGCATTTTCTCCGTCTTAAGTCGTCTTCTTTAATAACTAGTTTAGCTTCATTGAATTTCATGAGGTGTCCAACATCGTCTCTATGTTGAACACATGCGTTTTTGCGGTCATCATTTCTGCAAGCATTTTTGTGTTCTGCTATTCTAATGTCCAAGTTCTGGCTGTTTCCCCTACATATACTTTGTCACACCCCCCACATGGTATAGTGTAGATTCCTGCACTTTGCCGGAATCATGCTTGGGTTTTTGTATCAGGTTCCTAATAGTAGTTGAAGAGCTGGTAGATATTTTAGCCAGTTTTCTGTCAAACATTTTTGAAACATTAGTGGCAACGTTTTACCGGTCAGCAACGTTGCCACTAATGTTTCAAAAATGTTTGACAGAAAACTGGCTAAAATATCTACCAGCTCTTGTGCCAGAATCAACTACTATTAGGAACCTGATACAAAAACCCAAGCATGATTCCGGCACAAGTGCAGGAATCTACACTATACCATGTGGGGGTGTGACAAAGTATATGTAGGGAAACAGCCAGAACTCTGGACATTAGAATAGCAGAACACAAAAATGCTTGCAGAAATGATGACCGCAAAAACGCATGTTTCAACATAGAGACGATGTTGGACACCTAAAGAAATTCAATGAAGCTAAACAAGTTATTAAAGAAGCCCGACTTAAGACAAAAATCATTGAACCCACTTTTTTTCTGTCAGAAACACTATAAAGCAAAAACCCGGGTAGTTACAGTATTTCAAAATTACTAAGCAAGGGGAAATATTACCCTCCGGGGAACTGGGGTTACTTGATCCCAAACCGGGTCCCCCTCAAAACCTCACCTCCTTAGTTCCATTACTATTTACTCACAAATTACCACCTCTACCCCCCAAACACTTTCACCGACCCCCCCACTTTTTAATTGTGTGTTTTCTAGTTTTTTTTCTGGAATTGGGGAAACTAAGAAGCCACTCTGGCGAAACTTTTCCTTTTAAAAATGTCCGAACGTACATAAGTGTTTTTTTTCCACCCCAAAATTTACTACCGGGGTTCAATTTACTTTTGAAACATTAATCATTTTTTTATATTTCCTAAAAAAACTTTTTGTTCCCAAAATTTCCCAAAAGGTTTTTTATTTTTTTTCAACTCCAACCTTTAATATCCTTTGTACCTGGAAATTGTGCACTTGTGTCCTCTGTACCTGTGACCTGTGTACCTGTCCCTGTCTCCCACTTACTATCAAATTAAACCCAAAGACATTCCCAAATTTTTTATTTTTTACTATTATTTTTTTGGGGTATTTTTAATTGTGAATTTTTTTTGTAAATTTTAAATTTTTTTTATATTTTTTTGGGATCTTGTCAAAACCTTTTCCCCAGACTCTAGTAAATTTTGCAAGTCCCCATTTCAATTTGTATTTTTATTTTATAAGTTTATAATAAGTCCAAACCCAAAAATTGTTTTCATATCCTTAGGGGACTATATTTTGTGCAATTAGTGTAAATTTAAATTTAATATTATTGTTAAAGGGCCCCTTTAAACCTATCTTTTGCTAACTATACCAACTACCTCAAATATTTTTTTTTTCTCCCTTTTTTTTAATTTTTTTTGTCCCTTTAAAACTTTTTAAAATTTTTATCTTGTCAATTTAAATCAATTTATACCTAATTCTTGAAAAACAACTAAAAACACCTTAGTCCCAATTACAGTTGAGGGGTTTTGGGGCCTTTTTTTTATATCTTTAAATTTTAAATTTCAGTTGTACTTTTAGCCCCTTTTCTACTCAGTACATAGTCAGTCCCAAAAGGGTCTTTAAATTGGGACCATAGTGTTTTTACAAGTGAGACCCCTTTTTTGTTTTTTTTTAAAATTTTGGTATTTTTATATTTTAGTTTTAAAACCTATTTGTACTTTTGCTCATTCTAGCTCATACATAGACAAAAACCCAAATCTTTTCCCTTAGACCAAAGTGAAATTTTCCCAAGTGAAGTCTTGTGCTATTTTTTTTTGAAATTTTTAAATTATTAGGTTTATCCCCAAAAGTTGTACTTAACCCAAATTCCAGCACAACACATAGACAAAACACCCCTTAAATTATTTAAATTAGTGACAATACCCCTACATGCCCAAAAAAGCTAAAACTATATACTTGTCCAAACTTCCCCCCCAAACCTACAGAAAACAGAATAAAACTAAACACACAACTCCCCGAAAAAAATAACCATAATTTAAACCTAGAAGATTTTGTTTCACTTTGCCCCTGACCCAAACCTACAAAAATCTGACCCCAAAATTTAAAAACCTTTTGAAAGTAACTGCCTTTACTACACAGAAACACAAGCCAGCACTATCCAAAACCCAATAAATAAAAGCTATCAAAATTTTAAAACAACATCGGGCCCCTTAAGCAAACACAAAAAGACCCCTGGCCTCCTTAAAACACTAAAGACCCCCTTCTCCTGCATTTTTCTTACTGAACCGGGCTTAAACGGGACAAAATAGATTTTTCAAACCCTTTCTATCAGGAATACACAGAAAATTTCACAACGCAACCATACCAATTTGGGGGGGTAATTGCAATCTATTACTCTAACCAATTATCTTGTTTTACCCCCAAATTGCTTTAGTGAGAATTTTGGAGAATACTTTTTTTTGCTAATTTAAACCAAAAAAAAAAACCTTTAAAACGCCTTTAACAATGGGTTCCCATTTACCGTTTAACCCCACCCCAACATCCCAAACTTCAGTAAAAATTTAAAAGGGCACTAAAAACCAAACAGCCCAAATGAAAAAAGGCACCCCCTTCCCTTTTAGTGGAGACTTCAACATAAACCTTGGCCAACTAATACAGCCTGAAAACTAAAACATCAACAATATGAACAACACACTTCCATACCAAAAAAAAACAAAAACCAACCGGGCTCACTGAAACAAGTGAAAACTATAATAGACCACTAGGGGACCAATATACTAGCCCCCCCCTTAAATCAGGGGTAATCACAGGAAAAGCACTACAGACCACTACCATAAACCCTTTCCCTTGACAAAAATTAGTAAAACCCCCCACTTGAAAACAAAAAAGTTTTCCCTTTAGACCCATGTGAGGCCTCAATAAGGAATTCACAGCTGACCTAGAACCGGGTTTACTGGCTAAAAGAATTCTCCAAAGGCCCCTGGTATTGATGAATGGAAAAACATTTTTCTTAACAAACTACTTAGACTATAAAAACCAAAAATTGTCCTAAAAAAACAAAAAAGACACAAAAAAACCCGGGGTTTTTTGCCCCTGGGTAAAACCAGCACCATTCTGAAATCCATTTTAAAAAACAACCCAAAAAAAGAAAAGCAATATAAAACAAGGGGTTAATACACAAAAAAATTCCCTTAAAAAAACTATTTTATCATCAACACCAAAATTTAAAAAAAAAAGGCCCAAAAAACTATAATAACTCCAGTAAGATTCACTGACACAAAGGGAGAAAAAAAATAAAAAAGACCGGAAAACACTCTCTCCTCTCCCCTTTTTAAGGGGGACCCACAAACTGAAAAAACCAAGAATAATTGCCTAACTTAAAAAAAAAAGAAAAACCCCCCACTGCAACAAAAACCCTAAAAACAACTAACCAAAATAAACGACTTCTTCTCAACCATAGGGTTTTTAATTCCTTTGCCAATTTTAAAAACCCCGTACCAAAGCCCATCCGGGGGCTACCTAGAGGGAATTTCCCAAATTCCCTTATATGCTCCCAAAATGAGCCTCACGAAGTCACCGAGAATTTATAAAATCACTTAAAAATAAATAGGGGAAACTGTCTCATGTCCCACCATTATTGTACCCGGGGAAATGGCCCATGTCCCCTTTGCATATTATCCTTTATTACTTTTAAAAAAGTCACTAAAAGAAAAAATAGCATCTTCCCCAAATTACCAAACGGCAAAGGGTTTTCACCCCAAAACATAAAGGTGGTTTACCCAAAAGATTTTAAAAAAAACAATAGGCCTATATCAAACTTACCCTTTCAAACCAAAATCTTTGAGAAAAATCGTGCCCCAGGAGACTGTATTCATTTATACGCACAAAAAAAACTCAAAACCCCGCCAATTTGGGATTCCAAAGGAAAAAAAAAAACACTAACGATGCAATCCAAAAATGCTAGAATTTGCTTTTTCACAGCACTGGAAAAAAAGGGGAAAAACCACAAAGGGAAATTTTTAATTAAACCCAAGAAAAAACTTTTGACACAGAAAAACCACTGAACCTACTCCACCCAAAATTGAAACCCTTTGGAAAAAAGGCCCTGGCGCTTGCAAAATTTTTAAAACTTTTCCTTAAATAATTGGGTTTAAAAAATGTCCCATTAAAGACACAAACATCAACAACAAAAACCCCTTTAAAAACCGGATTTCCGCAGGAAGTGTCCTTGGGTTTTTTTTTCCCCCCGCTCTTCCTCAAATACATCAATTATCTTTCCAAAAACTTAACCTTTAAAAAAAACCTGGAAAACCCCCTTTTTTTTTTCCCCCTTTTTTTGACGACACACTTATTTCCCCTCTCACCCAAAATTGCCCCCCCTCAACAAACCCTTGTTTAAAAGAGGACGATCAAAATATCGACCCTTGGGTGGCAGCCAAAAAACTTATGCTTAAAAGTTGACCAAAAACCAAAATTTCCCTTTTGTTTAGTAGCAGAGCAGAGAACGCAAATTAACATTAAGATCCCACAAACACCAAATTTCCAGGCATAATGAGGGCAAATTTCCAGGCCCCATACCTCGACAACAAACCCGAAAAATTCAGCACCCCTTCCCCAAAACATAACCAAAAAAGTATCCCAAAACGGGTTGGGGTCCTCTTCCCCCAAAATACGTTAACAAAGTGCCGCAAACCCTGCCCTTCTCACACTATACCATTCCCTTATATATCCATTTCCTCACCTATGCTATCTGTTTCTTGGGGGGCAAAATGCAGCCCCGAAAACCCCCTAAAAGCCCAAAAATAACCCAACAAAAAGCCGCATAAAATAAACACAAATCCCATCCTGGCAACCACCCCCCCACTCTTTTTTAGATCTAAACTTAAATCCCTTTCCCGAAAATCCCAAAATTTCTACTGTGCAATTTTACATCTACAGGACCTTAAATTCCAAAATTAAAACCTTTACCCAAAAAACATTCTTTATAGTTGTGACAGAACCCCCAAACCCCAACACCAACACAAAAAATCCTATGACATTTCCCCCTGGGCCCCACTAAAAACCTTTTTCCAAAAAAAACAATGTATGTAAAGGCCCTAAAATCTGGAACACCCTACCTTTAAAATTCCAAAAAATGCAGACACAATTTATCACCTTCAAAACACCACAAAAAAACATCCCCATCCCCCCTGATAAAAAAAAAACCCGGGCCACTAATTTAAACCCAAAACCCACCTGGTGGTTTCCAAAAAACTTAAAAACTCACTCACCCATTATTTTACCATAAACAGAAAAAATCAATCTCCAAAAAAAATGAAAACCCTTTAAAAATAAGTCATAAATTTGGGGCCCGTTTTTAAATCCAATACTGGAAAAATAAGTATAAATGGCCCAAAAAAAAAGCAATTTTACATTGCTAAACTCAAAAACTAGTATTTAGGGCCCCTTTTGCCATAATACCAACTTTCCTCATAATTTTGTAAAAATTTTTAAACTTTAAAATTTAAAAAAGTTCCGCCCCAAAATTCCTACCATGCTAGTGTTCTAGTGGGAAAAACCCCCTGAATTATTAAATTTTTTTTACAATTGTTTAAACCCCACAATAAACCAAATTCTGTAAACCCCAGCATTGTAATCCCCTTTTAGAGGGAAAAAACTTTTAATTTGAATTTGAATTTGAACATAAAAAAAAGGGGTTTCCCCCCCTTTTTCCTAAAATTGTCAAATTCTGACCATACCTGCTAAACAGGTCCTCACCCCTAAGTCACCAACATCATTGAGTCCAGCACTGAGACTGATAATAGAAATTTCCCCATTACCCTCATGATGTCGTCCCGGCGGGTAACAATAACCTCCACCCGCCCCCCGGAACACACACCCTTTGCCTCCTAAATTCTATCCCCAAGACAAAAAAACCCTATCAAAAACCCTTTAAACTGAAATGTTTCCCCAAAAGAACAAAAGTTCTTCTTTTGACTGGGGTTTGCATGACGTTCTTGACGGCTTAAATAAAGATGGCTTTGCTGGACCCTTTACTGGGTGGCTTCCCCGGTGTCTTTGGGAATTTTCCTTTTTTTGGGAAAATTAGAGTAGTCAACCACATTCCCGGGGGAAACAAAAGAAAAAAGGGGTTTAAATTACCACAACAGTCTCTTTTTTCATTGTTTCCTCCTCCCCATTTGCCTTCTCAAAACCCAACTTCCCCTTTTCCCTTCTGTCGCCCCTGCCCAGGTTTTCCCCTTTTTGACCTGAGGAAAATCAAAAAACAGGACTAACTACAAATCCCCTTGTTTTCCTCCATCAATCGCCATATCTCAAGTTTTGCTACCCCAATTCCTTTTTAAAGCTGCTGGGAAGGTCAAGGGAGGCATCTTGGTTTTTGGCCCACAGATAACAGACATGTCCTCATGAGCTAAGTCAGGTCACACCCATCAATCTTGAAAAAACTGATAGTCTTGAAAAAATACCTGCTCCATTGAGAGACAATGGTACGCAGCAAGACCACCGTCCCACCAAGAATTGGGGTACGGTTTGTGAACTTTATAGGGAAAGTAAACAATGGGAAAGGGGGAAAAAGGGCATGAGTTGGCCTGCTTTTAACATACGTCGGTGCACCACTCGAAGAGATGAAAGGAATATTTTGGCCCAAAGTGTCATAAAAAAAGCTCTACCAAATTTGGGTTTAAAGATAAACAGCTGGGGGACATGAGTGCAAGGAAAAAAATTTGGGCCCCTGTATACTTGTAAAATGGGCATAAAAAAATTGGGGGGTCGTGTAGGTCGTTTTAGGGGAAAAAACAAAATCGAAGGACTCATCACAAGGGTCTGGAATGTTTAGGCGTAGGACAGCGGGCAGCCTGACCTACGACAGGTGGGCGATCCAAAAACCTTTGCACTATGTGTGGGGAAGCCGGATGCACAGTTAAAGGCGTGCAAGGGGCACATACACTATTATTATTATTATTATTATTATTATTATTATATAAAAAAGAAGCGCTAAGCCAGAAGGGCTATACACTGCTGCAGGGTAGGAAAGAAAGCAGGGGTACTGGGCAGCAGAAGGGCGGAGGGGTGATCAGTAAGTTACAGAAAACAGCAGGGCAGGGGATAGTGCAGGGTACAGGGTAGCAAGAGATCCAGGTAGAAAGGGCTAAAGGTATCATCAGAGTTTGTGAAGTAAGTCAGTTGTTGTCAAAGAGTCAATGAGAGTGTCCGGATGAAAGGTGGGTCCATCAGCGAGAAGGGAAGGTAAAGAGAGAGCAGCGGAGCGAAGACGACGTTGGAGGTAAATTCTGCGTGCTCGTTGATAAAGTGGGCAGTCTAACAGAATGTGGCTGACCGATAATGGAACCTGACAATTCCCACAGAGAGAAGCAGGGCGCCTCTCCAGGAGATATTCATGAGTAAGACGAGTATGGCCAATGCGGAGATGGGAGAGAGTAGTCTCCTAACCTCGGCACTGGTGACAAGAAGACGGCCCGTAACCTATACTCGGTTTAATAGATCGAAGTTTGTTACCGAGTAGAGTAGACCAACGTTGTTGCCAACGGGTGTGAAGGTGGGTAGCTATTGCAGTAAAATAGTCCGTAAATAGAACACCTCTATATGAAACTGGTAGGTCATGCTGACCGTGCAGCAGTGTCTGCTTGTTCATTGCCCTGTATGTCAACATGACCAGGGACCCAACAAAAAACAATATCTTTATGCTTGGTAGAGATGCGGTGTAGCCAAAGTTGGATACGGAGGACTAAGGGTTGAGGTGTATCAAATTTCTGTATAGCCTGTAAAGCACTAAGGGAGTCTGAAACAACCACAAATGATGACACAGGCAGAGATACAATACAGATAAGTGCTGCAAGAATGGCATACAATTCAGCAGTAAAGATACATACTAGCCGAAGATAGTAAATGCCCTCGTACGATGCTGTCCGGAAACACTGCTGCGAATCCTACACCATCAGAAGACTTAGAGCCATCTGTGTACACTGCAATGGCATGAGAATGAGAGTGGAAGTGGTCAAGAAAAAGAGAGCGGGAAGCTACCGTAGACAGTTGGGCTTTCGAGCAAGGGAGTGAGAAAGAACAGACTCGAACAGCTGGAACTTCCCAGGGGTGCAGGGAAAAGTGAGATGCTACATGAACATAGAAAGGTGGAAATTGAAGAGAAGACAAGAGCGAACGTAGGCGAAGAGAGAAGGGAAGGAGCAAACAGGGGCGGCGAACAAGTAAAGAATGTCTACTAATATCGGTGACCATTCTATAATGGAAGGATTGCGGAGATCATGAGAGTGTACATAGTAGCGAAGGCAATGGGCATCACGGCGATCGGATATGGATGGAGGGGAAGAGCGAAAAGCACCAAGGCATAAACGTAATCCTTGGTGATGAATAGGGTTGAGGCTAGACAGAGTAGCAGGAGAGGCAGCTGAATAGATCTGGTCACCATAGTCAAGTTTCGATAAAATGAGGGTGGAGTGTAGGCGAAGGAGAGTTCGACGATCAGCTCCCCATGAAAGATGAGCAAGGGTTTTAAGAAGGTTCAGCCGGCTGTGACAAGTTGTCTTCAGAGAGGTAATGTGAGGTTTCCAAAATAACCTACGGTCAAAGAGGAGGCCTAGAAACCTGACTGTATCACGTTCAGGGATACGGGTGCGATAGAGGTACAAAGGATGATCGGAGATGACAGAGCGTCTAGTGAAAGCAATTTGGTGAGTTTTGGTACTGGAAAATTTAAACCCATGTGTGGTGGCCCAATTGGAAACACGATCGACCGCATGCTGGAGAGAAACTGTAATGAGGTGACAGTCAGCGCCTGCACAGGCAATAGTCAAGTCATCAACATAGAGTGATGACCAAATATTGGATGGAAGACTAGAGGCCAAATCATTTATAGCAAGGAGAAAAAGTGTTGTGCTCAGAACACATCCCTGGGGGACACCTTCAGCTTGGATAAAGTCCGGGGAGAGCACATTATTAACCCGAACACGGAAATGTCTGTCAGTTAAAAAGTTCTTAAGGAAGGATGGTAGATTGCCTCGAAGGCCTAAGGAGTGGGCTTGGGCCAAAATATTATACCTCCAAGTTGTGTCATATGCCTTCTCAAGGTCAAAAAATATGGCAATAACTGAGTGGTTATTCGCAAAGGCATTATGAACATACGTATCCAAGCGTAGTAAGTGGTCTATGGTAGAACGGCCCTTACGAAAGCCATATTGACGAGTGGAGAGACTGTTGTTTGTCTCTAAATACCACACTAAACGTCTGTTTACCAGGCGTTCCATCACTTTGCAATCTGCACTGGTAAGAGCAATGGGACGATAGTGGGAGGCTTCATGTCCCGTAGTACCCGGTTTGTGGAAAGGGAGAACAATGGCAGATTTCCACAGCTGTGGAAGAACTCCTTGTGACCAAATAAGATTGAAAAGGCGTAATAGGACTGCAAGGGCTGACTGATGTAAATGTTGTAGCATACAAATATGAATGTCGTCGGGCCCAGTTGCCGATGATTGGCAAGCTGAGAGTGTTGCCTCCAGTTCCTGAAGTGTAAAAGGCACATTATACTGTTCTTCTCTGAGAGAAGAAAAGTCCAAGGGTGCTAACTCTCTGGCAGACTTTGAGGAAAGAAACGAGGGGCATAGATGGAGCCCCTGAGAAATACGGACCAGATGATTGCCAATTTCATTGGCAACATCTAGTGGGTTTGCTATATCAACACCGGCAACCCGCAGAACAGGAGCCGGGTCAAAATATTTACTAAGTTTTCGTACATTTTTCCAGACTGCACTCATAGAGGAAGCAGAGGTGATGGTGGAGACATAATCTCGCCAGCAGGTGCGTTTAGCGTCACAGATGACACTGCGAGCGATCGCACGCTTCTGCTTAAAATCAAGAAGTCTCTCCGTGGTTCTATTGTACCGGTACCTGCCCCATGCAGGGCGTTTCAAACGTACTGCACGAGCACAAGCAGGAGACCACCAAGGCACGCATTTCCGAGAATGCCTGCCCGAAGTTTGGGGTATAGAATGAGAAGCTGCGGTTAAAACGGAGGACGAGAAGAGGTGTAAAAGCTCATCAATGGAGGACGAAGAAGGAACCTCACTAAAAACAGTTAGTTGTGAGTAAAGGTTCTAATTTGCCTGATCAAACTGCCAGCGTGGGTTACGAAGAGGTGGTGAATATGAAGGGAAAGTAAGAATGATTGGGAAATGATTGCTGTCATGTAAATCCGGAACAGACCAGGTGAAGTCTAATGCAGTGGAGGAAGAGCAGACTGAGAGATCGATGCAAGAGAGAGTATGAGTCCGAGGATCAAAATGGGTGTGAGTACCTGTATTTAAAACATGGAGGGGGTGGGTAGCAAGAAAAAGCCTCTAACTGAATGCCACGGGAATCACAGTGAGACCTCCCCAGAGGAAATGATGGGCATTAAAATCGCCAAGTAACAGAAGTGGTGGTGGTAATAATGAAACAAGAAAGGCAAAATCGGGATAGATAATGCCCGAGAATGAGAGAGATACAAAGAACAGAGGTGTATACCACCTATGCAAGTGGATACAGGCTGCTGTGTAATGCAGCGAAGTACGAACAAATAGCTGATGGTATGGAATATCAGTGCGTAGAAGGGCACTTTCATTAAAGGTCCCATCAGGAAAAGGATCTGAAGAATACAATAAATTATAGCCTGAGATGGGATAGATAACGGCAGAGTGTAATTTTGGTTCCTGTAAGCAAACACCAACAGGGCAAAACTGGGAGAGCAACATCTGAAGCTCACCCCGATTACCCCTGAGGCCAAGAATATTCCACTGTAAATAGGCCATGATTGGCAACGATAAAGATACCTGAAATCCGCAGGTAAGGGTACCTACGGACTAGAAGGGTTAGAAAAGTCCACATGCGGTGGCAAAGGAAAACGTTCAAGTAGTGAAGGAACGGTGCGTTGTGAAGAAAGGAGTTGCGCAGATGGAGAAGAGGAAAGAGAAGGAACAGAGGGTGGATCAGTGTCCATTGATGGTTTGGTCTCTGCAATATACACCTACCATCCGACTTACGACCTGCTCGACTTACGACCACTCGACTTACAACCGTGTTTTTTATGCCAAATTTCTGGGAAATAAACAACTATTTGTGTTGTACACAGTGTTTATCCTAAACCTTACAGTATAAAATACAGTACTAACAGCATAAAAAGTAAAGAAACACATGAAATACCAAAATAAAACAATAAAATAAAGTCCTGATATTCAGTAGTAAAGTTCGACTTATGACCATTTCGACTTACGACTGGTTTCTCGGAACGAACTCGGTCGTAAATCAGATGGTAGGTGTATTCAGAGATTGCTTCAAGTGTTTCGGAGTTCAGAGACGTCATACGGGAGGACAATATTGGAGACAGAAGGAGGAGGAGTTTGAGTAAAGATCGGAGCTGTAATGACTGTACCAAGGTACGGGGGGGGGGGGGGGGGGTCAAAAGGGTGGAGGGGAACTGGAGAAGTGTGGGAGGGGACAGAAGAGGCAGGAAACCCGGGAGTGGCAGAAGAGGAAGAAACTTGGGAGGGGACAGGGGAGGAAGGCACAGTACGAGGAGGAGGATGAACCTCCACACTTGTAATGGAGCTAGTGAAAGGGGAAGACCTTGGTACAGAGACCGAGAAGGTAAAATGTGGAGGTGGATGAAGGGAAGGAGGGGTTAAAGGAGATTTGTTGGACCTCTGGGAAGTAGAGGGACGATTGGGAGGAGGTGTTGTACGAGGTCTTGTCGATACCAGGGTTTGTGAGGGAGAACACGAAGAAGTGAGGACAGACTGAGGTGTTGAAGTAGGGACGTCTGAGCCTAGGACAGCAAAAGAATTAGATACAAGATGCAGAAGATGGGACCCCAGAAGTGGGGGGACATTTTGTAACACGAGAATAAGAAACACAGGGTAGTCTCCCTTGGAGGCAGAGATGAGAAACTGCCATAGCATAAGAGAGACCTTCTGCCTCATTGAGGCAACGAATTTCCCACTCATTTAAGTAGACCTGGGAACGGCGAGAGTACGAAGGGTGAGCCTCATGACAATTAAGGCAAGAGGGAGGTCGACTGCAAGATTTATTAGAATGGTCATCGGCACTACAGACCGGGCATTCGGCTATAGTTGCGGTGTAGGGATCACCTTCCGAACTTGTAACCCATGTCCTGCTACATAAACAGAGGATGGGAGTTCATGGCTGTCAAAAGTTAAACGAGCCACATTGCAAGGGTATCGTCTGTGCCCATGGGCGGGAAGAACATAAGTGTCTATCTTGAGAATTGGGAGATCTTGGAGTTCCAGCTGTTCGAGAATGTCATTGCCACATCTGGAAATTCTGGACTATGGTATGGGGCAGAATAACAGTACCACGACAAGAATTGAGGGAATGATGCTTTTCGATAGTGATAGGAATAGTATTGATATGTGAAAGAAGAGAAAGATCATGAGCTTGGGTAGAATTCTGTACTGTGATGATGCGCATACCACTCTTAAGAGCATGAAAGGAAATATCTCTACCAATGTGGCGTAGGAGTGCTTTGCCAATACTATGGTCAGAAAGATAGGCAGTAGAAGAAGTCGGTCGTAAAGTAAAGAATTTAGTCCATTGTGTGGTCCGAAGAGGGAGGGCATGACGTGTCGGTCTTTTCCGAGTAGAATGGGAAGGTAACGAAGTAACATCGTCAGGAGATTGTCATTGGCGTTTAGAAGTGGGACCAGAGTCAGTCCAACGTGAGACGGGCTGGCGATTCGAAAATCGTCGCACCATAGAGGGAGAGGCTGGAAGCATAGTCAAAGGAGAGCGGAGGTCAGACAAATCGAAGGAGTCAGTGGAAGCCCTGGTACCTGAAGCGGATGAGGAAACAGCACCAGCAAGAGGTACAGGGGCCTTAGGAGTGTCCAAAGAGTGACCAAAAGACGAGGCGAGGTCAGAACAGGGTGCGGTAACAATAAGGGGCCCGGGGGTAGCGGGGTCATGGATTTGGGACTCCATGGTTAGGTTACTTCTTTCTTTTTGTTTTTTAAGAAAAAAAAGAAAGAAGAAAAGAAAATAAAAATAAAAAAAAGAAATAAAAAAGGGGGACCAGGGAAGGATAGTTCCTAGGAGGAATGAAAGGGCCAGAAATCTCCCTCCACGCCCAAGAGAACCTCAGCACCACAAGTAGCGCAGATGCAGCATGGAACCCGTGCCATACCCTACCCTTCATGCCAGTAAACCAGCAATCCGGGATAGCAACCTCACATCTGCCGAGCTACCTCGGTGGACAAAAGAGAGGGCGGCCGGATATCCACCACAAAGCATACCTCCTTCGGCCACCACCCCTGGAATCCGAAAGGTGGCTTCCAGAGATACACCCGTCGCCCGAAAGACACCCAAAGCCACCCTCCGGGATACCGGAGAGGGATCGGGACATCCCCAGGCGATCCAGATCCCACGGCAAACTACGCCACCGCCAAGAACCTCAATGGAATGGGATGGACCCCGGTACCCTTCCCCCTACCTATGAACTAGTGTGCCTCTGGGAAAAATCCCAAAGGCCAAAAAGAGGAAGGGCAACAGGGAGGGATGGGGAGGAGGAGGAAAGGAAAAGGGGAGGATGGGATAGGGAAGGTGGGATTGGGGGGTAATTAGGTTCGGTCTGAGGAAGGAGACTGACAGGTCTAATTCCTCAGACCAAGAGCCTCTTCACCATGCCAAGGAGCCCCCCCTTGAAGAGGGCACAGCCACTAGAAGTAACAGCAGAGCCTCAGCACCTGGAGCAGGTGATGAAGCATCACCAGCAGAAGGTACCAGCATATGGGAAAAGTCTGGAGAATGGTCCATTAACGAAGCTGGGTTAGAACAGGATGCGGTACCAAAAAGGGGCCTGGGAGGAGGAAGGGGTTCATGGAACGAAGACTCCATGATGGTGGCACTTCTTTATTATTTTAAGAAAAAAAAAAAAAAAAAAAGGGACGGAGGAGGGACGGTTACTAGAAGGCATGGAAGGGTCATAGGTTCCTCCCTCCATCCAAGAGGACCTCGAAACCACCGGCAGCGCAGATGCAGCATGGAACCCATGCCATACCCTACCCTTCAGGCCAATAAATTAGGGCTCCGGGATAGCAACCTCACATCCACTGAGCCACCTCGGCACACAAAAGAGGACAGTCAGACATCCACCACAAAGCATACCTCCCTCGGCTGCCACCTACCAGAACTGACAGGCAGCCTCCGGAGACACCCTGTTCCACCTCCTGGAAATCCAGGATGGGAGCAGGGCACTTCCAGATGATCCAGATTCCATGGTAAACTACACTACTCCCAAGTGACTCCACAGAGTGGGATGAACCCTGGCGCACTTCCCTGTACATAGAAACTGTAATGCCAGAAGGGAGGACCCCAGAGGCCACAAAAATCATCTTATCTCACAATATTTACCAAATCAACCAAACATCTACTGACTAGTTTTATCATGTGACCACCTGGCTTTTAATTCTGCCATTCCATAAAATATTACCACCTGCACCATTCCTTGTAAATTAGATTTTGTACTAAGTATACATAAGATTTATCAAGTACGAATAAGATTGTAAAACAGCCAACCACTATTCTATGTTTAGTTTTAAGTATAATTACTATGTACTATTCTCTTATCTAGTCTTAATTAGTTACTATGTATTAGATTAGTTTGCCCGAAATGCCTCGGCATGATAGTGGCTATCTTTGTACTTAGCAAATCAAAATTGTAATTACACATTGTAACCTTTACAAAGATATAAACTTATTATTATTTTTATTATTAAGGTTGGGGGGAGAAGAGAGAAAAGGGGGGATGGGGAGAATGGGATAGGGAATGAGAGATTAGGGGGTAATTAGGCCTTATATCTCTAAGTATTCACTCTAGAATTTTTTTTTTTCATTACTTTATGTAAAAAAAGTCCTCTTCATTTAAATTTTTTTTTTTTTTTTCAAAATATTTGGAGCACTGGGCGAGTGAACATAGATCTACAGGAGTTAATAAGAGATCTCTGTCACAGTAATTCAAGTACAGTGGACCCCCGGTTCGCGATGCCATCGGTATCCGATAAATCCGGTATTTGATGCATTGTATTGCAAAAATTTTGCCTCGGTTCCCGT
Organism: Cherax quadricarinatus; assembly: GCF_026875155.1. NCBI lineage: Eukaryota > Metazoa > Arthropoda > Malacostraca > Decapoda > Parastacidae > Cherax > Cherax quadricarinatus. The sequence goes on along the minus strand of NC_069442.1, from coordinate 5,732,533 downwards.
TACAAAACCCGGTATACGCGATTCATCTGAGACGTGTCCACATGTGGCCTGAACTGCCCCGTGTGTGCCAGTGTTTACAAGCCAGCCAGTGTGCTCGCATCTAAGGATACATTCGGTACATTCCATATTATCACAGTGTTTTTGGTGCTTGTTTCTGCAAAATAAGTCACCATGGGTCCCAAGAAAGCTTCTAGTGCCAACCTTCGAGAAAAAGGGTGCTAATGACTATTGAATTGAAGAAAGAGTTAATTGCAAAGTACGAAAGTGGAGTGCGTGTGTTGGAGCTGGCCAAGTTGTATACAAAACCCCAATCAACCATCTATACTATAGTGACCAGGAAAACGGCAATCAAGGAAGTTGTTGTTGCAAAAGGTGCAACTGTGATTACGAAACAGCGACTGCAAGTGTTAGATGATGTTGAGAAATTGTTATTGGTGTGGATAAATGAAAAACAGATAGCAGGAGATAGCATTTCTCAAGCGATCATTTGTAAAAAGGCTAGGTAGTTGCATGACGATTTGGTAAAGAAATTGCCTGCAACTAGTGGTGATGTGAGTGAATTTAAGGCCAGCAAAGGTTGGTTTGAAAGATTTAATAAGAATCGTAGTGGCATACATAGTGTGATTAGGCATGGCGAGGCTTCCAGTTCGGACCAAAAAGCAGCTGAAAAATATGTGAAGGAATTCAAGGATTACATAGACAGTGAAGAATTTAAACCTGAACAAGTGTAATTGTGACAAAACAGGCCTGTTTTGGAAGAAATTGCCAAGCAGGACCTACATTACTCAGGAAGAAAAGGCACTCCCAGGACATAAGCCTATGAAAGATCTTCATTAAAGGTAAGTGCTATTGTTAGTAGAGTACATACTACAAACTGTGCATGTCTTCTTCAGTTTGTGTGCATTAAACTTAATATTTCATGTGGTAAAATTTTTTTTTTTTCATACTTTTGGGTGTCTTGCACGGATTAATTTGATTTCCATTATTTATGGGAAAAATTGATTTGCTTTCCGATAATTTTGGTTTACGATGAACTCTCAGGAACGGATTAATATCGCAAACCGGGGGTTCACTGTATTAAGATATCCAAATTATAGAAAATTCTGAGCAATGTACAGTACAGTAAATCATAAATTTCTACCCAATAAAGTGATCAGAAATTGGTAATTTGGCCAACTTCACACAAAGTTCAAAATATTCCAATTTTAAAATAGGGTCCAGAATAAACAATGCAGGTATTCCTGGCACTAAAATAACATTTCCTCCGTTTATTAGGTACGTTTCCAGGCTTTACAGATGAATTCCATTTTTGCTTTTTATTTACATAAAGAACTTTTATTTATACCAAAAAATAGAAGATTTACTGTTATGTAATACTGTAATACAGTGGACCCCCAACTTACGATGTCCTCAACCTACGTTAAAAGCGATGCTTGTCAGCGTAAAAATTTGACCCCGACACATGTTGAAAAACTCGACTTACATAATTCGTCCATGCGTTGGTGTGGCCTGAGCGCCTCAGCTGAGCTAGTGTGACATTGTTTACAAGCCGGAGCAGACACGGTTGCATGCATACATTCGATAAATTTTGTATTATTCCCGTTTTTTTTAGTGCTTGTAATGCTAAATAACCCCAGGGCCCCAAGAAACTTCTAGTGCCAACTCTGGGTAAAAAGGGAGAAAAAATCGGCCACGGTCAGGCTGCTGCCCCCACGGTAAACTGCTGCTGTAACCCCATGGCCCGCTGCTGCTGCTGCGTAGCACCATCACTGCGTTGCACCAGGGGTCAGCTTACTCCGAAGATGTGGGGAGACTGTTTTTGGGTGTGGTTTATCGAGAATACTGAGAAAAAATTTAAACCCCCAGGGGTTAGCCCCCAGGAAACCCAAGAAAGTCAGTGATCACGAGGCTAACTCATTTCCATTGGGTCCTTAATCTTGTCCCCGGGATGCGACCACATGTCCTAACCCCCCATTAAAAAGGGAAAAAAAATGCCTGAACTATGCCAATTGGAAAATTTTTAAGGCCAGCAAAGTTGGGTTTGAGAGTTTTAAAGAATCATAGTGGCATCACGTGTTTTTTGGCCTGTACTGGAAGAAAGCCCAAAGGGGCCTACATTACTCGGGAGGAAAAGGCACCCAGAAATGTCTCATCACTACATCTTCAAAAAGGTGTCATTTATTTTTCTTTTTAGTACACTAGAACATCAAAATATATAATGCGATGTACCCTTCTTTTTGTGGTGGAAAATGTATATTTCATGTGGAAAATTTTTTTTTTTTAACTTTTGGGGGTCTTAAATGGAAAAATTTTATTTCCTTATTTTTAGGGAAAAAAGTAATTCGTTTACGATAATTTGTCTAGAGTCTCTCAGGATAGTTTAATATCGAAAGTGGGGGGTCCACTGAAATTTTATAAATAATATCAGTGCATTCCCCCCCTTTTCAACACACCACCAGCCCCACTGGGGGGGGGTGGCCCAAAAAAAAAAACAAAAGCAAACGTATATTGGCCCCCCCAGTTAATTGTATTGTTTACACTTAAACACGGCCCAAATCAAACTTTTCCCACTTTTTTTGACTAAATTTTTCAAGCTATTTTCAGTACTAAAACCAAATCAAATTCATCTCTATTTCTTTTAACATCTTAAATCCATCAAGAGACAAGAAACCAGAAACAACGTAAAAACCACACAAAAATACTGCAAAATTGGTGTTTTAATCCAAAAAAAGCGCATTTTTTTTCTCATGAACGCGGCTGCAAGTTTGTTTTTTTTGGTGCACACTACCACACGAGCATTCTTATACTAGGCTCAAATTTCCCACACAGCTTAAATGAGTGAGCTAAAAAATGCCAAGACTATATTTGGGCCCCTCAAGGGGTTTAAATTTCAGATTTTTTTTTGTAAGACTTTTCTCCCCAATTTGGATTTTTTGTAATGATATTAAAAGATTCACAACATGAGGAAAGGAAAAAGTGAGGGAACGGAACAGTTTAGTTCAGAGGGCGCAAACGCAGCCCGCTGTCGTGTGAGCAAATTTAAATATTTAAAATAATAAACTAAGAAACCCCATTGTAAAAAACTTCAGTCCCCTTTTTCTTAATTTAAATTTTTTTCAGTTTTTTAAAACGTCATCATTCCCCCGAGGAGGGTGCCCAAAAAGAAGGAAAATCCCCAAAAAGTAAAAACTTTTACTTAAAAACTTTCACCTCATCAACATAATCACTGTCTTTGCAGAGGTGTCAATACAACATTTAAAAGTCAACCTCCAAATGCCCAAAATCTCAAACCCCTCCTTTACCCTTTGAGGGTCGACAGGCCCTCTCCGAAACTCGTTCTCAGGGTCGGCCAAATTTAAAAAAAAAAAAAATTATTTTCTCTTATGAAAAGATAGAGAATCTTTTCCCGATCATAAAGACACCAAAAGTTTGAAATTTGATAGAAAACTTACGGAATTATGCTCTCGCAAAGTTAGCGGTCTCTGCGATGTTTATGCATCGGCGATTTTGCCTACTTTGAGCCCCATTTTCGGCCAATTTCACTGTACTAGTCGACAAAAAACATGAATATTTCGCTAGAACTCCATTTTTTCTATCGAATGGGTGCAAGAAACCACCCATTTATGAAATTCAACTATCCAGTACAGTGGTCAGAATTTAGCAATTTTGCCAATTTCACACAAATTTCAAAAGATGCCAATTTCCGAATAGGGTCCAGAATAAACAAGAAAGACATTCCTGGCACTAAAATGACATTTCCTCTAGTCATTAGTCACGTCTCAAGGCCCCTCTTATATTCTTTTGCTTTCCACTTTGAATTTTTATTCTCACAAAAAATATAAGATTTACTGTTATGCAGACTACTGCATTAGTGTAAAAAATGGTATAAATATTATTGGTGCACTTGTGAATGAATATTAGACTCACCAGTTGACGTGTATTGCACGCTTGGCACGATTTGTTTACTTTTGAAGTTTGGTAAAAATCGAACATTTCTGCTACTTTGAGCTCAATTTCAAGGCACCTTTCTTTGTAAAACCAGTCAAAATCATCTCAATTTCTGTAATATGTCTTCCATTCTATAAAATGAGACCAAGAAAACTGGAATACAACAATAAATACCATACGAAAATACACTGCAAAGTTGCTGATTTATTCCAAAAAAATGGTCAAAGTTTTTTTTTTTCTCATTATGCACTGTGTGCTGCAGGATTTTTTTTAGACTGTGCACACTGACCACATAGACCCATTCTTTCATATGAAGGCCTACCAGCTTTCTCCCACTAGATTTGAGGCCGCTAGAATTTATGCGTACTAGTACGTCAAAAACCCCTACGCGTAAGACGTACTAGTACGACCAAAACCCTCAAAGGGTTAAAGTGCAGGCATTGTACTTCCCATTTCCAGGACTCAAATCCAGCTAACCAGTTTCCCTGAATCCCTTCACAAAATATTACCCTCCTCACACTCTAACAGCTCGTCAGGTCCCAAAAACCATTCATCTCAATTCACTCCTATCTAACACGCTTGCACACGCTTGCTGGAAGTCCAACCCCCTCACCCACAAAACCTCCTTTACCCCCTCCCTCGAACCTTTTCGAGGACGACCCCTACCCCTCTTTCCTTCCCCTACAGATTTATACGCTCTCCATGTCATTCTACTTTGATCCATTCTTTCTAAATGACCAAACCACCTCAACAACCCTTCACCAGCCCTCTGACTAATACTTTGAGTAAATCCACACCTCCTAATTTCCACACTCTGAATTCTCTGCATAATATTTACACCACACATTGCCCTTCGACAGGACATCTCCACTGCCTCCAGCTGCCTCCTCACTGCAGAATTTGCAGCCCAAGCTTCGCACCCATATAAGAGTGTCGGTACCACTATACTTTCGTACATTTCTTTCTTTGCCTCTATGGATAACGTATTTTGTCTCCACAGATACCTCAACGCACCCCTTGCGTCCATATCACACTGTGTAAAACCTCTATGCACATAAAGGGCCCCAAAATATGGAATTCATTACCAGAAGATATTAAAGTAACCCAGTCTGAAAATCAATTTAAGACTCTTCTCAAAAGCCACTTAATCACCCTAGACTAAATGCTAAATACTTAGTATACATTTACTCACCTATGTTCTCCCACATCATAACTGAAACAATCACATTGAACCTTTAATCCATTGTTGACAGGAATATAATTGAATCGTTGTTTTTCACAAAAGCATTTTAGAATATAAATACGTATATCTTTGTATTATACAAATTTTGATTCATTTATAATTAATATTCTACTGTACAACTATGAAATAATTACTTTCCTACTGTACAACTATGAAATAATTACTTTCCTACTGTACAACTATGAAATAATTACTTTCCTACTGTACAACTATGAAATAATTACTTTCCTACTGTACAACTATGAAATAATTACTTTCCTACTGTACAACTATGATATACTACTCCTTAGTATTAAGTAGACTGTAAGCCAATAATGTTAAGTTGGTCCATAATGCCAAGGCATAATAGAGGCTTTCTTTGCATTGCATCCCACTATTGTATATACACAATCTCAATGTACTGTTTGCAAAGACATTAAATAAATAAATAAATAAATAAATAAATAAATAGATAAATTCTATGGTTAACCCCATCGTTCCTAAACCCATCCGCTGACAAGTCAACTCCCAAATATCTGAAAACATTCACTTCTTCCATACTCCCTCTCTCCAATGTGATATCCAATTTTTTCATTACCTAAATTGTTTGATGCCTTCATCACCTTACTCTTATCTATGCTCACTTTCAACTTTCTACCTTTACACACCCTCCCAAACTCATCCACTAACCTTTGCAACTTTTCTTTAGAATCTCCAGTAAGCACAGTAGCATCAGCAAAAAGTAATTGTGTCAACTCCCATTTTGTATTTGATTCCCCATAATTTAATCTCACCCCTCTTCCCAACACCCTAGCATTTACTTCTTTTACAATCCCATCTATAAATATATTAAACCACCATGGTGGCATTACACATCCCTGCCTAAGACCTACTTTCACTGGGAAGTACATAAGAGCATAAGAATGAAGGAACACTGCAGCAGGCCTACTGGACCACATGGGGCAGGTCCATGCCAACCCCCAGCTTAGACCAATGGCCCACCCACTCAGGACATCGCCACTTAAGGAAGGACCATGGCTTCTCACCCAGTAGCACCAGCTAGTCAGGTCCAACTCACACCCACTCATGTATTTATCTAACCTATTTTTAAAATTACATGTCTTAGCTTTTATGACGGTACTCGGGAGTTTCTTCCGCTCATGCACAACTCTATTACCAAACCAGTGCTTTCCTATATCCTTCCTGAATCCGAATTTTTCCAGCTTAAAACCACTGCTGTGAGTCCTGTCTACGTTACATATTTTAAGCATGCTATTTACATCCCCTTTATTTATTCCTGTTTTCCATTTGTACACCTCAATCATATCCTCCCCCCTAATTCTATGCCTTTCTAGAGAGTGCAGATTCAGGGCCCTCAGCCTATCCTCAAAGGGAAGATTTCTGATAAATGGGATCAACTTTGTCATCCTCCTCTGTACGTTTTCCAGTGCATTTACAGTACATATATCCATTCTGTAATATGGCGACCAGAACTGTACAGCATAATCTAAATGAGGCCTAACCAAGGATATATTATAGTTGAAGAACAACCTGAGGATTTCCATTATTTATACTTCTTGATATGAAGCCAAGGATTGTTAGCTTTATTGCAAACACTTATGCACTGTTGTCTTGGTTTCAGGTTACTGCTAACCAGAACTCCTAAATCCTTTTCGCAATCAGTAACATTAAGATCTACATTATTTAGTTTATATGTGGCATGGTTATTCTCCTTTCCAATATTTAGACCTTTGCATTTGTTTACATTAAACTGCATCTGCCACTTCTCCGACCATTGCATCAGTCTACTAAAATCATCCAGGAGTGCTCTAATGTCCTCATTAGAATGAATTGGACAGCTTATTTTGGTGTCATCAGCAAATTTGCTTATGTCGCTATTTATTCCCTCATCTATGTCGTTTACATAAATTGTGAACAACAAGGGGCCCAACACTGACCCCTGTGGAACACCGTTTGTGACGTGCCCCCATTCTGATTTCTCCCCATTTATGCAAACTCTCTGCTGCCTATTTCTCAACCATGCCTCTACCCATGAAAAAATTTCTCCTATTCCATGTGCCTAAGTTTCCTTAATAGCCTCCGATGTGGAACTCTATCGGAAGCCTTACTGAAGTCCATATACACAATATCACATTCAATACCATGATCAACCTCCTCAAATACCATGGTGAAAAAAGTTAGTAAATTCGTAAGACAGGAACACCTCTTTGTAAAACCATGTTGAGATTCATTAATCAATCTATGCCTTTCAAGATGGCTACGAATTGCCTCGGCAATTAGCGATTCCATGTTGTTATTATTATAATAAAAAAGAAACGCTAAGCCATAGCGATTACATAAATTTTCCCACTATGGAGGTAAGGCTTATTGGTCTATAGTTTGAAGCTAAGGACCTGTCACCTGCCTTGTAAATTGGTATTACATTTGCCATTTTCCACTTATCTGGCACTATGCCAGTTTGTAGTAATATGCTGAAAAGATTTGCCAAAAGGTTTGCTAAGTTTCTCTTTACATTCCTTTAAAACTCTTGCAAGCAATTCATCAGGGCCTGGAGATTTGTTAGGTTTTAATTTCTCTATTTCTCTGAGGACCATGTCACTAGTTAGCCTAATGGTGCACAGTTTATTATCGTCTTGTTCTACATAATTTATTATTTCTGGGATTTCGCTAGTATCTTCCTGGGTGAAAACTGAGAGGAAGTATTGAAAATTTCACACATATCCTTATCTGAGCCAAGTTACTCTTAAGTGGGCCTATCTTGTCCCTAATCTTACTTCTGTATACATGAAAGAACCCTTTTGGGTTTGTCTTCAAGTCCCTTGCAACCTTAGTCTCATAATCCCTTTTAGCTTTTCTTATTCCTATTTTTGCTTCCCTCTTTAACTGAATATATTAATTTCTTAACTGCCCATCCCCTCTTTTGATACGCCTATATATGCCTCTCTTTTGACCAACGAAATGTTTTAATCTATTGTTCATCCATTTGGGATCATTTTTGTTAGATCTAATTTCCCTACTTGGAACAAAAGTTGTCTGGGCAGTTAGAATTATGCTCTGAAAAACGTTATATTGGCAACCAACACCACCAACCTGACCCATAATCAGATCATCCCAATTTAGCCCACCCAGGTAATTTCTCAGTGCTATGAAATCGGCAAAGTGAAAGTCTGGGACAGAGACTTGATTGCAGTTATCTGGGTAATTCCATGATATATTGAAACTAAGTGATTTGTGATTGCTTTCCCGAAGCTCATCATTAACCTCAAGATTATTAATTAGGGATTCTTCGTTGGCAAGAACCAAGTCAAGCAGGTTGTTTCCTCTAGTTGGTTCTGTCACATACTGTTTTAAAAAGCAATCATGAACTGTATCAAGAAAGTCACTAGACTCAAGATTTCCTCTCACATTGTTCCAATCAAATTGTTTAAAGTTAAAATCTCCCATTAACACAACATTTTCATATCTAGACGTCTCATGAATTTCGTCCCATAGCAAATTACTGCACTCTCTATCAAGGTTTGGGGGCCTATAAATCACACCCAAAATTAACTTTTCATGACCCTCGAGAAACTGTAGCCAAACAGTTCCTGTGTCCGATGTTTCTAATCTTATATATTGTCTAACAACAATTTAAATTATCTCTGACATACATCGCCACTCCACCACCCTTCCTGTTGACCCTATCAGTATGGAATAGTTTATAACCCTGTATGTTGCATTCAGAAGGCAATTCTCTATCTTTTAAGTTGAACCAGGTCTTTGTTATAGCAATAATATATAGCAATAAGCAGGCGTGTTCGATAGGAGTGAATGGAGACGAATGGTATTTGGAACCTGATGATCTGTTGGAGTGTGAGCAGGGTAATATTTAGTGAAGGGATTCAGGGAAACCGGTTATTTTATATAACCGGACTTGAGTCCTGGAAATGGGAAGTACAATGCCTGCACTCTAAAGGACATTTAAAAGTTCCTCAAAATATTCTCGCCATCCACCCAAAACCTCCATACCCCATCTACTAACTCCCCTACTCTGTTTTTAACTGACAAATCCATTCGTTCCCTAGGCTTTCTTAACTTGTTTAACTCACTCCAAAGTTTTTTCTTATTTTCATTAAAATTTCTTGACTGTGCCTCTCCCACTCTCTTCACCTTTCTTTTACTCTCCATATACTCTACTCTTCTTGTAACACTTCTGCTTTGTAAATACCTCTCATAAGCTACCTTTTTCCCTTTAATCACACCCTTTACTTCATCATTCCACCACTCATCTTTCCTCCTGCACCCACTCTCCTATAACCACAAACTTCTGCCCCACATTCTAATACTGCATTTTTAAAACTATTCCAACCCTCTTCAACCCCCCCCCCCCCACTACTCATACTTGCACCAGCCCACCTTTCTGCCAATAGTTGTTTATATTTCACCTGAACTTCCTCCTCCCTTAGTTTATACACTTTCATCTCCCTCTTACTTATCTCATCTACCTCTTATTCTAACTGTAGCTACAATTAGATAATGATCCAATATATCAGTTGCCCCTCTATAAACTTATCCCATCTACCTCTTATTCTAACTGTAGCTACAATTAGATAATGATCCAAATATATCAGTTGCCCCTCTATAAACATGTACATCCTGGAGCCTACCCATCAACCTTTTATTTATTTTATTTATTTATTTATTACAATTTGAGCACACATACAGAGGTACAAAAAAAAAAAAAAAATACAGATAAGAGCAGCATGCCAAAGCCACTTATACTATGCATAGCATTACGGGCTGGCTTAAAATTAACTTAAGATTAACTAAGCAATGATGAAATCAGTGATAAAACATTAATGTAAACAGATTACTATAAAGTACATAATCTAATAAACTACTTTCATTACGTGCTATATCATACCTTGTATATTTATCCTCTTTTTCTTAAAATACGTATTATTTATTACCAAACCTCTTGCTACACATAGCTCACTTAACCCTTTATCGTTTTTGGGCCGAAAAAATTCGGTATTGATTACGTGTTTTTGGCGCGTGTCATACTTCCCCGCCCGCGCGGCCAGTTTCCCCGTTTTTTTAGTTCAACCAATCACAAGCCTTCCCTGGTCTCTTCAGCTAATTTACAGTTCGCTTCTCCCGCCTTCCCATTGTTGAGAGATCAAAATATAAACACTAGCGGCTTGGCTTCGAACACGCGCATTTTTCCCCTCCACCTTGCTAATCTACTCTTGGATTATACATTCACAATGTCGGTAAGTACTGATTGTTGTGTTTAGTGCTTACATGAATAGTTTAGGATATTTTGATATATACCTAAAGTCCGTGTGAAGCATAAAAGAGTGTAGCATGCAGTTGAAAAAAGTGCAAGCATTTTAGTCCGAATTATTTCGGTATTGCGCGAGTTTCCGGGAATGTCCAATTTTAGTCAATAAATATTATAAAAAATTTTCAATTGGGATATATGAACTCTGTAGTGGTCTGGATTTTACAGGAGGTTTTATTGTCCTTCCAGTTCCATGAGAGGCTGTTTTATGGGAGCAGTTTGACCAGCAGGTCGAGGTATATCTGCGTTTCTGAAGACAGTGACTCGGAACCAGAGGTAGACGAACCAGAATTGCTGGATAGTGGTGATGAATACTTGCCACCGGATGCACAGGATGCAGAGATGTCAATTTATGATGAGGAGGAAGAAAGGAAAAAAAGGGCCAGCCAAAAGCAGAAAGTAATGAGGAAAAGAAAACTTTTAGGATTGAGGAATAGTACCCGGATGAGGAAGAGATCCATGAGAATATTGCTCTTCAAGTTTCATCTGAGTGGACCGTAGATGACATTGAAATGATCCTTTGCCGGCATATGAACATGAAAACCTCTTGCAATTAGGTCTCCATATGAGTATTTTCGTTATGTTCGTTACTCCCGCCATGATAGATAACATAGCATATCAAACAAATTTGTATACAAGGCAACAAAACGTAAATAGTACTTTTTTCAACAGATTCTGAAAGAGATTTTATGAGGTTCTATGTATTTTGTTGTTAAAGGGTATTAATTCACTACCATCCCTCGAAGACTATTGGAAGCTGCTTTTAGGACCCAAACAGGTTGCAGATAGCATGGCGTTTAGAGGTTTAGGTCCCTTAGAAGTAAAATTTTCTTTTTCAATGACAACAAAAAAAAAGGTTTTTGGGAACAGATTTACAAAGAAAGGGCCCTCTTTACACTGAAAAATTTAATGTTTGTTAAAAATTTTCCAGCTACCCCCAAAAGCAATCTATTGATGAAGTCATGGTTGGTTTAAAGGGGTAAAACTGCTGGAAACCAAAGGGGAAAGACACCCCAAAACAAAACCAGATAAGGGGGTTTCAAATTTTTTTTGTCGGGAAAGTAAAGATGGATCTCCCATGATTTCCCCTCATGTACAAGGCACAACAATTTTTGGACACACACCCCAATACAGCTCCCAAAGGGAAAGGAATCTAAATTTCCCAAATATGTACAAAGATTTTTGGGGTTCTTGCACAACTATAAAAACAAGACAAAACATCGCAATTATGCTGACAATTTCTTTTAAAGTATCCCTTTTTGGTAAAGTACTAAGGATAAGTAAACTGTAGATACACGGGAAAACAGTAGTGACAATAGATGGGGTTTAAGCCAATCTGGTCCCTATAAAAACAAAGGGAAAAAAAACAGTGTGGTCAGGGGCAATTTTTGCTTCAACAACAAATGTTGGTGTCCTTTTTGGTCGTTTGGAAGGCCCAAAAGGTTGGGATTTTAGTAAACAACTGATATTGGGGTGAGCCCATGATTCTTTTTGAGAGAATAAAAAGGGTACAAAGGGGGAAAGAGAAAATATCGTGCCCTGCAGTCATCAAAAAACTAAAATGAAAAACATGGGGGGTTTTGCCCAAAAGCAACCATGTTGGTGATCTCTACAAAACCCCAAAATAAAATCAAAACTTTGGGTTTACATGCGGCTATTTGCCTATATTATTGATCTTGCTGTTGTGAATCAGGGGTTGTTTTTATTGCCGTGATTCTGAGCAAAAAAAGCAAAAGTGTATGCAACTGAAGTATTTCAGGAATTTTTATCTTAAAATTTGAAGGTTTTAAAAGGAAAAAACCTTAGGGGAAAAGACCCCTAAGAACAACCCCAAGCCCCTTCCCCCCAAAAATTTCCCCCATGTACTTCCAATGGTGTTGGCAAAAGGAAAACCCGGGGAAAGGGGAAACCGTACAAAAATTGCCTGTGACATTTTTAGGAAAGACTTTTCTCTAATGAAACCTTCCCAATGGCGGGGGAAAAAGGCCCGGGTTTTATTGCAAGTATTGCGGGCCACCTCAAAAAAAAAACCGGAAAACATGTTTTTGTCGTAGGGGTATGCAAGTTAAATCTGTGCATAAAGACTGATAAAAATTGTTTCACGGGCTTCCATCTTGAAATTTGGGCAATATAGAATCATTGGTTTTTCCCAAATGAATCTCAGGAAATAAGGGTTAAAACTTGAATCACTTTGAAATTTGGCATTTTTGATATTTGTTTCCCTTTTTTATATTTTTGTAAAAAATTTAAAAAAATGTTTTGATACAATTCCTTTTTATGTTTTTTATATTGTTCTTTTTTGTATATTAAAATTTAAAAAAAAATTTTTTTGGTGTGTTTTTTTAAAAAATTGCAAGTTTGCAACATAGAATTTTTTAATCACTTTTTCGGGGGCGGCCTAATAAATTTTTGGTCTTCGGAGAAATTTGGGAATTTCTCCCAAAAAATAACCCTCGAAATCAAATTTTTATGGGATCCCGTGACCTTGTATTTAGTTACTCTATTTCCCCCATAGGGAGTTTAGTTCGAATTTCAAATTTTCGGACCCCCTTTCGGGGATGAAGGGGTTAAAAGGCTCCCATTTTCATTTACCCCCGGCACCTCAAAAATTTTCCAATTCTCCCCCCCAACTTTTTTTCCCACTTTAGTATTAAAATTTCAACCACAAGTACTCTCTCACTTGGTTTAAAAAATCCCCATGCATTCACTCAACATTTTCCCAAAATTTTCTCTCCCCCTCTATACTTCTCCTCCCCCCCCAGGTTTCCTTTTAAAGCTTTCTATAAAACCCCCTTTTTAAAATCCAACCTTTATTTTACTCCACATAATCCCTTTAATTTTTTACATTTTAGTCCCTCTTTTTTCCTTTCCCTAGTTAAACCTTAACATTGCTGCTTTTCTCCTTCTTTAGTTTTTAAAATTTTATTTGAAACCCCCCACCTAATCCCCTTTATTCCTCTCCACTGAAAAATCTTTCCCCCCCCCTTTGTTTGTTTCACTTAAAACCAGGACATCCGCTTTTCTCCCTTTTTAACAAACCCAATTATTTTCTTTCTTATCGCACAAATCCCGCACAATTTAGACTTCCCCTTTGCAATTTTCTTTTATTCTTTTTAGGGAATTTTTTACAGGGGAAAAGGGGGTTTCCCAGCCATTTTTTCCCCGGGATTTTAGTTGGGCTTTTACAACATGAAAGGATTTCGGAGGAATGATTCTTATTTTCCACTCCCCATGGATTTTAAAAGGAAAAGTAATAAGAACAAGAACTAAAAATTTAAAAACAAAGAAAAAATCAGATGAGTTTATATAAATAAAAGTGGGCCCTGTATGTTTGGTTTTTGATAAGTGTAAGTAGAAGTAGCAAAAAGTACCTTTAAAACTTGCATATTTATGAGGGCAAGGGCAAAGGGCACAGCCCAAACCTTTTCCCTCGTGTAAAAAAAAAATTACAGGCTTTCGTTTTACACTCATTTGGGAGGACGGTGGATCTCCCCGGGTGGTTGTGTCTACCAAACCCATAAATTTTTTAAAAAAAAATACCAACCCTCCAACACTATAAACCCCCCCCGCCAGTTCCTGCTGCTTTTTCCCCCCTTTTTTTCTACGGGAAAGCCTCACGCACCTCCCCCCCACTCCCTTGCTCTTCTTCACTCCTAAAGGATGGTTTTACTTCCCTGACCCCGCATGAAATTTTCCACCTCCCCCTTCATTTATAAATTTTTTAGACTGATTTTTTCTTGGGCCCCCAAAAAATGTGTTTTAATATTTTTATGTGGCATCCGTAGTGAAAAAAAAATTTGGGGACCCCTGGTTTAGATTATGAAAAACAAAATTAATTTTTAAAAATGTAAAACTGCAAGCCTAATGTACATGGAATTTAAAAAAAAATGCATCAAGATGTACATTTTTAAAATAATGCATTTAAAACAAAAATTCAAGACAATGCATCACGGTACAGAATTCGAGACAATGCATCAGGATAAACAATTCACGATACTGCACCAAGAACCTGTTCGAGATAGTAACAAGACAAGTGGTGAAATATAGAGTTCATAAAAAAAATCACTTCAGTATTAAAAATAGTCAAAGTTAGGAAAAGATCAGATCTTTATTTCACTCTTACATTTTTCTTCATATTTACACAACTTTTGAAGCTACATAACCCATAATGGCTCTTTAACAAAGCTTTAAAATATAAATTTAGATTTCTCAATTAACTAACTGGTATTTCAATGATACCCAACCACTGGTTCATAACAAAAATCAGGTTGTTGATTTTTTCCCTGAAACACATTATTTCAGACTTTTTAACACAGATTTAGCTCCTGCACCTCAATATCCATACATGTGTGTATTCTCCATACATGTACAATATTTCTACAGTATTATTTTACAAGTGTGGGTCATGACAGTCAAGCGTATGTGCATACTGGGTAATTATACATGATTCTAATGGCCTTTATATACAGCAGTCACAGTGTCCCAAAATATATGTGGCAGCTTTTGACATCGGCAACATGCAAAATGTTACACCCCACACACACTACCAACATTATTTTTTATTATACAGTACATCATCCATTATCCAGTGACCGATTATTTGGCATTTAACATTAAGCCAGCATTCCTGTCCGATTCAGAACCTGAACAAATAATGTTGTGTAAAAAACGGAGACTAATAAAAAATTATATGATAATTAGGCATTTTTTAATGTGGCATACACTTTCCCCAAAGTTGCCAGATAATCAATACACTGGCATACATCTTGCTCATGAGCAACTTTGTATTATTTAAGTCTGTTTTATTATTTCCTCAGAGTTATCACAGAACCATAGCAGTCAACTCCAAGGGCAAATTTTATAGAAATTTCAAAGCAAAAATTCCTCTCAAAATAAAATGGATAAAACTGCTCTGAACACAAAATAAAATGGAAAATGGTGACCTTTCCATAAATAAAACCATTAATGAGCTTAAAAAAAATCAATTTACAGGTACTGTATTTTCACTAATTATTTAATATTTTAACTCCTTAACTATCCAAACATAGATCTACATTCTTACTGCTAGCGCTCCAAACGTAGATCATTTTATTTTTCCTGCCTCTAAATTTGGCACGATTGGCCTGAGATGCCTGGTCAGAATAGAATGGGTTTTAACACTTGGTGTGTGCAGTATTAAAAAAATCTGGGACCACTTAGTACCTTTGAGGGAGCACCAGTTCAACTGAGCGCCAGCTAGAACAAAGAGCGTGGCAAACACCAGGGATTCACTGTCATGTCATATCGTATTAACACTCCCCTTTTAAGAGGAAAGTGATGTTGACTCCGAGTTTAGTGGCTCTGAGATGGATGTGTCCACAAGTGGTCGAGGAAATATAAAAAACCTTGATAATAACCCATGCAACATTTGTGCAACATCCTTTCAATTTTGATACCACTGGTAGTGTCATCCTGCCAGAATGTCTTACAACCTATGCCCTAAGAAAAGAGAAGCAATTCTGGAACATGTGTAATACGTGTTTGGCAGGCTGGCAGACCAGGTGGCTGGCTGATTGACTTTGGCTGTCTCTGTATCTCTGCCTGTCTCTATCTCTCTCACAGATACACATAAATAATTATACATAGTGTAAATTACCTAGGATAATCCAAAAAAATCCAGACAGTGGTATACTGTGCTTGTAGATATAAGGCATAATAAGCATGACTGATAAGTAATATACATTTTCACTCGTTCAGGAATCAGATGGGATGACTCTACATCGTGTATAATACCTGTTGGCTCTGAGACAGAGAAAGAAGCAGAGACAGGAAGGCAGACAGAGAAACATAAGCAGAGGCAGAGATAAAGAGACAGAGCTAGACAGACAAATAGACAGATAAGTAGACATATAGACAAACAGTGAAAACAAAGCCAAGGCAGTGCACGATCATCAAGTGTCACTCCAGTGCTGCACTGTCAACAGTGGAGTGACACTCGTCTTACACCATGCTTCAGGGAGCTTCATATATATACTCCAGCATGTTTAAAACATTGCTGGGACATATAAATACTTTGTATATATTTCTAGACAACAGTGTGTGACCAAGGCAGGTAAAAATGTTCACCTGTCAGTGTGTTTGTGACTTTTTGAGTACTATTTCAGTAGCTAATATTAGTGTCAGAAAAAAAAAAAAAGTATATCGGCAACACTTCTGCAAGCAACAGGACTCCATGTTGCTGTCAGGTGAGCATCTAGTGCCAACTTTGCAGTCTTATCTCTCAGTAAGTACTGACCCTAAACAATTTTTTGGGTCTTATTACATACAGAAAATTGCCTTCTTTAAAAAAAAAAAAATAAATAAAAAAAATAAAAAACTTCAAAATATTTGGAGCGCTGGGCAGGAGAACGTAGATCTATGTTTAGACAGTTAACTGGCTAAATAATGTGAGCTAATAATACTAGCAAACATGCAAAAGCCTTTACTAGCAACACATTTAGGTAAATGGAACAGGAACATCTCTGCAACAGTCTTCATTCATTCAGCAAGAACCTAACATGTACCCTGAGGACAAATCTGTGGTCACCACGAGCATTTTAATTCAGTCTTCTGACAGTAAATGCATACCACCACTGCTTAAATGACTGAAAATTATATTAATCATCCTGAGTAAATCAAATGGTAACCTGAAATAATACATTTGTTAAAAACATTGTAAACATATTTTGAGGTGAAAAGATTTACAAGAAACATATCAAGAGTGTTAGGTGTTAAATAGGAGGTGAAAATAAAAAAGTACTTTTCAATTTCTTTAAACTTTTTTAAGGATTTAAAGGTTTGAACAAATAAAACCTACAAGGACAAATATTTTATCTAGCATAGGTTTATATTTTTATGTTGAAGTCAATATAAAAACACAAATAATGCATCTAAGGAAAAGAAATGGACACATTCTTATATACAAAACAACAATTCCTTCAATGTATATAACTGAGAGAACCATGTGACTACCACTCTTATCAAAGCAAATTGTTATAGAGTACATCTACCTTTAAATGTGTTTATTAAATCTTCGAAGCCTAATAGTTTATGGAGTAGCATTGGCACTTTTATACAAAGTCCTTTACAAATGCACAAATGTACATACAGTACACATGCACACATACTTACAAAAATGTACACCCACACCATGTACATGCGCACACCCATACATGTACAACAAACACGTTGGAATGCACATATACATCAAACACGTTGGAATGCACATATACAACACATGCATGCATGCATGTATACAACACACGCATGCATGCATGTATACAACACACGCATGCATGTATACAACACACGCATGCATGTATACAACACATGCATGCATGTATACAACACATGCACACATACAACACATGTATGCATGCATACACACATACAACACATGCACACATACAATACATGCATGTATACAACACACACATATATGCATGCATGTATACAACATGTGCAAGTATACAACACATGCATGTATGCATGCACATATAGACATGCATACAGGTACACACAATGCATGTGCATATACACACATTCACATACATGTACACATTTATACACACACACTTGACATTTCATCTTATCAATTTAAAAACATTAAAGTCAGTGTCTGAACTTATCTAGAATTCCGAAACTCCCACTTTTTAACAGTATTAAAATAACCAGTATTTTTAAAACCTTACAACCTTACCATCTACTGTCTCAGTCACACCATTCCACATAATCCTCATTACCTCCCACATCTGTTCAACTTTTCCCCCATATTACATTCACATAAATCATGGCATTTTGTAATGCATTCCATCTTCATTACTATCAAAGGAACAGTATTATGACATCCATTGTTTAAACCAATTTTACACATACACCAATGCTAATTTCTCAAAATACAATAAATGTTCAATGGTTTTAAGAAATCAGAAATCCAAAATTCACAATTTTTTCAGAAAAAAAATGGGCTTCATATTTAGCTTTGTTATATAAGCTGTAAAATATACACATCATTAGTCATATCAAATTATTAATCTTGTACCAGTTTCAGACTGCAGTGGTATTAAATGGGAGTGAACATAAATGCAACAAATTAATAACAGTTCATATCCTGGCTTTGAAATGAAATAAACCACTCAAAACAAGAGTAACCTAAATCTGATACATGGAACAGAGCCTTTACGGAGGCCAAACCTTAACCCTTTCAGGGTCCAAGGCCAAAATCTGAAGTGGTGCCCCCCAGTGTCCAAGAAATTTTGGAGAGAGAGAGAGAGAGAGAGAAAAAAAAAAAAAAAAAAAAAAAAACTTACAGAATTAACCTTTTGACTGTTTACGCCGTAAATATACGTCTTAAGTGCCACTGTTTCTGACGTATCTATACACATGAATTCTAGCGGCTTCAAACCAAGCTGGAAAGGCCTGGTAGGCCTATGAGAGAGAATGGGTCTGAGTGGTGGGTGTGCACCCTGTGAAAAAAATCTGGGACTCAGTGATGCATTGTGGGAACGCCATCTTCGTAGTCCATTTTCACTATGCCTCGCAGTAGGAAGTACGTACCTCACTCCTCGGCAGATTGGAGGTCTTTTGTTCCGAAGTGACAGCTCTAACAGCGATGGAAGTGTCAGAGACAGTGAATTCCATGGTTTTCAAGTGAGTGTGACCGAAAAAAGTGCCCAGGATGACGTAATTAGTGATAAAAACCCAGATGACCTACGACCTTCCACCTCTGGTGCTGGGCCGGCTTGTTCATGTTCAGGTTAACCTGTACCAGGACGAAAGAGGAAACTATTTGGCTGTGTACAAGACCCAGATGTTAGCAGTGAATGTGATAGTGATTTCAAGGTTATTGAAAGCAGTTCTAGTTGTGACAGTGAGGGTGAATATTCCCCAGTGAAGCAGCAGTATGTACGACGTAGCATGCGGTCTGGTAGTGTTTCATATGCTGTTCCAAGGGGAAGGAGTAACTCTGGGAGCACATCCCGTGGCCCTACACCACGACCTGATAGTGAAGATGACGATGTTGTTATGATGGGTATGAATGATGTGAGTGAGGCAGCAGGCAGTGGTGGTGATAGTGATGGTGGCACGACCCATGTGGCACCAGCAGCGGGCCACGCTACTACCCACGCTGCTGACTCTGCACAACAACAACCAGCCTCACCCAACCCCACACTCCCACAACCTACACAACCACAACCTGCACAACCACAACCTGCACAACCACATTACAATATCCAGAACCCACCAGCAGACCGCATCTGGGATTGGCAGGAAGGTGACGAGTTTGTTCCCAGTCCCCATGACTTTGATGAAACACAAAGTGGAATAAAGCCATCATGTCCACTTGGGAACAATGCTAGTGAACTGGAATGCTTTGAGTTATTCTTCGATGAACCTCTGATGGATATCATTGTCAGGGAAACCAACACATACTATGAGTACACCATGGCAAATACAATTCTCTCACCAAGATCACAGCTACACCAGTGGAAGGACACAACTGTGACAGAGATGTACCTGTTTTTTGCCACAATAATGCTTATGCCATATGTGTATAAGCACACTGTCACCACATACTGGGCAACAGAACACCTGATTTCAACTCCAGGTTTTAGTGACATTATAGGCATCAATCGTTTCTTGATACTGTTACGTGTGCTACACTTTTCAGACAAAACCAGGCCTGACAGAACCGACAGGTTATACAAGATCAGAAATGTGTTATGTACATGAAACAAAAGTGCTGCATGTATTTTTATCCCTTCAGGAAGCTTGTTATTGACGAGTCTGATTTTATTCAAAGGAAGACTCTCATTCAAGCAATATGTACCAAGCAAGAGGAAACGCTTTGGTATAAAGTTATTTGTACTGTGTGATTGTAGAAGTGGTCTAGTTTTGGATATCATTGTGTACACTGGCAGTAATACTTTGAGAGATACCATGAAGTTATTAGGTATCTCTGGTGATGTGGTTAGAACAATGATGGAACCATATCTTGGTAAGGGGCATACGTTATTTACTGATAACTGGTACACAAGCCCCTTACTCGGTGATTTCTTGCGAGTGAGCTTGACAGACGTGTGGGGCACAGTGCGTGGTAATCATAAACATATGCCAAGGTTCGACACTGGCACTCGCAGAGGTGAGGTGCAAGCCTTTACTGCCAATGACATCATGGCATTTCGGTGGCATGACAAACGTGATGTCACATTGTTGACATCAGTTCACCGAAACGAAATGGCACACACTGACAGGCGCAACAGAGACCAATGAACCCATTCTAAAGCCTGCAGCTGTCATGGACTACAACCTCAATATGTGCTTAGTGGACAAATGTGACATGCAGATTGGGTTTGCTGATTGTGTATGCAAGAGTTATAAGTGGTATATAAAACTTTTTTTCCCATCTTGTTGATATCTCCATGCTAAATGTCTATAACATATACAAGTTGAGGACCAACGAAACACCAAAATATGGTGAATTTTGTTTCAGTCATCAGACAAATAATCGCCAAGTACCAGGGAGCAACACCTGCAATAGACCAGTGCCCACGAAACTACCAACACACGCCATCTCGTTTCAGGCCTGGTGATCACTACTCCATACTACTGTCTCCTACTGCATCCACGAAAACTGCTCAGAAGAGGTGTTTTGTATGTGTACATACCACAAAACGCCCACAAACACGCAGAGACACTCGTTTTATGTGTGAGGAGTGTCAAGTGCCACTCTGCATATACCCATGTATATGCAGAGTGGCACATAGAGCTGCAGCAGCTCTAGGAAAGTGTTCAGTGACTGTACATATGTATATATATTATGGAACAATAGTAATAAACAATGTTTTGTATTGTTTGTTTGTGTAAACAAATTTTATACACAAACTAATAGTGATAAAGTTTGTTCAGTTATTGTGCTGTAAACAGTGAGTGTATATTTGAACAATGCACCTTACAGTGGTCTCACAGGCCACATAAGTTGCTTGGAAAAGAAAAATATTGGAAAATACAAGAAATTTTCGAATTAGAGCAAATGTTTATAGAGGGGCAACTGATATATCGGATCATTATTTAGTTGTAGCTACAGTTAGAGTAAGAGGTAGATAGGAAAAGAGGAAGGTGGCAACAACAAGTAAGAGGGAGGTGAAAGTGTATAAACTAAGGGAGGAGGAAGTTCGGGTGAGATATAAGCGACTATTGGCAGAAAGGTGGGCTAGTGCAAAGATGAGTAGTGGGGGGGTTGAAGAGGGTTGGAATAGTTTTAAAAATGCAGTATTAGAATGTGGGGCAGAAGTTTGTGGTTATAGGAGGGTGGGGGCAGGAGGAAAGAGGAGTGATTGGTGGAATGATGAAGTAAAGGGTGTGATAAAAGAGAAAAGGTAGCTTATGAGAGGTTTTTACAAAGCAGAAGTGTTATAAGAAGAGCAGAGTATATGGAGAGTAAAAGAAAGGTAAAGAGAGTGGTGAGAGAGTGCAAAAGGAGAGCAGATGATAGAGTGGGAGAGGCACTGTCAAGAAATTTTAATGAAAATAAGAAAAAATTTTTGGAGTTAAACAAGTTAAGAAAGCCTAGGGAAAATATGGATTTGTCAGTTAAAAACAGAGTAGGGGAGTTTGAGATGGGGAGATGGAGGTATTGGGTAGATGGCGAGAATATTTTGAGGAACTTTTAAATGTTAAGGAAGAAAGAGAGGCAGTAATTTCATGCACTGGTCAGGGAGGTATACCATCTTTTAGGAGTGAAGAAGAGCAGAATGTAAGTGTGGGGGAGGTACGTGAGGCATTACGTAAAATGAAAGGGGGTAAAGCAGCTGGAACTGATGGGATCATGACAGAAATGTTAAAAGCAGGGGGGGATATAGTGTTGGAGTGGTTGGTACTTTTGTTTAATAAATTATGAAAGAGGGGAAGGTACCTAGGGATTGGCAGAGAGCATGTATAGTCCCTTTATATAAAGGGAAAGGGGACAAAAGAGACTGTAAAAATTATAGAGGAAATAAGCTTACTGAGTATACCAGGAAAAGTGTACGGTAGGGTTATAATTGAAAGAATTAGAGGTAAGACAGAATGTAGGATTGCGGATGAGCAAGGAGGTTTTAGAGTGGGTAGGGGATGTGTAGATCAGGTGATTACATTGAAGCATATATGTGAACAGTATTTAGATAAAGATAGGGAAGTTTTTATTGCATTTATGGATTTAGAAAAGGCATATGATAGAGTGGATAGAGGAGCAATGTGGCAGATGTTGCAAGTATATGGAATAGGTGGTAAGTTTATTAAATGCTGTAAAGAGTTTTTATGAGGATAGTGAGGCTCAGGTTAGGGTGCGTAGAAGAGAGGGAGACTACTTCCCGGTAAAAGTAGGTCTTAGACAGGGATGTGTAATGTCACCATGGTTGTTTAATATATTATAGATGGGGTTGTAAAGGAAGTAAATGCTAGGGTGTTTTGGGAGAGGGGTGGATTAAATTATGGGGAATCAAATTCAAAATGGGAATTGACACAGTTACTTTTTGCTGATGATACTGTGCTTATGGGAGATTCTACAGAAAAATTGCAAAGGTTAGTGGATGAGTTTGGGAATGTGTGTAAAGGTAGAAAAGTTGAAAGTGAACATAGAAAAGAGTAAGGTGATGAGGGTGTCAAATGATTTGGATAAAGAAAAATTGGATATCAAATTGGGGAGGAGGAGTATGAAGAAGTGAATGTTTTCAGATACTTGGGAGTTGACGTGTCGGCGGATGGATTTATGAAGGATGAGGTTAATCATAGAATTGATGAGGGAAAAAAGGCGAGTGGTGCGTTGAGGTATATGTGGAGTCAAAAAACGTTATCTATGGAGGCAAAGAAGGGTATGTATGAAAGTATAGTAGTACCAACACTCTTATATGGGTGTGAAGCTTGGGTGGTAAATGCAGCAGCGAGGAGACGGTTGGAGGCAGTGGAGATGTCCTGTTTAAGGGCAAGTGTGGTGTAAATATTATGCAGAAAATTCGGAGTGTGGAAATTAGGAGAAGGTGTGGAGTTAATAAAAGTATTAGTCAGAGGGCAGAGGAGGGGTTGTTGAGGTGGTTTGGTCATTTAGAGAGAATGGATCAAAGTAGAATGACATGGAAAGCATATAAATCTATAGGGGAAGGAAGGCGGGGTAGGGGTCGTCCTCGAAAGGGTTGGAGAGAGGGGGTAAAGGAGGTTTTGTGGGTAAGGGGCTTGGACTTCCAGCAAGCGTGCGCGAGCGTGTTAGATAGGAGTGAATGGAGACGAATGGTACTTGGGACCTGACGATCTGTTGGAGTGTGAGCAGGGTAATATTTAGTGAAGGGATTCAGGAAACCGGTTTTTTCATATAGTCGGACTTGAGTCCTGGAAATGGGAAGTACAATGCCTGCACTTTAAAGGAGGGGTTTGGGATATTGGCAGTTTGGAGGGATATGTTGTGTATCTTTATATGTGTATGCTTCTAGACTGTTGTATTTCTGAGCACCTCTGCAAAAACAGTGATAATGTGCGAGTGTGGTGAAAGTGTTGAATGATGATGAAAGTATTTTCTTTTTGGGGATTTTCTTTCTTTTATTGGGTCACCCTGCCTCGGTGGGAGACGGCCGACTTGTTGAAAAAAAAAAAAAAAAAAAAAAAGAATACCAGGTGGGCAGCAGTCGCCGCTGTTGCCGTACGCACCTCACTCTCTGCCAACTTTGTGCCTCTATATCTCGGTAAGTACTGATGGTAAAAAATTTTTTTTAGGCTTAAAACACTCAGTAAAATAATCCTAATATTTTCATAAGAAAAAAAAATATTTTTTTTCGAATATTTTGCGACATAGAATGACAGTTTCAGAAAGGGGCCTGCAACAGTCAAAGGGTTAAAGAGTATATTTTTGTGAAGGTAATAAAAAAAAAAAATTCTGACCAGTACTTACCGAGATACAGTGCCGAGAAGTTGACACAAAATAACCGGGTGGCGGCAACATCGACGATTTCCACATACACGCATTACTTTATGTTTTTTTGTAGTTTTTTCTTTTCTTTTCTAATTTTTTTCTCTTCCTACTAACATTTGAGGCCTGACAGACCAATACTGTATATAATGTATATATATAAACTCACTGTATTGAACACAATAATTGCACTAAAGTTATTATCATATTATTGTTTACCAGTTTTGTTTATTACAATAAACATGCACAAATCTTGTATAATACTAATGTTCTATCATATATTTACATATTTACAATCACTGGACATGTTTTTAGAACTGCTGGAGCTTGTGGAACTCCTTGAAACAAGGCACCATGCACAGAGGTACCTTACATTCCTCGTACATAAACTGAGTGTCTTTGCGTCTTTGTTACCGTCGCTTTGTTTGTGCACAGACAATGCATCTCTTCTGAGCAAATTTCTTCTTAGTTGCAGGAAGCTGTATTATGAAATGATCACCTTCCCTCCTCAAACGCTTGGGTATATTCTGAGAAGTTCGAGGACCTTGTTGTATAGCAGGTGTTGTTACCTGGTACTTCATTATGAGTTGTCTGACAACAGACAAACAAAATTCACCATATGGTGGTCTGTTGCCAGTCTTCATCTGGTACATATTATATGCATTGAGCATTGAAATGTCCATGAGATGGAAGAAAAGTTTCATGTACCACTTGTAACTCTTACGAACATAATCAACAAAGCCAATCTGCATATCCCATTTGTCAACTAAGCGCATGTTTTGTGTATAATCAATCACTGTCGCTGGTTTTCGAATATGTTTAATAGTTATTCTATCAACTTTGCCACTGTCTTGCATTTCGTTATAGTGAATGGTTGTCAACAATGTGACATCTCGTTTGTCATGCCACCATAATGCCATGATGTCATTGGAAGTAAACACCTGCACCTCATCACCACGAGCACCTGCGTTGAACCTGGGCATATATTTACAATTAGAACGCACTGTGCCACACACATCTGTCTTGTTCACTCGCAAGAAATTACTGAGCAAAGGGCTTGTGTACCAGTTATCGGTATATAATGTATGCCCCTTACCAAGATAAGGTGCCATCATGCTTCTCACTACGTCACCTGAGATACCCAATAACATCCTGGTATCTTTCAATGTTTTACATCCTGTGTATACAACAATATCCAACACCAGGCCACTGTCACAATCACAGAGTACAAACAGTATTATACCAAAGCGTTTCCTCTTGCTCGGTATATACTGCTTGAACGACAGTCTACCTTTGAACAAAATCAAAGACTTGTCAATTACAAGATTCTTGAATGGATAAAAGTACATGCTGAACTTTTGTTTGAGATACATAAAAACATTTCTAATCTTGTATAACCTGTCACTTCTGTCAGGCCTGGTTTTGTCAGAGAAGTGCAACATACGTAACAGTAAGATAAACCTGTTCACTGGGATGACTTCACTGAAGACAGGGGTAGAAATTAGCCGATCTGTGGACCAGTATGCTTTTATATTATGCTTATAGACATGAGGCACAAGCATTATTGTTGCAAAAAGCAAATACATTTCTGCAACAGTCGTCTCTTTCCACCAGTGTAGTCTTGACTGTGGTGATATGATCGTATTTGCCATGGTGTACTTAAAATACTTGTTACTTTCCCTGATAATAGTTTCCATCAAGGGCTGGTCAAAGAATAGTTCAAAGAATTCCAGTTGATTGGCCGTGCTTCCAAGGGGACAAGTAGGTAAAATTCCACTTTGAGAGTGGTGGGGCTTGGGAACAAAATTGGGATTTTGCTGCCAATCCCAGATACGGTTTGCTGGTGGATACTGGACATCATAGGCTGGTTGTGTGGGTAGTCGTGGTTGTGGTGGGCTGGTGGCTGATGCTCCACTTTGTCCTTGAACTGAGGAGTCAGCAGTGTGGGTCCCAGCCTGGGCTGGCGAGTCATGCATGGCCGTGGCACTACCATCACCACTACCACCACCTACCACTGCCTGTGGTCTATCCATGCCAAGTGTAGCCACATCGTCCTCACTTTCACTGTCTATTCCTGGTGTAGGGCCACGGGATGTACTCCGGTATGTACTCCGTCCCCTGGGCACTGCATAGGGAACACTACCCGAGCGCATGCGGAGGTGTATATACCGACGCTTCACTGGTGAATGTTTCCTCACTATCACTACTCGAATGATGATCGTCAAGAGCAATAAAATCACAATCCACGTCACTATCATCATCATTACTGAAGTCAGAGGCCTGGCCACGCGAAAGTAATAGTTTTCTCTTGCGATGAGGTACAACTGACCGTGACTGAGGAGTGCCCACACCAGAGGTAGAAGGTTGAGGATCGTCAAGGTTTTCTGCACTATTATCGATATCCTGGTCATTTTTTCAGTCACTAACTGATCAAAGCCTAAGAATTCGTCTTCATTTCCACTTCCATCAGAGTCAGAACTATCAGATAGGAAGAGGAGAGTCCCAATTTTCCTTGGAGTGAGAGCTGCCTTGTGACGAGGCATGGTGAACAAAGGTAACTGAGCCGGCATTCCCACAATGCTATGCGGGTGCCTAGAATTTTTGTTTATGGCGCGACACACACCACGCAGATCCGTTCTCTCACATGCAGGCCTACCGCCTTTTTGCACTAAATTTGACGCCGCTAGAATTTTGGCATAGATCTATTGGTTGGACCCTGAACGTGAAGCAGTAGATCTATGGGACGGACCCTGAAAGGGTAAATGCTGAGGTAACACATACTCTTCACAATCTATTCATCAGCATGAATATAAAGAAAATTATTGGGCATAGTGTTTATACAACTATCACACACAATACGTACTGGGATACAAACCCTTGCCAGAAAACGTGTTCAACAACTACTGAGGGAAAATTTTTTTACCTTATGCAACTTGCAAATTATTATTCTTGACTTATCTGAACAAACTCCTCAATTATCTGTACACCATACTCAGTAGTAGGGTGCAGGCCAAGCTTTACTGCTTAGCTACAAGGCTTTTGACAGAAAGAATTCAGAAACAATTTCCGTTCATGCTTTCCGTCAGCAGCATAGCCTGTGACCTACTGTCTTCCCACAGCCCCAGAAGCTTTAGCAGGTACCTATAACAAATTTATTTGTACAGGCATTCTACATCATCTCCAGTAAGTGGTATAATAATAGCTTTTACATTTCATGCTTGTTATTGAGTTTCCAGTGATTACTATCTGATGGATATTATAGGGTTTGGAAAATGCTCTGTATTGCACAATGTCAAACTATCCAGGTTCAAGATGTCAGAACTGTCAAAATACACTTAAAAAGCCATTATACATCTTAGCCAGATAGGGTTTTGGCTGTTAGATGATGTACTACATACAATTCTCTCAAACCTTTAGAAGAGGCCAAGAATGAGGTAGTAAGAAAGGTGTGGCAAAGTTAACCAGATGCTCAGGTTCTGCAGAGGTCACAAAAAGACAGAATGAATTCTTATTTTTCTGTAAGGCATGCTACAGTATCTATGCAGAGGTCAAAGGAAGAACAGCATACAGAGTTTATACCAAAGTTTTACATGAAAATGGATAAGAGTGTGCAAAAGTGTGCTGCCTAAAATTATGGCAAGAGGTATTGGCCCAGTTACTGCCGATGGCATGGAAAATTCCTCATTGAAGAATATCTATACTGTTTTTAATTTGTCACCTGAAAGTACTTAAATCTGGTGAAAAATCTTCAGCACATAAGAAAATTCTCCACACACAATAACACCCATATACTGTAACTTGTAGTCAATGAGGTAATTGAGAACAGCATCACCTTAAATAAACCTGAGTTAGACTTTACCTTCCAAGGTAAAGTAAACTTTTCAGCGTTGACTTACCACTATCTGTACACTCTTATAACGACTATTCTTGCAACGTGTTTCCTTAGAGTATAAGCCCGGATTCTCATTATACAAGTAATCAAATATTACATCCACTTTACTATAAATAAAACCTGGGTTACAAATGATGAAACTTACATTACACTACTTCTTTCTTTCTTAATAAGTTACATGTTTGTGCTTCTTACATCAAATATTTAACATTTTTTATACATGTATAAATATATATTACTGTATAATATTTCTTGTGTATGAATGTTTGTGCACATGCATGTGTTCATTATGTAGCACATGCATCTATGAATGTGCATGTATAAGTATTAAACCAGCTATACATCAATGCCTCTCCTCTCCATAGCTACCAAGTTTGTAAAATGGAGAAAGATGTCACTCCATATAATACTCCTGTAAAAAGATCACTCACATTATATATACAGTACATGTAATCCTCTTTATTAATAATGTAGCATACATCTCTCTAACACACACACACATCAGGTATCGACAAGAAATGTGTATGAAAAGTTTTTCATTCATGTTTTAACCTATCATGTTCGCTATAAAATAACTTTTAATATTACTTATTACATGTAATAAATTCACTTTACTTTCAAATCTTAAGAAATATATTGCGCTTCCAGACCATATACAAAATTTTATATTAGTACGCTAGTTGCTGTCCACTCTTAATGAGACATATTCCTAGGCATGGCTTTCATTACAACAGTTTCTTAACTTTACGATTAAGGTGCGACACTGTTTTATCCAGCTGAGAAAGTGTGTCAATTCCAGTCTGATACACAGCATCAGAGTCTTCAGAGGCATATACGTAAAGGCAATTGTCACGGTGATCTAGCTGAGCATTGATGCGTTTATCTAGAATCATCTGTGAAAGTCGTCTCTCGACTTCTTTTCTGGGAAGGCCAATACGATCCGCAATGTGACGAATCTAAAGGAAATAACACCAATGCATTTATATAAATTAACCTCTAAACAATATGAAAATTGCAAAATTTTGTACATAATTGTAAAAATATTTTCAAATGCAGTTAAATCTTGGAATAAAACAGCCAAGAAGTTAATTCCCAGCAATCTCACATAGACATGATGTTATGGGGCTATAGGACCCAACATGCATTTATGTAAGTAGCAGTTACTCATCTGGAATACCTGAATTATATTAAACTGCTGGGGGCACAACTGCCTTAATTCTGTCATGAGAGCAGATCATTCTTATGGAGAAAAGGCCAGTTGACTCAAGTGCTGTATTTCAACATAAATAGGTTCTACTATAAACACACAATTAAAGTAAGTAGATTATAAAGACAGTATTTCTTTTTAAAAGTAAAATAAGGTATAGTAATGGGAAAAACAAAATTATGGTAGTAGCTAAGAAACTGTGTATGTCAATGTTCTTTTGTTGTTGTGTGGAAGGTGGGAAGAGGCTGGATTGTTCTCTTTCTAGTTGTTGGTGGTTCTGAAGATGGCAGGACCCTCCCCCTCACTCTTAATTCTGGGCAAGATGTGAGTGGCTAGGAGGTAAAATTTGTACTTAACTATATTTGATGTTGTAACCCAGAGTGGCTACAGTGTGTCAAAACACTGCATTAAGGCCATCAGGGAGAAAAGAGAAGTAATTATTTCAAATGGGACCATGTGATTGTACTGGCTGGGCTCAGCCTAGGGTGTGCATCCTTTGTTATGAATAGGAAAGTGCTGAACTTGTATATTCTGTACATACATGTCTAGAATATATTGCTATTACTGTAAAAGTAGCTTAAATAACCTGTTGAGAGGGTTGGTGAACACATTCAAAGACTGAGGATGACTAATCATGAATGTAAATATTCCCCTAGACTTTATAAGGCCTTATTTAACCCTTTCAGGGTCAAGACCCCCGGTCTTGAACACGTTCTCAGGGCCGAAAAAAGAAAAATCTTATGAAATGATAGAGAATCTTTTCGCGATGGTAATGACACTAAAAGTATGAAATTTGATGGAAAACTTATGGAATTATGCTCTCACAAAGTTAGGGGTCTCAATGATATATACCCATAGGCGATTTCGCCTACTTTAAGCCCTATTTTTGGCCAATTCCAGCGTTCCAGTCAACTAAAATCATAATCATTTCGCTAGAACTCCATTTGTTCTATCAACTGAGTAAAGAAACCACCCATTTACTGATTTCAACTACCCAATAAGTGGTCAGAAATTGGCAATTTGGCCAATTCACACAAATTTCAAATGATGCCAATTTCAAAATAGGGTCCAGAATAAACAAGACAGATATTTCTGGCACTAAAATAATATTTTCTCTGTTCATTAGTCATGTCTCAAGGCCCCTCTTATATTACTCTTGCTTTCCATTTTGAATTTTTATTTTCACAAAAATTGAAGATTTACTGTTATGCAGACTACTGCATTATTATAAAAATGGTATAAATAATATCAGTGCACTTGTGAAAGAATATCAGACTCACCAGTTGATGTGTATTGGACGTGTGGCATGATTTGTTTACTCTTGAACATCGGCAAAAAATCAAACATTTCCGATATGTACTTTGAGCTCAATTTGAAGGTACTTTTCATTGTGAAACCAATCAAAATCATCTCCATTTCTGTAATATATCCATTCTGTAATATATTCCATTCTACCAAATGAGACCAAGAAAATGAGAATACAACCATAAATACCATATGAAAATACACTGCAAAGTCACTGTTTTAAACCAAAAACACAGTCTGGAGTTTTTTTTCTCGTTATGCACTGTGTATATTGTACACACTGACCACACAGACCCATTCTTTCATATGTAGGCCTACCAGCTTTCTCTCACTAGATTTGCAGGCGCTAGAATTTACGTGTACAAGTACAGCACCAACCCTTGCTCTCAAGCCGTACAAGTATGGCACCGACCCTAGGGCATGTAGTGAGAACCGTACCATTGAAGTAAAAAGGAACAACACTGTAACACACGGCCTATCACTTAACTCTGAATTTTTATAACAAAATGATGACAAACTGCTAGTCAAATTAAATGTAGTGCTGGTGGCTGTGGAGTCATTAAAAAATTAATATTTAAGTCTATACAAGGTCACTCATAGATTACTATGCCCTAGGTTTAGTTTGGCATAAAAGAATAGTAGTTTGTAGTTTTAAAAATATTAAAAAGCGAAGCCTAAAGAATTATTCTTTGCTATTTAGCAACCACTAAAATACTCTTATAATGAAAGAATGGGTATATCTAGTGTTTATGACAATACACAGTTTTGATAGAACAACCATCTACACAGTTATTAAGAGTATACTGTTTCAGAATTTTGAGAACACATCCGTCATGAAAAAATTAATCAGTGTGGATTCAACTAACACGCAAACGTTAAAATATTTGGATTGCACCAACAATACTGAACTAAGGTTTCAATATCTTAGGACACTATCAGGCAGCAAGATCTCCTGTTTTCTTTTAATGAGGTGTAAAACCTAGCTCTAGTAGACCAGTGGATACTTAACCAGTTAAGGATCATTTGACAAAGAAAGTAAGTCCAGAGGCAGTTATACTGTTTCTTGAAGAATAAAGCACCATTACTTGAAATAAGAAACATCAGCACTTCCAGCCATCCTGGGGATGTTATGGTTCTGTTGATATTTTTCACCTTATAACTCTCATTTTTCTTTAACAGAAAATCTCTCCATTGTTACAGCTCTGATCTCCTGTGTAATTTGTAAGTAATCTTTAATAGGAAACTTAGTGAACACTATTGTGGGTTGTATCCTGGATAAAGTAGTATACCTCAGATAAAGCAGGGTCTTGAAGTGAACAAAGGTAAATTAAAGTGTAAAAAAGAAAACTGAAAGTTTCATCCCCTTCTCTTTAACAATCTTCTCCAAAGTTTGTACAATAATGTTTATCAGTGAGAAATGTTTCAAGTGTAATAGGTCTTTCCTATAACTATTTATTGTTATCAAGACACTGTACCTCTCTGACTGGTATAACCAAGTTTTGAATGATGCTGTTCTGAATACAATGCCCCAGCACATACGGGCAACAGTATCATTGGACCATGGTCTACAAGGCTTATCTAAATCAGGAACACAAGAGTTACATAAAACAAATAGAGCTATAAAGTTTTAATAAACTGACCTGTAATCGTTCATAAGGTAAGATAATGTTAAGAAGGTTTTTCTCCATCATGGTGGTATACAAATCATCCAGAACACCGGCAACCACCATGTCCCCCGCCAGATGCTCACTGTACTGCTCACGGGTCTTTCTGTTCAAGAAGAGTTAAGAATTTAATGGGGATCCTGTTTTTCTGAAAATGTAAAATAGTTTCTGACACATTTCTTATAAAATGTAAATCTAAAGAAAATTTACAAGATACATCCCACTATATTACTGCAATAATTCCACTACACTGAACTTCTTCAGAGCCATTAGCTTTGTATCTGGGTGTTCACAGGTCTGCAAGCTATATTTTAAATTGTCATTCCTTGCTTAACCTACATAGGAACCAGACAAAACACACATTAAGTGAAAAATACTTTAGCCGAAACACATTTTCCCAAAACACCCATGTCATAATTTGTAATATGGATCAATACAATAATTTTTTTTCAACTAGTCAGCTGTCTCCTACCAAGGCAGGGTGACCCAAAAACAAAGAAAATCCCCAAAAAGAAAACTTTCATCATCATTCAACACTTTCACCTCACTCATACAAAATCACTGTTTTTGCAGGGGCAATAATATTCCCTATTTATTATTATTTTTAGTGGGTAGAATGAAATTCATAACCATGCATTGTACTCATGAGAGACCTGCTTCTTCTCGCATTCCCTCCACTTTTCACAGCTGAGAGGTGAGCCCATGTCAATAATTTCTGCTAGCAATTTCTTGTCCTTGGAATTACTACTGAAAACAATTATTAATTAGATTCATAACATGGCAACAGCTGCTACTGAAGCCATGGAACAGCAGAAATCTGAGGGGCAATTAGAAAAACCATTCATGGTGTGACTGTCACACACAGCTTCAACTCAAATGACTGAATATTTTCTGTTGTCCATTTCAGCCACTATATTAATATGGAACCTATATGATACTTAATAGCTTAGCACTAAGTTTTTTTTTTTAATATAACAAAACACTCCTACACATCCAGATTGTTTGTCCAACTTATTATGCTGAAGGCTGATGGGATGATAGAGCACAAAACTGCCAATAATATCTGCTGATAATTTCTCTTCCCCTAGGTAGTAGGCTGGTAGACAGCAACTGGCCGGGGAGGTACTACTATCCTGCCAAGTGA
The DNA here is from genome assembly GCF_026875155.1 of Cherax quadricarinatus. Lineage (NCBI taxonomy): Eukaryota > Metazoa > Arthropoda > Malacostraca > Decapoda > Parastacidae > Cherax > Cherax quadricarinatus. The sequence continues at coordinate 5,698,853 of NC_069442.1, read as the reverse complement.
GTGTAAAGTGAAAACCTGTAATTGTTTTACATGATGGTAGGATTGCTGGAGTCTTTTTTTCTGTCTCATAAACATGCAAGATTTCAGGTATGGCTTGTTACTTCTACTTACACTTAGGTCACACCACACATGTATGTACAAGCATATATATACACATCCCTCTCTGTTGTCTTCTATTTTCTTATTAATTCTTGTTCTTATTTCCTCTTATTTCCATGGGGAAGTGGAACAGAATTCTTCCTCCGTTAGCCATGCATGTTGTACAAGTCTACTAAAATGCTGGGAGCAAGGGGCTAGTAACCCCTTCTCCTGTATACATTACTTAAGTTATGAAGAGAAACTTTTGTTTATCTTTATGGGCCACCATGCCTCAGTGGGAAATGGCCGATTTTTTAACCCTCTGACTGTCGCGGCCGTATATATACGTCTTGTGAGGTACCGTGTTTGACGTATATATACAGTGGACCCCCGGTTAATGGTATTTTTTCACTCCAGAAGTATGTTCAGGTGCCAGTACTGACCAAATTTGTTCCCATAAGGAATATTGTGAAGTAGATTAGTCCATTTCAGACCCCCAAACATACACGTACAAACGCACTTACATAAATACACTTACATAATTGGTCGCATTCGGAGGTGATCGTTATGCGGGGGTCCACTGTACTCATAAATTCTAGCGGCTTCAAATCAAGCAGGAGAAAGCTGGTAGGCCCACATGTGAGAGAATGGGTCTGTGTGGTCAGTGTGCACCATATAAAAAAAATCCTGGAGCACGCAGTGCATAATGAGAAAAAAAAAACTCCGACCGTTTTTTTAATTAAAATGCCGACTTTGTGGTCTATTTTTGTATAGTATTTATGGTTGTATTCTTGTTTTCTTGGTCTCATTTGATAGAATGGAAAACATATTATAGAAATAGAGGTGATTTTGATTGATTCTACTATAAAAAGAACCTGGAAATGGAGCTCAAAGTAGGGGAAATGTTTGATTTTTGCCAATGTTCAAAAGTAAACAAATGATGCCATTGTCCAATAAATGTCCAACTAGCCATTCTAATATGTAGTCATGAATGGGTTGATGTTATTTATACAATTATTACAGTATTGCAGTAGTCTGCATAATAGTAAGTCTTCTATTTTTTGTTTGAATAAAAATTCAAAATAGAAAGCAAGAGTAATATCAGAGGGGCCTGGAGACATGACTGTTGAGCAAAGAAAATGTTATTTTAGAGCCAGGAATGTCTGCATTGTTCATTCTGGACCTTATTTTGAAATTGTCATATTTTTTAGTTTTTGTGAAATTGGCCAAATTGCAAATTTCTGACCACATTATTAGGTAGCTGAAATCAGTAAATGGGCAGTTTCCTGTACTCAATCGATAGAAAAAATGGAGTTCTAAAGAAATAGCTATGAGTTTGGGCGACTGGAACAAGGGAATTAGCCGAAAATAGGGCTCAAAGTGGGCGAAATCGCCAATTTGTAAACCTCCGAGGTCGCTAACTTCGCGAGAGCATAATTCCGTCAGTTTTCCATCAATTTTTTTTTTTTTTTTGGTGTCATTACAATCGGGAAAAGATTCTCTATCATTTCATAAGAAAAAATATTTTTTTTTTTTTAAATTTTGCGACACCTGGAGACACCTCAGGATTGGGGGTTGCGACAGTCAAAGGGTTAAAAGAAGAAAGGATTGCTGTTGTCATTTTTGTCTCAAACATGCAAGGGGGTTTCAGGTACTTCTTGTTACTTCTACTTACACCTCTCTGGGTTTTCTTCTATTTTCTTGCTAGTTCTTGTTCTTGTTTATTTCCACTTATCTAAGTGTAACAGAATTCTTCCTCTGTAACCCATGCACGTCGTAAAAGGTGACTAATATGCCGGGAGCAAGGGTTAGTAACCTTTTTTCCTGTACACATTACTAAAGTTATGAAGAGAAACTTTTGTTTATCTTTTTGGGCCACCCTGTCTTGGTGGGATACGGCCAGTGCATTGAAAAGAATTTCTCTCCCCTTCATTTATTTAAATTATTATTATTAATGTTTTTGGGGAAGTGGTAAACCTATAAGGGGCCATACTGTACTTGGGAAAAAGGAGGATATCTTGTTTGATTTACAGTACTCTTTAAAGATGGTGGTTGTAGATGACTATGTAGTAATAGCAACTACCCAAGGCAGGAGACATAAAAATCAAAGTTTTGGAGGCAATGCTCATTTGAACACTACCTTCATGCCTCCGGCTTCCTCCTAGTGAAAATACAAGACAGGTAATTCCATTTTCTTAATGCTACTATTGTTTAAAAGCTTTTTTTGTGACAATCAAACACACAATTTAAGAGTTTAGTGTTATTTTGTGAATAAAATAATAAAGCACACAGCTAAACATTTTTTTAACGGTCTGTCCTACTTTTATTTGCTATGACAAACTGATCAAGGGATTTAGCAAGCCAGTGGTGTGGAATGAACAACCCCCCTTCCCTTCTCCCATCTTCACTCCCTCACAATTATTTTTCTGACTTTTCACTTTATCAGATACATTTACTGTGATACTGTACTTTATATAAAGAGAGATAAAATGCAAACATGAACATTTTACTGGAAATGTTTCATTCCTGAGGACTTGGTCACTCCAAATGCAAGTTTTTTTTTATTTTCCAGCAACCTGTTGGTATCACATAAAATTTTTTCCATACTGTATATGCTTATTTGGTACAAGTTTAGTGGGTTTCTTTATGCATGGTCAGAGTGGATTTTGATATGAATGATTAGGGGGAAATTTTCACAATTATTTTCAATTTAACACTATTTTCTTTGATTGTTTTGGGATAAAATATACTGCTGTATGGTATAACAAATATTACTAGATATAACACATACCTGAAATCTGCAAGAGAAGATTTGTTAGCTGCAGCTGTGATAGCCAGCATGGCCTCCACTCCCTCATCAATGTCTTGAATATGACTCTGACTTCTCACAGCTTTTTCACCCTCCTCAGCCCTTATGAAGATAGATAAAAGCAAAATGATACAAATCACTGATTAACAATGAGGATATCAAGTGAGAACAGCAAGAGTTCTGTGGTGAACAAAGAGGATTCTATGGTAGTTGGATACAAGTCTTGCTCAGTGAATTTCACCACCAAACTGACAATTCACTCACTCTTTGACCTTAATAAAAGCCTTGATTCTCTCTATACATGAAATGAATCTTTGAGTTAATGAGTCAAGGTTGTTAACAAAGCCAGGTTCTTGATGGTTCCAATCAACTAATACAAGCACAGATCTTAGGATAGCAGTAACTTCCAAGCCATGTCTGAGATATGAAGAATGTGAGCTAGACCATTACTGTAGGAATGAAGAACAAGAGAGGATATGGTCACATGTAATATACACCGGTGAAAGATCACAACCAAGCTGGATTAGCAACCGAACACTGCTATTGCAGACAAGAATACAGTAAACCCTTGATATAATGAACTAATTGGGGACTGTCCAAGTGTCCATTAAATCAGAATGTTGAAACAGCAAAACAAAGTATGTACCCTCGTTTTCGTAATTAATCCGTCCCAGAAAGTGTGACTATTTTAGAAATTGAAGATTTTCAAAACCATTTTCCCCATAAGAAATAATGTAAATACAATTAATCCAGTCCAGACACCCAGAAGTATTAAAACAAATATTTTTTTTACATCAAATATAGATGTGGTACATGCACAATACAATGGGACATGATGAATGAAACATTAACAGCATAATACTTACCTTTATTGGGGATTCTTCTTTGTGTATGAAAGACTAGAGGAGGAGAGAGATTGGATTAGTTACTGTTTGGAAGGGGAATCCCCTTCCATCAACACCTCAGGTACCAAGTCCTTTTCTGGGGTCACTTCTCTTCTCTGTTTCTTAATGCCACTAGGACCAGCTTGAGAGTCACTGGAGCCTTGTATCGCAAAAAAAAGTGTCCAGAGTGCTCTGTTTCTGGCGTCTCTTTGCAACTTCTCTAAAATGAGCCAAGACTTCGTCACTGTACATGTTGCCAACATGGCTTGCAACAGCCTTGTCAGGGTGATGTTTCTCTATAAATCTTTCCATTTTACTCCACATTTCAAAAACCTCCTTAATTTCTGAAGAAGGCAACTTCTTCCATCTCTCTTTCTCCTCCTCTGCAGCAATATTCTGAGCTGCAATCTGTTGCTGTTCCAGATGAAGCTCTTGCAGCTCCTCAGTGGTTAGCTCTTCGTTGTGGTCCTCCACCAACTCTTCCACATCCTCCAAACTCACATCCAACCCTATGGAACACCCCAATGTCACAACAGATTCCACAACTGCCGTAGGCTCGTCAGGGTCAGCCCCAAACCCTTCAAAATCCCTCTTGTGGACACAATCTGGCCACAATTTTTTCCAAGCAGAGTTCTAAGTCCTGGTAGTCACTCCCTTCCAAGCCTTACCTATAAGGCTTATGCAATGGAGGATACTGAAGTGATCTCTCCAAAACTCTCTTAGGGTCAAGTGAGTGTCTGAGGTCACATTAAAGCACCTTCAAAACATTGCTTTGGTGTAGTTTTTTTTTAAAGTTTCAAATGATCTGCTGGTCCATGGGCTGGAGGGGAGTGGTATTCGGGGGCAAGAACTTTACTGTGATGAACCCATACTCCTCCAGAATTAGGTCATCCAAGTTTGGAGGATGAGCAGGTGCACTGTCCATTAGCAGGAGGCACTTGAGATCAAATTTATTTTTCAGGAGATAATTCATCACACTGGGGCCAAACACTTCATTGAACCACTCAACGAAAATTTCCCTCGTAACCCATGCCTTATTATTAGCTTTCGAAAACACACACAATTTACTCTTCATAACATTGTTTTTCTTGAACGCTCTGGGATTTTCAGAATGGTACATAAGTAACGGCTTCACTTTGAAATCCCTTCTAGCATTACTAAAAAACATGAGTGTCAGCCTGTCTTTCATAGGCTTGTGTCCTGGCAGTCCCTTTTCCTCCTGAGTAATGTAGGTCCTCTTTGGCATTTTCTTCCAAAAGAGGCCTGTTTCGTCACAAGTGAATACTTGTTGTGGTTTTAATTGTTCAGTCTGTACGTACTCCTTGAATTCACTTACGAATGTTGTAGCTGCAATTTTGTCCGAACCGGCAGCCTCACCATGCCTTATCACACTGTGTATGCACTACGATTCTTAAATGTCTCAAACCAGCCTTTGCTGGCCTTAAATTCACAAATATCAGTACTCGTTGCAGGCAATTTCTTTACGAGAATGTCATGCAACTGCCTAGCCTTTTCACAAATGAGCGACTGCACAAGACTATCTCCTGCTAATTGTTTCTCACTGATCCACACAAACAATAACTTCTCAACATCTTCGAGTACTGGCGATCTCATTTTTTGTCAGCATATTTACCCCCTTCTAGGTAGTAGGTTGGTAGACAGCAACTGCCCAGGGTGTACCGTCCGGCCAAGTGAGTGTAAAACAAAAGTCTGTAATTGTTTTACATGATGGTAGGATTGATGGTGTCTTTTGTCTGTCTCATAAACATGCAAGATTTCAGGTATGTCTTGCTACTTCTACTTACACTTAGGTCACAGTGCACATACATGTACAAGCATATATATACACATCCCTCTGGGTTTTCTATTTTCTTTCTAGTTCTTGTTCTTGTTTATTTCCTCTTATCTCCATGGGGAAGTGGAACAGAATTCTTCCTCCATAAGCCATGCGTGTTGTAAGAGGCGACTAAAATGCCAGGAGCAAGGGGCTAGTAACCTCTTCTCCTGTATATATTACTAAATGTAAAAGGAGAAACTTTCGTTTTTCCTTTTGGGCCACCCCGCCTCGGTGGGATATGGCCGGTGTGTTGAAAGAAAGAAAGGTTTACCCCCTTTGCAACAACAGCTTCCTTGATTTCCTTTTTCTTGGCCACGATAGAAGCTATGGTTGTACAGTGGGCCCCCCGGTATTCGATGTCATCGGTATTCGATAAATCCGGTTTTCGATGCATTTTAACGCAAAAAATTTTCCTCGGCACTCGATTGAAAACCCGGTATTCGATACGATTCGTACGAGACCTGTCCACGTTTAGCCTGAACTGCCCCGTGTGTGCTAGTGTTTACAAGCCAGCCAGTGTGCGTGCATCTAAGGATACATTTGGTACATTCCATATTATCCATATTATCACTGTGTTTGGTGCTTGTTTCTGCAAAATAAGTCACCATGGGCCCCAAGAAATCTTCTAGTGCCAACCCTTTGAGAAAAAAGTCGCTAATGAGTTAGGAAATGAAGAAAGAAATAATTGCAAAGTACGAAAGTGGAGTGCGTGTGTTGGAGCTGGTCAGGTTGTATAATAAACTCCAATCAACCATCTCTACTATAGTGACCAGGAAAACGGCAATCAAGGAAGCTGTTCTTGCAAAAGGTGCAAATGTGATTACGAAACAGCGACCGCAAGTGTTAGAAAATGTTGAGAGATTGTTATTGGTGTGGATAAATGAAAAACAGATAGCAGGAGATAGCATCTCTCAAGCGATCATTTGTGAAAAGGCTAGGCAGTTGCATGACAATTTGGTAAAGAAATAGCCTGCAACTAGTGGTGATGTGATTGAATTTAAAGCCAGCAAAGGTTGGTTTGAAAGATTTAAGAATCGTAGTGGCATACATAGTGTGATTAGGCATGGTGAGGCTGCCAGTTACGTTGTGCGACAGAAGTCCAGTGACTCTCAAGCTGGTCCTAGTGGCATTAAAAGAAGGGAAGTAACCCCAGAAAAGGACTTGCTACCTCAAGTCCTAATGGAAGGGGATTCCCCTTCTAAACACTAACACCATCCACACTCTCCCCTCCTCCCATCCCATCAATCATCACCAGATCTTCATTAAAGGTAAGTGTCAATTATTTTATTGTTATTGTAATTATTCTATTGCATTAAACTTAATATTTTCTGTAGTAAAAAAATTTTTTTTTCATACTTTTGGGTGTCTTGCACAGATTAATTTGATTTCCATTATTTCTTATAAGGAAAATTGATTCGGTTTTCGATATTATCGGTATTCGATGAGCTCTCAGGAACGGATTAATATCGAATACCGGGGGTCCACTGTATGGGGTTTCTTATACATCCTGGCCAGTTTGGCCACACGTACACCACTTTCATATTGTTCAATGATGTTTTTCTTGAATTCAATTGTTTTTCTAACCTTCTCTACCAAAGGAATGGCACTAGGAGCTTTCTTTGGAGCCATGGTAGCTTATTTAGCAGTTGCAAGCACTAAAACGAATGGAATATTATGAAATATTTCGTATGAACGAGTGAGGGGACCATCACTCACTGGTAAACAATGGCACACTGGCTGGGAAAAGTGTGTGAGGCGGCTAGGGGCTGTGAGTACGCATCCTGGATGAACAACTATTTGCGAGTCAAACGACAATTCGCAAGTCAGTGTTTTGACAAAAATAAGTTACGATTTCCAAGCCTTACGAAAAATGACGGTCTACTGTATTTAACTATAGTGATACCTAAAATAGTGTTGAACACACAATTCATAATTATAGTAAACTGTCAGATATAACGTGATGTGTTAACATGTTTTGCAAAAATTGCAGTATATTTTCAATGTATATATGCTACCCTACTTACGAACATTCAAGTTACAAACATTCGGACATACGAACAGACTGCCGTGTTAAAGTTTCATTCACAATACTCCTGCAAATCCAAATTTTGAGTTGTGCACCTCCTGTGTAGTATGTTTTGCCGCAACCCATGCCGGGCAGCACTGAAGTCAATAGTTTGGTAACAAGCTCGTCAGTGGTAATACGCGTACACTTGTGCTGTTCTTTGTGTTTTTTGTGATAAAATTAGCCCAACCATCATGGCTAATGGTAAGCATAAGGCAAGTGATGATGGTGGCAATACTAAGAAGCGGCAAGCAATCTCAATGGAAACAAAGGTTGCCATAATCAGAAAATTAGATCGTGGTGAAAAGATGGCATGAACGTGGCATGTTCGTACAACACGAATCGGTCAACAACTGGTACAATTTACAAGAACAAGGACCAGATTATGGAACATGTTAAGAGTTCTGTGCCTATGCAGTTGACGATTATTAGCAAAAGGGGGAAACTGATTATGGAGATGGAAAAACTTCTGAGCACATGGATTGAACACCAGAGGCAGACACAGGCACCGCTTAGCTTCATGCTCATACAACAGAAGGCTAAGTGCCTTTTTGAGGATTTAGTGGCTAAGGCTAGGAAAGATGTTACTGATGAGACCTTTTCAGCGAGTTATGGTTGGTTTCATTGGTTCAAGAAACGTTCCAATTTGCACCACGTGTCAGTTAGCGGCGAGGCAGTAAGCGCTGACAAAGAAGCAGCAGAAAAGTTCCCAGACATGCTTAGAGAAATAATTGAGAAGGAAGGCTACACCTCTCAGAAAATTTTTAATGTTAATGAGGCTGGCCTGTTCTGGAAAAAAAAATTGCCAGAAAAACACATCAGTCATGAGGAGAAGACACTGCCAGGATTCAAAGCTGCGAAAGACAGGCTGATGCTACTACTAGGTGGCAATGCTTCAGGCAACTTGCAGCTAAAACCGCTGTTAGTTTACTGTGCTGCCAATCCACGTGCTCTGAAAAATGTGACAAAAAGTGCTCTACCCGTCATCTGCATGTCGAATGCTAAAGCCAGGGTCACTCTCACTGTTTTTGAGGACTGATTCTTTCACCACTTTATTCCTGAGGTCAAGCTGTATTGCCGGGAGAAAGGAATTCCTTTTAGGATTCTCTTAATCTTGGATAATGCCCCAAGCATCCACCCCACTTGGATGATTTCCACCTGGATGTGCAAATTATGTACCTACCCCCTACAACAACCTCACTTCTTCAGCCAATGGATCAAGGTGTAATAGCCAATTTCAAGAAATATTACACTTGTCAGACCTAGACAAGAGTTGAAGGAGGTGGATGACTCTGGTGTCACCTTACATGACTTTTGGAAGGGCTACAACATCTACAACTGTGTTAAAAATATTGATGCTGCGTGGCGCTAAGTGATGACTAGAGATATGAAGGGTGTGTGGAAGGCATTATGTCCACAATTTCTCAACAGCTTCGAGGGCTTTCATCCGGCAGAGGATGCAAAAGATATTGTCGCCAGTCTCGTTGGCCTTAGTGAGAAACTTCATCTGGACCTAGAGGAAGAAGGCTTTGAGGAGCTGTTTGAGTCACAATCTGAGGAGCTGACAAATGAAGATTTGATGGAGCTGAAGAGATGCAGTGTAAGGAAGAGCAAGAGGAACAAGACGAAACTGTTCCTTCTAAAACATTTGAGATGAAAATGATGACTAAAGCAGCTTCTCTTATAGAGAGAGGTCTCTGTATGTTTGAGCATCAGGACCCCAATATTGAGAGATTCTCAAAGGTTTCAACTGGTGTTAACAATTCTATCTCTTGCTACTGTCTTACATATGATAAGAGAAAAACAGTGCAAACTTTCTTAGATAAATTCTTCAGACCAGTGCCTTCTACCTCAATAGCCTCTTCAGATGTTGAAGAAACCCAGGCTTACAAAACCCTGACTGATGATGCATTTGAAGACGAAGTGTATGAGGTTGAAGACCCTCTGCCCCAGTAGCCCCACACAACCTCCGATCTTCCTCTCACCCATCACCTCAAGTTTCTTGTACCAATTAAAAAGATAAGTTTTTTATTACAGTATGTATTTATTATTAAAATATGATTTAGTATTTAGAACCATATATTACTGATACTGTACAACACTGTCTAAGTTTTCAATGAACAATGGTGCAGAGAGAACAATAATAATAAGGATAATATTAAAAACAACAATAATCATAACAATAGAAAAACAGCAAAATAACGACTTATGAACAATTCAAGATACGAACAGCCTTCTGGAACATGTTCATAAGTTGGGGGGTGTCCGTACATGCTGCTGTATAGGGGAAAATGTGGCATGTGCCATGGTCTTAACTCTCTGCTTCACAGTGAGCTTCAGAGCAAGTCCACTGACTTATGGGTTGGTGGGTGTAAGCATGAGAGCTAGTGGGGGAGAGAGAGCAAGTGAGGATAATGTACTGGGTGAAGAAGGGTGAATGGCCGGCAGGTGCATGCTGTTGATGCCATCCCACGTTCCCTTCACCCACTGTACATCCTATGTGGCAGTGGAGTGAATAGTCAGATGGGCATTGGTGAGGGGATGGGTAGAGGCAAGTGGGTGAGGATATGCAGGTGAGGGCAAGTGATTGGGAGGGAGGTGTATACAAGCATGGTGGAGAGGTGGGGGAATCATGGAGGGAGAATATGGGTGAAGGGTAACTGTGGGAGATGGGTGAAGGTGGGGGGGGGTGCCTGATATTGAGTCCACAGTCGTCCTCTAGGCCACTTCTGGGGTCACTTCCCTAGCCACTTCCCTAGCTTAAATATAGATTTACATACAGAAAAGAATGCCAAATAAATGTAAAGCACAAATAAAATATGTATAAATGAACATTTAACATCACACTTACCTTTATTGAAGACTCTTGTTGGTGTATGGCAGACGAGGCAGAGGGAGGGGAGGCGAGTTTTTTGTTGGAGAATATGACACTAATATCAACTCTATGGCTTATTTATCTATCACAATTCAACTAATATGACATAATAAACAATATTAATAACATAGAAACATGGAATATACTCTAGAATGAATAAAATAAGTCATGTATGTCATGAGAGGTGTTGTGTTGTTGTTGGGTGTATAAGGGCCACTGAGAGCATAAGCTGTCCATAATGGTGGTGAAGCAGCAGCTGAGGCGGTGGTGTTTTCTGTAGCCCTATATAACTCCAACAACATTGGAGGAGTTAGTAGAATTGCTGAATCACTGAAAAAGGCACCCTCTACCACCATCACAACCACTACCACCCTCTACCACCATCACAACCACTACAACCCTCTACCACCATCACAACCACTACCACCCTCTACCACTATCACAATCTACCACCCTCTACCACATCACTATCAACTGCTACACCCACTACTCCCTCACCACCATCTTTACCACCCTCTACCACTAAAACTGCTACACCTACCACACCACTTTGTATTTTTCTCAAACTTTTTCCTAAATTATGTGTGTTTCTCACATTGTTTACCAAAGGGCTGGCACTAAAAGCTTTCTTTGGAGCCATGCTGGCTTATTTAGCATTTGCAAGCACTAAAATGAATGGAATATTATGACATGTATCGTATGAACTCGTGGGATCATCCTCACTCACTGATAAAACAATGGCACACTGGCTGGGAGTGCAGTGTGAGGCTGCTCAGAGCTGTGCATATGTGTCCAAGACAAACGACTATTTGCGAGTCAAATGACGATTTTCGAGTCAATGTTTTGACGAAAAAAAGTTATGATTTTTTAAAATTATGACTTTCGAGCATTACGAAAAACGAGGGTCCACTGTAAATGTAAAGCACTAAGAAAATGTATAAATGAATATTTAACATCACACTTACCTTTATTGAAGACTCTTGTTGGTGTATGACAGATGGGGCAGAGGGAGGGGAGGCGAGTTTATTGTTGGAGAATATGGCGCTAATATAAACTCTACGGCTTATTTCCTCTTTCTTTCAACACACTGGCCGTATCCCACCGAGGTGGGGTGGCACAAAAAGAAAAACAAAAGTTTCTCTTTTTAAATTTATTAATTTATACAGGAGAAGGGGTTACTAGCCCCTTGCTCCCGGCATTTTAGTCGCCTCTTACAACAAGCATGGCTTACGGAGGAAGAATTCTGTTCCACTTCCCCATGGAGGTAAGAGGAAATAAACAAGAACAAGAACTAGTAAGAAAATAGAAGAAAACCCAGAGGGGTGTGTATATACTATATGCTTGTACATGTATGTGTAGTGCGACCTAAGTGTAAGTAGAAGTAGCAAGACGTACCTGAAACCTTGCATGTTCATGAGACAGAAAAATGGACACCATCAATCCTACCATCATGTAAAACAATTACAGGCTTTCGTTTTACACTCACTTGGCAGGACGGTAGTACCTCCCTGGGCGGTTGCTGTCTACCAACCTACTGCCTAGGATGGCTTATTTATCACAATTCAACTAGGACATAAACAATATTAATAACATAGAAACATGGAATATACTCTAGAATGAATAAGTAAGTCATTATGAATGCCACAAGAGGTGTTCTGTTGTTGTTGGGTGCACCAGGGCCACTGTGAGCATAAGCCGTCCATAATGGTGGTGAAGCAGCAGCTGAGGCGGCAGTGTTTTCTGTAGCCCTATATAACACCAACCACATTGGAGGAGTTAGTAGAATCGGTAAATCACTGAAGAAGGCACCCTCTACCACCATTACAACCACAACCACCTTCTACCACCCTCCACCACTATCACAACTGCTACCATCACTACCACCTTCTACCACCATCACTACCACCCTCTACCCTATCACAACCACTACCACCCTATACCACTATCACAACTGCTACCACCCTCTACCACCATCATTACCACCCTTTACCACTATCACAACTGGTACCACTCTACCACCGCCACTTTCGAATTTTTCTACAAACTTTTTCTTAAATTATATGTTTCTCACATTCTTTACCAAAGGGCTGGCACTAGAAGCTTTCTTTGTAGCCATGGTGGCTTATTTAGCAGTTGCAAGCACTAAAACGAATGGAATATTATGAAATGTATTGCATGAATCTTGGGATCATCCTCACTCACTGATAAACAATGGCACACTGGCTGGGAATGGAGTGTGAGGCTGCTCGGGGCCGTGCACATGCCTCTGGGACAAATGACTATTTGTGAATCAAATGATGATTTGTGAGTCATTGTTTTGATGACAAAAAGTTACGATTTCTGAAAATTACGACTTTCAAGCCTTATGAAAAACGAGGGTCCACTGTATACACGTTCTTATCGCTAATGCCCCAAACGTATATTTAAGTTTCATTTTTCCTGCCTCCAAATTCAGCACAACTGGCCTGAGATGCCTGGTCAGCATAGAATGGGTCTTAACACTTGTGCACAATAATAAAAAAATATGGGAGCACTTAGCATCTTGTTGAAGCGCCAGTTAAACTGAGCACCAGCTAGAGAAAACAGTGCGGCAAACACCAAGGATTCACTGATGTCATGTCATATTAACACTCCCCTTTTAAGAGGAAAGTGATGCTGACCATGAGTTTAGTGGCTTTGAGGTGGATGTGGCCACAAGTGGTCGAGGAAATATCAAAAACCCTGACAATAACCCATGTGCAACATTTGTGCAATACCCTTTCAGAATGTCTTACAACCTATGCCCTAAGTAAAGAGAAACAATTCGGGAACATGTAACAAGTGTTCAGCAGGCTGGCTGGCTGGCTATCTCTGTATGTCAATCTGTCTGTATCTATGTCTATCTCTATCTCGGTCTATCTGTTTCACAGGTACACATGAATACAATTATACATAGTTTAAATTACCTAGGATAACCCAAAAAATCCAAAGTGCTATACAGTGGACCCTCGACCAGCAATGGCATCGATTAACAATAAATCCGACTAGCGATACATTTTAACGCAAAAATTTTGCCTCAACTAGCGCTAAAAAACCCGACCAACGCTATTCGTTCCGTTCGAGACGCGTCCACTTTGGCCTGAGCGCGCCTCACTTGTCCCATGGGTGCCAGTGTTTACAAGCCAGCCAGCCACCGCGGTCACTTCCAAACATACAATTGGAACATTTCATATTATCACAGCCTTTGTAGTGATTGCACCTGCAAAATAAGTGACCATGGGCCCCAAGAAAGCTTCTAGTGCCAACCCTACAGCAAAAAGGGTGAGAATTACTATGGAGATGAAGAAAGAGATCATTGTTAAGTATGAAAGTGGAGTACGTGTCTCCGAGCTGGTCAGGTTGTACACAAAATCCCAATCAACCATCGCTACTATTGTGGGCAAGAAAACGGCAATCAAGGAAACTGTTCTTGCCAAAGGTGCAACTATGTTTTCGAAACTGAGATCACAAGTGATAGAAGATGTTGAGAGACTGTTATTGGTGTGGATAAACGAAAAACAGATAGCAGGAGATAGCATCTCTCAAGCGATCATATGTGAAAAGGCTAGGCAGTTGCATGACGATTTAATTAAAAAAAATGCCAGCAACTAGTGGTGATGTGAGTGAATTCAAGGCCAGCAAAGGTTGGTTTGAGAGATTTAAGAAGCGTAGTGGCATTCATAGTGCGATAAGGCATGGTGAGGCTGCCAGTTCGGACCACAAAGCAGCTGAAAAATATGTGCAGGAATTCAAGGAGTACATAGACAGTGAAGAATTAAAACCTGAACAAGTGTTTAATTGTGACGAAACAGGCCTGTTTTGGAAGAAAATGCCAAGCAGGAGGTACATTACTCAAGAGGAAAAGGCACTCCCAGGACACAAGCCTATGAAAGACAGGCTTACTCTGTTGATGTGTGCTAATGCTAGTGGTGATTGCAAAGTGAAGCCTTTATTGGTGTATCACTCTGAAACTCCCAGAGTGTTCAGGAAAAACAATGTCGTCAAGGCAAATTTGTGAGTGCTGTGGAGGGCAAACAGTAAGGCATGGGTCACTAGTGACTTTCTACGACTGGTTACGCCATGCATTTGCCCCACTGTGAAAAATTACCTAATTGAAAAGAAATTAGACCTTAAGTGCCTCCTGGTATTAGACGATGCTCCTGGTCATCCTTCAGACTTGGCAGAGTGACTTTCTAGGGACATGAGCTTCATTAAGGTCAAGTTTTTGCCTCCTAATACCACTCCTCTCCTGCAGCCCATGGACCAGCAGGTCATTTCCAACTTTAAGAAACTGTACACAAACTGCTATGTTTGAAAGGTGCTTTGTAGTGACCTCAGAAACTCAACTGACTCTAAGAGAGTTTTGGAAAGATCACTTTAGCATCCTCAATTGTGTAAACATTATAGGTAAGGCTTGGAAGGAAGTGGCTAAGAGGACCTTGAACTCTGCTTGGAAAAAACTATGGCCAGAATGTGTAGACAAAAGGGATTTTGAAGGGTTTGAGGCTAACCCTGAGACTCCTAAGCCAGTTGAGGAATCCATTGTGGCATTGGGGAAGTCACTATCCTCATAAAAGCTCTTTACAGCATTTAGTAACTTACCACCTATTCCATATACTTGCAACATCTGCCACATTGCTCCTCTATCCACTCTATCATATGCCTTTTCTAAATCCATAAATGCAATAAAAACTTCCCTACCTTTATCTAAATACTGTTCAGATAGAGGAGCAATGTGGCAGATGTTGCAAGTATATGGAATAGGTGGTAAGTTACTAAATGCTGTAAAGAGCTTTTATGAGGATAGTGAGGCTCAGGTTAGGGTGTGTAGAAGAGAGGGAGAATACTTCCCGGTAAAAGTAGGTCTTAGACAGGGATGTGTAATGTGTTCATGGTTGTTTAATATATTTATAGATGGGGTTGTAAAAATAGTAAATGCTAGGGTGTTCAGGAGAGGGGTGGGATTAAATTATGGGGAATCAAATTCAAAATGGGAATTGACACAGTTACTTTTTGCTGATGATACTGTGCTTATGGGATATTCTAAAGAAAAATTGCAAAGGTTAGTGGATGATTTTGAGATGTGTGTAAAGGTAGAAGTTGAAAGTGAACATAGAAAAGAGTAAGGTGATGAGGGTATCAAATGATTTAGACAAAGAAAAATGGATACAAATTGGGGAGGAGGAGTATGGAAGAAGTGAATGTTTTCAGATACTTGGGAGTTGACGTGTCGGCGGATGGATTTATGAAGGATGAGGTTAATCATAGAATTGATGAGGGAAAAAAGGTGAGTGGTGCGTGAGGTATATGTGGAGTCAAAAAACGTTATCTATGGAGGCAAAGAAGGGAATGTATGAAAGTATAGTAGTACCAACACTCTTATATGGATGTGAAGCTTGGTGGTAAATGCAGCAGCGAGGAGACGGTTGGAGCAGTGGAGATGTCCTGTCTAAGGGCAATGTGTGGTGTAAATATTATGCACAAAATTCAGAGTGTGGAAATTAGGAGAAGGTGTGGAGTTAATAAAAGCATTAGTCAACGGGCAGAAGAGGGGTTGTTGAGGTGGTTTGGTCATTTAGAGAGAATGGATCAAAGTAGAATGACATGGAAAGCATATAAATCTATAGGGAAGGAAGGAGGGGTAGGGGTCGTCCTCGAAAGGGTTGGAAAGAGGGGGTAAAGGAGGTTTTGTGGGCGAGGGGCTTGGACTTCCAGCAAGCGTGCATGAGCGTGTTAGATAGGAGTGAATGGAGGCGAATGATACTTGGGACCTGACGATCTGTTGGAGTGTGAGCAGGGTAATATTTAGTGAAGGGATTCAGGGAAACCGGTTATGTTCATATAGTCGGACTTGAGTCCTGGAAATGGGAAGTACAATGCCTGCACTTTAAAGGAGGGGTTTGGGATATTGGCAGTTTGGAGGGATATGTTGTGTATCTTTATACGTATATGCTTCTAAACTGTTGTATTCTGAGCACCTCTGCAAAAGCAATGATAATGTGCGAGTGTGGTGAAAGTGTTGAATGATGATGAAAGTATTTTCTTTTTGGGGATTTTCTTTCTTTTTTGGGTCACCCTCCCTCGGTGGGAGACGGCTGACTTGTTGAGAGAGAGAAAAAAAAAAAAAAAAATATGTTTCAATGATCTACACATCCCCTACCCACTCTGAAGCCTCCTTGCTCATCCGCAATCCTACATTCTGTCTTACCTCTAATTCTTTCGATTATAACCCTACCGTATACTTTTCCTGGTATACTCAGTAAACTTATTCCTCTATAATTTTTACAATCTCTTTTGTCCCCCTTCCCTTTATATAAAGGGACTATACATGCTCTCCGCCAATCCCTAGGTACCTTCCCCTCTTTCATACATTTATTAAACAAAAGTACCAACCACTCCAACACTATATCCCCCCCCCCTGATTTTAACATTTCTGTCATGATCCCATCAGTTCCATCAGTAATGCCTCATGTACCTCCACCACACTTACATTCTGCTCTTCTTCACTCCTAAAAGATGGTATACCTCCCTGGCCAGTGCATGAAATTACCGCCTCCCTTTCTTCCTCAACATTTAAAAGTTCCTCAAAATATTCTCGCCATCTACCTAATACCTCCATCTCCCCATCTACTAACTCCCCTAATCTGTTTTTAACTGACAAATCCATACTTTCCCTAGGCTTTCTTAACTTGTTTAACTCACTCCAAAATTTTTTCTTATTTTCATTAAAATTTCTGGACAGTGCCTCTCCCACTCTATCATCTGCTCTCCTTTTGCACTCTCTCGCCACTCTCTTCACCTTTCTTTTACTCTCCATATACTCTGCTCTTCTTATAACACTTCTGCTTTGTAAAAACCTCTCATAAGCTATCTTTTTCTCTTTTATCACACCCTTTACTTCATCATTCCACCAATTACTCCTCTTTCCTCCTGCCCCCACCCTCCTATAACCACAAACTTCTGCCCCACATTCTAATACTGCATTTTTAAAACTATTCCAACCCTCTTCAACCCCCCCACTACTCATCTTTGCACTAGCCCACCTTTCTGCCAATAGTCGCTTATATCTCCCCCGAACTTCCTCCTCCCTTAGTTTATACACTTTCCACTCCCTCTTACTTGTTGCCACCTTCCTCTTTTCCCATCTACCTCTTACTCTAACTGTAGCTACAACTAAATAATGATCCGATATATCAGTTGCCCCTCTATAAACATGTACATCCTGGAGCCTACCCATCAACCTTTTATCCACCAATACATAATCTAACAAACTACTTTCATTACGTGCTACATCATACCTTGTATATTTATTTATCCTCTTTTTCATAAAATATGTATTACTTATTACCAAATTTCTTTTTACACATAGCTCAATTAAAGGCTCCCCATTTACATTTACCCCTGGCACCCCAAATTTACCTACTACTCCCTCCATAACATTTTTACCCACTTTAGCATTGAAATCCCCAACCATCATTACTCTCACACTTGATTCAAAACTCCCCACGCATTCACTCAACATTTCCCAGAATCTCTCTCTCTCTCTCCTCTACACTTCTCTCTTCTCCAGGTGCATACACGCTTACTATAACCCACTTTTCACATCCAATCTTTATTTTACTCCACATAATCCTTGAATTTATACATTTGTAGTCCCTCTTTTCCTGCCATAGCTTATCCTTCAACATTATTGCTACTCCTTCTTTAGCTCTAACTCTATTTGAAACCCCTGACCTAATCCCATTTATTCCTCTCCATTGAAACTCTCCCACCCCCTTCAGCTTTGTTTCACTTAAAGCCAGGACATCCAGTTTCTTCTCATTCATAACATCCACAATCATCTCTTTCTTATCATTTGCACAACATCCATGCACATTCAGACTTCCCACTTTGACAATTTTCTTCTTCTTATTCTTTTTAGTAATCTTTACAGGAAAAGGGGTTACTAGCACTAAACCCCAAGGGTCGTGAATTGCTATATACAGTGGTCCCTCAATAATCGTCCATAATCTGTTCCTGGAAGTGGGACTATTATCGAAATATTCGATTTTCGAATCAATTTTCCCCATAAGAAATAATGTAAATCCAATTAATTCGTTCCAGACACCCAGAAGTATCAACAACAATTTTTTTTTTTACCTAAAAGATAGATTTACATGCACAAAAAATGAATATTCAACATGACAGTTACCTTTATTGAAATCTGTTGTTGATGAATGGAAGACAGGGAGGAGGAGAGAGGAAAGAGAGGTTATTTGGAAGGAGAATCCCCCTCCATAAGGACTCTAGGGCACTAATAAAATGTATAAATGAACATTGGTAATAGGGGTAGTTGATGAGTGGAACGGTCTGCCTAGTAGGGTGATCGAAGCTAAAACATTGGGTAGTTTCAAATTTAGGCTGGATAAATACACGAGTGAGAGGGGTTGGATTTGAGTCGGACTTGCACCTGAGCTTATTGCTTGGGTAGCATTTGTTCTGTTAGTGGGTTGGATTTGTGAAGGACCAGCCTAGTATGGGCCAACAGGCTTATTGCAGTGTTCCTCCTTTCCAATGTTCTAAAAGCTATGGCTTGGGTAGTTTCAAATTTAGGTTGGATAAATACACGAGTGAAAGGGGTTGGATTTGAGTCGGACTTGCACCTGAGTTTATTGCTTGGGTACCCAGCATTTGTTCTGTTAGTGGATTGGATTTGTGAAGGACCGGCCTAGTATGGGCCAACAGGCTTATTGAAAGTCCCAAATGAGTGGATAGAGTTATCAGAGCTTATTTCTTGGGTAGCATTGAGGACTGGGTTATGAAAATGTTTCGTTAGTGGGATGAATTGTAAAGGACCTGCCGAGCATGGGCCAACAGGCCTGCTGCAGTGATCCTCCTTTCTTATGTTCTTATGTTCATCAACCACTATCACAACTGCTTCCACTCTACCACCACCATCTTTGTATTTTTCTACAAACTTTTTCATAAATTATGTGTTTCTCACATTCTTTACCAAAGGGCTGGCACTAGAAGCTTTCTTTGGAGCCATGGTAGCTTATTTAGCACTTGCAAGCACTAAAATCAATGAAATATTATGAAATATTTCGTAGGAGCATGTGAGGGGACCGTCACTCACTGGTAAACAATGGCACACTGGCTGGGAAGGCAGGCCCAGGCGGCTCAGAGAGTGAGTACCCGTCCCGGATGAAGGACGATTAGCGAGTTAACGAGCCATTTGCGAGCCAATATTTGACGAAAAAACAGGACTATTTCTGAAATGGACGACTTTCAGGCCGGACGATTATTGAGGGACCACTGTATAGAGTAAAGGCATACGAAAAGAATATTTTTCTACAGTTATCCCCCAGTTTGACTAGAGAAAACGTAATTCTTCCGACAATTCCTACACAGCTGCTTGGTAAACAAATATCATATTTACGTCAATTTTTATTCTGTGAGTGTATGTATCATGTTTATATGCTATGTAATGGGTTTCATGTATAATTTTGAGGAAAATATCATAGATGGATTAATGAAAATGCCTATATTGATGTAAAATAAGACATTTAGTGTGCCAAAGAGTGGTTATTATTACGTAGTATTGGCTTCATGAGTAGAGAGAGACAGCGATTTTAATGTGTACCTGCACACCAGCACAGTGTGTAAGTATATTTAAGTATAGGTACACTTAAGTATAATTATCAGAGTACATATAAAATATGCAGTAACTTTAAAACACTTGAAATTTTGGAAAGTTTCCTGACATAATAGATGTGGTCACGGAAAATGTAAACAAACCGGGTGGGGGCGCCATATTTGAAAGACCGCTTGCCGCATAGCAAATTTTGGTCATAATTTGACATCGCCGTATTAGCAGAACGCCGTAAAGCGGGGCCTTACTGTACTTGCAACATCTGCCACATTGCTTCCCTATCCACTCTATTATATGCCTTTTCTAAATCAATAAATGCAATAAAAACTTCCCTACCTTTATCTAAATACTGCTCACATATATGCTTCAATATATACACTTGATCTACACATCCCCTACCCACTCTAAAACCTCCTTGCTTATCCGCAATTCTGCATTCTGTCTTACCTCTAATTCCTTCAACAATAACCCTCCCATACACTTTTCCTGGTATACTCAGTAAACTTATTCCTCTATAGCTTTTACAATCTCTTTTGTCCCCCTTTCCTTTATATAAAGGGACTATACACACACTCCGCCAATCACTAGGTACCTTCCCCTCTTTCATACATTTATTAAAAAAAAATACCAACCACTCCAACACTATGTACCCCCCTACTTTTAACATTTCTGTCATGATCCCGTCAGTTCCAGCTGCTTTACCCCCTTTCATTCTACATAATGCCTCATGCACCTCCCCCACACTCACATCCTGCTCTTCTTCACTCCTAAAAGATGGTATACCTCCCTGGCCAGTGCATGAAATTACCGCCTCCCTTTCTTAGTCGATATTTAAAGGTTCCTCAAAATATTCTCGCCATCTACCCAAAACCTCCATCTCCCCATCTACTAACTCCACTACTCTGTTTTTAACTGACAAATCCATTTGTTCCCTAGGCTTTCTAAACTTGTTTAACTCGCTCCAAAATTTTTTCTTATTTTCATTAAAATTTCTTGACAGTACCTTTCCACTATCATCTGGTTTCCTTTTGCACTCTCTCACCACTCTCTTCACCTTTCTTTTACTCTCCATATACTCTACTCTTCTTATAACACTCCTGTTTTGTAAATACCTCTCATAAGCTACCTTTTTCTCTTTTATCACACCATTTACTTCATCATTCCACCAATCACTCCTCTTTCCTCCTGCACCCACCCTCCTATAACCACAAACTTCTGCTCCCACATTCTAATACTGCATTTTGAAAACCATTCCAACCATCTTCAACCCCCCCCACTACTCATACCTGCACCAGCCCACCTTTCTGCCAACAGTTGCTTATATTTCACCCGAACTTCCTCCTCCCTTAGTTTATACACTTTCACCTCCCTCTTACTTGTTGTTGCCATTTTCCTCTTATCCTC
>NC_069442.1:5616534-5676752 GCF_026875155.1 Cherax quadricarinatus | reverse complement strand
ACATCTGTTGGATGAGTGACGTGATTTGTTTACTCTTGAACATCGGCAAAAATTTGACATTTCTGCTATTTTAAGCTCGGTTTCAAGTCATTTTCAGTACTAAAACCAATCAAAATCATCTCAATTTCTGTAATACAATCTATCAAATGAGACCAAGAAATCACAAATACAACTATAAAAAACCCACGATAAAACACCACAAAGTTGCTCTTTTAATCCAAAATTACGGTCTGTTTTTTTTTCCTCTCGTTATGCACTGTGTGCTGCAGGATTTGTTTTATGTGGTGTACACTTGCCACATAGGTGTATTCTCTCATATCTAGGCCCAAATTTACCGCTCACAGCTTAACTGAATGAGCTGAGCTCATGGCGTAGAACTACGGTTTGGACCCAGAACTCAAAGCTGTAGAACTACGGCACGGACCCTGAAAGGGTTAAATATCTTCCTTTAATTTAATGCTTTTCAGAAATTTTAATTATGCTCATTTTTAGGTATTATGCAAGTAGCAGAAGGTAAGGACATGGAGACTGCTTATTCTTACTTCAAGGAGGCAGCAACTGGCTTCACCTCTCGCAAGCAAAGAGCGCGAGCACTGAAGTATATGCTGCTTTCCAAAATTATGGTGAACAGGTAAATGTACTGAGGCCTCTCATTACCATTATCACTATTACCATTATTCATTGTGCTAAAGATTTTGGATGTTTCTAGTGCTTGTTGGATGCTTTCTTTCAAGGGCCATTGCTCACCATTTTCACAAAATTCTAAGGTTGGTTGTCAGATTAGGCATTGTGTGCCAGGCCAGAGAAAAATGATTCTTGTATGGTATATAATAATGCAACATTTTTTAGACAACATTTTTGCTCAGATGAGCATTTTTCAAGTTATAGAGGGTCTTGCCAATCTCTCACATATATTTTATTGTGTAAAGTATAGTGATACAAAGGTACTGTATTGCAGGATGTCACTGGGTAAAATTCCAGAGTTGGGTGTGTGCACGATGAAGACTGGCGGATAATGTTGCCAGGTCGCTGACAAGTGTTGTTAAAGACGTTTTTTAGAGTTAAGTTCTTTATTGGTACATTTTCTCCATTGGTGGGCTTTTTCCAGTGCAGCAAACCCTCAGTTTAGCAGACTTGATTTAATTAACTTGAGACATATTGGACAAATTTTCCTTCTTTTTCTTTTTAGCAATTATTACAGGAGAAGGGGTTACTAGCCCATTGTTCCCGGCATTTTAGTTGACTTTTACAACACGCATGGCTTACGGAGGAAAGATTCTTATTCCACTTCCCCATGGATATAAAAGGAAAAGCAATAAGAACAAGAACTATTAAGATAAAATCAAAGAAAACTCAGATGAGTGTGTATAAATAAATGTATACATGTATGTTTAGTGTGACCTAAGTGTAAGTAAGTAGAAGTAGCAAGACGTACCTGTAATCTTGCATATTTATGAGACAGACAAAAGACACTAGCAATCCTACCATCATGTAAAACAATTACAGGCTTTCGTTTTACACTCACTTGGTAGGACAGTAGTACCTCCCTGGGTGGTTGCTGTCTACCAACCTACTACTAATACAACAGTTTGGAGGCATATACGTATAAAGATACACATATGCTTCTAAACTGTTGTATTCTGAGCACCTCTGCAAAAAACAGTGATTATGTGTGAGTGAGGTGAAAGTGTTGAATGATGATGAAAGTATTTTCTTTTTGGGGATTTTCTTTCTTTTTTTGGGTCACCCTGCCTCGGTGGGAGACGGCCGACTTGTTGAAAAAAAAAATATATAGGACAAAATTTGCTGGGTCACTTGATTTGAAAATGACTAAGTTTGTTGGTTACTCCATTGTTCATTATTGTTACAGTCACTGCAAAACACTCTCTAGCCACCACAGTCTCCATTGCCAATCAAATGCTTTCCCTTATTAGTCCATTAAATTGAGGGTTTACTGTAAGAAAGCTTACTAGTGGGTGAAACGGTGTACAATAAAGGAATTTACTGCAAATGGTGTCATTATCACCAGAAGTTTGTGTATACAAGAGGGTGTGTGTAGGAGGAAAGAATTGATTGGTGGAATGATGAGATAAAGAGGTGATAAGGGAGAAAAAGTTTGCATATGAGAGGATTTTACAAAGCTGAAGTATACAAGATGGGTGGAGTATATGGAGGGTAAGGGGAGAGAGAGAGAGAGAGAGAGAGAGAGAGAGAGAG
Source organism: Cherax quadricarinatus (assembly GCF_026875155.1). Classification (NCBI taxonomy): domain Eukaryota; kingdom Metazoa; phylum Arthropoda; class Malacostraca; order Decapoda; family Parastacidae; genus Cherax; species Cherax quadricarinatus. The sequence goes on along the minus strand of NC_069442.1, from coordinate 5,674,535 downwards.
AGAGAGAGGTGAGTGAGAGAGAGAGAGAGAGTGTGAGTGAGAGAGAGAGAGAGGTGAGTGAGAGAGAGAGAGGTGAGATGAGAGAGAGAGAGAGAGGTGAGTAGAGAGAGAGAAAAGAGGTGAGTGAGAGAGAGAGAGGTGAGTGAGAGAGAGAGAGGTGAGTGAGAGAGGAGAGAGAGAGGTGAGTGAGGGGTGAGTGAGAGGTGAGTGAGAGGTGAGTGAGGGGTGAGTGAGGGAGTGTAAAAGGAGAGCAAATGATAGTGAGGTGAAGGTCTGTCAGCAAATTTTGCTGAAATTAAGAAAAAGTTTTGGAGATAAATAGGTTAAGAAAGCCTAGGGAACAAGTGGATTTGACAGTTAAAAACAAAATAGGGGAGTTAGTAAATGGGAGTTGGAGGTATTGGGAAGGTGGTGAGAGTATTTTGATGAACTGTTATATATTGATGAAAAGAGGGAGGCAGTGATTTCATGTATTGACTAGGGAGGTATAACATCTATTAGGAGTGAAGAGCCAGATGTGAGTGTAGGGGAGGTGTGTGAGGCATTAGGTAGAATGAAAGGGGGGGTAAAGCAGCAGGAATTGATGGGATCATGATAGAAATGTTAAAAGCGGGAGGGAGGGTGGATATAGTTTTGGAATGGTTGGTATTTTTGCTCATTAAATGTATCAAAGAGGGGAAGGTACCTAGAGATTGATAGTGTGTGTAGTTCCTGTATATGAAGGGATGGGGGGCAAAAAAGTGTAAAAATTATAGGGGAATAAGCCTACTGAGTAGTATAGTAGTAGGTTGGTAAACAGCAACCACCCAGGGAGGTACTACCATCCTGCCAAGTGAGTGTAAAACGAAAGCCTGTAAATGTTTTGCATGATGGTAGGATTCCTGGTGTCTTTTGTCTGTCTCATAAATATGCAAAGTTACAAGTACGTCTTGCTACTTCTACTTACACTTAGGTCACACTAAACATAGATGTAAACATTTATTTATACACATCTGACTTTTCTTTGATTTTATCTTAGTTCTTGTTCTTAGTACTTTTCCTTTTATATCCATGGGGAAGTGGAATAAGAATCTTTCCTCCATAAGCCATGCATGTTGTAAAAGTCAACTAAAATGCCAGGAACAATGGGCAAGTAGCCCCTTTTCCTGTAATAATTACTAAAAAGAATAAGAAGAAGAAAATTGTCAAAGTGAGAGAAGTCTGAATGTGCATGGATGTTGTGCGAATGATAAGAAAGAGATGATTGTGGATGTTATGAATGAGAAGAAGCTGGATGTTCTGGCTTTAAGTGAAACAAAGCTGAAGGGGGGGTGGGTAAGTTTCAGTGGAGAGGAATAAATGGGATTAGGTCAGGGGTTTCTAATAGTTAGAGCTAAAGGAGTAGCAATAATGTTGAAGGATAAGCTGTGGCAGGAAAAGAGGGACTATAAATGTATTAATTCAAGGATTATGTGGAGTAAAATAAAAGTTGGATGTGAGAAGTGGGTTATAGTAAGTGTATATGTACCTGGGGAAGAGAGAAGTATAGAGGAGAGAGAGATTTTGGGAGATGTTGAGTGAATGTGTGGGGAGTTTTGAACCAAGTGTGAGAGTACTTGTGGTTGAGGATTTTAATGCTAAAGTGGGTAAAAATGTGGAGGGAGTAGTAGGTAAATTTGGGGTGCCAGGGGTAAATGAAAATGGGGAGCCTTTAATTGAGCTATGTGTAGAAAGAGGTTTGGTAATAAGTAATACATATTTTATGAAAAAGAGGATAAATAAATATATAAGGTATGATGTAGCACGTAATGAAAGTAGTTTGTTAGATTATGTATTGGTGGATAAAAGGTTGATGGGTAGGCTCCAGGATGTACACGTTTATAGAGGGGCAACTGATATATCGGATCATTATCTGATTGTAGCTACAGTTGGAATAAGAGGTAGATGGGATAAGAGGAAAATGGCAACAACAAGTAAGAGGGAGGTGAAAGTGTATAAACTAAGGGAGGAGGAAGTTCGGGTGAAATATAAGCAACTGTTGGCAGAAAGGTGGGCTGGTGCAGGTATGAGTAGTGGGGGGGGTTGAAGATGGTTGGAATGGTTTTCAAAATGCAGTATTAGAATGTGGGAGCAGAAGTTTGTGGTTATAGGAGGGTGGGTGCAGGAGGAAAGAGGAGTGATTGGTGGAATGATGAAGTAAATGGTGTGATAAGAGAAAAAGGTTTGCTTATGAGAGGTATTTACAAAACAGGAGTGTTATAAGAAGAGTAGAGTATATGGAGAGTAAAAGAAAGGTGAAGAGAGTGGTGAGAGAGTGCAAAAGGAAACCAGATGATAGTGGGAAAGGTACTGTCAAGAAATTTTAATGAAAATAAGAAAAAATTTTGGAGCGAGTTAAACAAGTTTAGAAAGCCTAGGGAACAAATGGATTTGTCAGTTAAAAACAGAGTAGTGGAGTTAGTAGATGGGGAGATGGAGGTTTTGGGTAGATGGCGAGAATATTTTGAGGAACCTTTAAATATCGACTAAGAAAGGGAGGCGGTAATTTCATGCACTGGCCAGGGAGGTATACCATCTTTTAGGAGTGAAGAAGAGCAGGATGTGAGTGTGGGGGAGGTGCGTGAGGCATTATGTTTGAATGAAAGGGGGTAAAGCAGCTGGAACTGACGGGATCATGACAGAAATGTTAAAAGTAGGGGGACACATAGTGTTGGGGTGGTTGGTATTTTTGTTTAATAAATGTATGAAAAGAGGGGAAGGTACCTAGTGATTGGCGGTGTGTGTGTATAGTCCCTTTAATAAAGGAAAGGGGGACAAAAGAGATTGTAAAAGCTATAGAGGAATAAGTTTACTGAGTATACCAGGAAAAGTGTAATGGGAGGGTTATTGTTGAAGGAATTAGAGGTAAGACAGAATGCAGAATTGCGGATAAGCAAGGAGTTTTAGAGTGGGTAGGGGATGTGTAGATCAAGTGTATATAATGAAGCATATATGTGAGCAGTATTTAGATAAAGGTAGGGAAGTTTTTTATTGCATTTATTGATTTAGAAAAGGCATATAATAGAGTGGATAGGGAAGCAATGTGGCAGATGTTGCAAGTACAGTAAGCCCCCGCTTTACGGCGTTCTGCTAATATGGCGATGTCAAATTATGACCAAAATTTGCTATGCGGCAAGCGGTCTTTCAAATATGGCGCCCCCACCCGGTTTGTTTACATTTTCCGTGACCACATCTATTATGTCAGGAAACTTTCCAAAATTTCAAGTGTTTTAAAGTTACTGCATATTTTATATGTACTCTGATAATTATACTTAAGTGTACCTATACTTAAATATACTTACACACTGTGCTGGTGTGCAGGTACACATTAACCCTTTCAGGGTCCGTCCCGTAGATCTACGGCTTTACATTCAGGGTCCAAACCGTAGATCTACGCCATGAGCTCAGCTCACTCTGATAAACTGTGAGTGGTACATTTGGGCCTAGATATGAGAGAATACATCTATGTGGTATGTGTGCACCACATAAAACAGATCCTGCAGCACACTGTGTATAATGAGAGAAAAAAAATGAAATCATGATTTTTCAAATTAAAACAGCAACTTTGCAGTGTTTTTCGTATGTTTTTTATATTTTGTATTTGCGATTTCTTGGTCTCATTTTGATAGAATGGAAGACATATATACAGAAATAGAGATAAATTTTGATTGGTTTTAAGCACGGGAAATGGCTTGAAACTGAGCTCAAAGTAGCAGAAATGTTAAATTTTTGCCGATATTCAAGAGTAAACAAACGACCTCACACGTCTAATACACGTCAGCTGGTGGGTCTAATAAAAAACCCACAAATATGGTGATGATATTTATACAATTATTACAGTATTGCATAACAGTAAATTTTCTATTTTTTGGTGTGAATAAAAATTCATTATGTGAATAAAAAATCAAAAGGGAAAATTTATTTTGAAAAGCCTCAAAACATAACTAATGAACAAGGAAATGTTAGTTTAGTGCCAGGAATGCCTACTTTTTTAAATTCTGGACCCTATTTTGAAATTAGAATATTTTGAACTTTGTGTTAAATTGGCCAAATTAACAATTTCCGATCACTTTATTTTGTAGTTGAAACAGTTTGACTTGGCGATTTCTTGTGCTCAATCGATAGAATAGAAGTAATACTAGTGAAATAGCTAAGAATTTGGTTGATTGGAATAATGTAATTGGCCAAAATGGGAGTCAAAGTCGGCAAAATCGCCGATTCGTAAATATCGCTGACACATCAAAATTCGCGAGAGCATAATTTCGTCAATTTTCCACCAAATTTCGTACTTTTTGTTTTATTACCTTCACAAAAAGATTCTCTACGATTTCATAAGAAAAAATAACAAATTTTTTTTTTTTAAATTCTTGGACACTGGTGCGTGACTCCAGATTTGGGCCTTGGACCCTGAAAGGGTTAAAATCGCTGTCTCTCTCTACTCATGAAGCCAATACTACGTAATAATAACCACTCTTTGGCACACTAAATGTCTTATTTTACATCAATATAGGCATTTTCATTAATCCATCTATGATATTTTCCTCAAAATTATACATGAAACCCATTACATAGCATATAAACATGATACACTCACAGAATAAAAATTGACGTAAATATGATATTTGTTTACCAAGCAGCTGTGTAGGAATTGTCGGAAGAATTACGTTTTCTCTAGTCAAACTGGGGATAACTGTAGAAAAATATTTTTTTCGTATGCCTTTACTCTATACAGTGGTCCCTCAATAATCGTCCGGCCTGAAAGTCGTCCATTTCAGAAATAGTCCTGTTTTTTCGTCAAATATTGGCTCGCAAATGCTCGTTAACTCGCAAATTTCGTCCTTCATCCGGGACGGGTACTCACTCTCTGAGCCGCCTGGGCCTGCCTTCCCAGCCAGTGTGCCATTGTTTACCAGTGAGTGAGGGTCCCCCTCACATGCTCCTACGAAATATTTCATAATATTTCATTGATTTTAGTGCTTGCAAGTGCTAAATAAGCTACCATGGCTCCAAAGAAAGCTTCTAGTGCCAGCCCTTTGGTAAAAAAATGTGAGAAACACATAATTTTTTAAAAAATTTTTGTAGAAAAATACAAAGATGGTGGTGTAAGTGGAAGCAGTTGTGATAGGGGTTGATAAACATAAGAAAGGAGGATCACGGGCAGCAGGCCTGTTGGCCCATGCTCGGCAGTCCTTTAAAATTTCCCATCCCACTAACGAAACATTTTTCATAACCCAGTCCTCAATGCTACCCAAGAAATAAGCTCTGATAACTCTATCCACTCTTTTGGACTTTCAATAAGCCTGTTGGCCCATACTAGGCCGGTCCTTCACAAATCCAATCCACTAACAGAACAAATGCGGGGTACCCCAAGCAATAAACTCAGGTGCAAGTCCGACTCAAATCCAACCCCTTTCACTCGTGTATTATCCAACCTAAATTTGAAACTACCCAAGCCATAGCTTTTAGAACATTGGAAGGAGGAACACTGCAATAAGCCTGTTGGCCCATACTGGGCTGGTCCTTCACAAATCCAACCCACTAACAGAACAAATGCTACCCAAGCAATAAGCTCAGGTGCAAGTCCGACTCAAATCCAACCCCTCTCACTCGTGTATTTATCCAGCCTAAATTTGAAACTACCCAATGTTTAGCTTCGATCACCCTACTAAGGCAGACCGTTCCACTCATCAACTACCCCTATACCAATGTTCATTTATACATTTTATTAGTGCCCTAGAGTCCTTATGGAGGGGGATTCTCCTTCCAAATAACCTCTCTTTTCCTCTCTCCTCCTCCCTGTCTTCCATTCATCAACAACAGATTTCAATAAAGGTAACTGTCAGTTGAATTTGTTCATTTTTTGTGCATGTAAATCATCTTTTAGGTAAAAAAAAAATTGTTTTGATACTTCTGGGTGTCTGGAACGAATTAATTGGATTTACATTATTTTTTATGGGGAAAATTGATTCGAAAATCGAATATTTCGATAATAGCCCCCATTTCCAGGAACAGATTATGGACGATTAATGGGGGACCACTGTAAAAAAGCAATTCACGACCCTTGTGGTTTAGTGCTAGTAACCCCTTTTCCTGTAAAGATTACTAAAAAGAATAAGAAGAAGAAAATTGTCAAAGTGGGAAGTCTGAATGTGCATGGATGTTGTGCAAATGATAAGAAAAAAGATGATTGTGGATGTTATGAATGAGAAGAAACTGGATGTCCTGGCTTTAAGTGAAACAAAGCTGAAGGGGTGGGAGAGTTTCAATGGAGAGGAATAAATGGATTAGGGCAGGGGTTTCAAATAGAGTTAAAAGCTAAAGAAGGAGTAGCAATAATGTTGAAGGATAAGCTATGGCAGGAAAAGAGGGACTACAAATGTAATAAATTCAAGGATTATGTGGAGTAAAATAAAGATTGTATGTGAAAAGTGGGTTATTAAGCGTGTATCCACCTGGGGAAGAGAGAAGTGTAGAGGAGAGAGAGAGAGAGATTCTGGGAAATGTTGAGTGAATGCTGGGGAGTTTTTAATCAAGTGTGAGAGTAATGATGCTTGGGGAAATTTTAATGCTAAAGTGGGTAAAAATGTTAGGAGGGAGTAGTAGGTAAATTTGGGGTGCCAGGGGGAAATGTAAATGGGGAGCCTTTTAATTGAGCTATGTGTAAAAAGAAATTTGGTAATAAGTAATACATATTTTATGAAAAAGAGGATAAATTTAAAAATACAAGGTATGATTAGCACGTAATGAAAATAGTTTGTTAGATTATGTATTGGTGGGTAAAAGGTTGATGGGGAGGCTCCAGGATGACATGTTTATAGAGGGGCAACTGATATATCGGATCATTATTTATTTTAGCTACAGTTAGAGTAAAGGTAATGGGAAAAGAAAGGGAAAGGGGGCAACAACAAGTAAGAGGGAGGTGAAAGTGTATAAACTAAGGGAGGAGGGAAATTCGGGGGAGATATAAGCGACTATTGGCAAAAGGTGGGCTAGTGCAAAGATGAGTAGTGGGGGGGGTTGAAGAGGGTTTTGGAATAGTTTTAAAAAAGCAGTATTAGAATGTGGGGCAGAAATTTTTGGTTATAGGAGGGTGGGGGGAGGGGGAAAGAGGAGTAATTGGTGGAATGATGAAGTAAAAGGGGGTGATAAAAGAGAAAAAGATAGCTTATGAGAGGTTTTTACAAAGCAGAAGTGTTATAAGAAGAGCAGAGTATATGGAGTAAAAGAAAGGTGAAAGAAATGGCGAGAGAGTGCAAAAGGAGAGCAGATGATAGAGTGGGAGAGGCACTGTCCAGAAAATTTTTAAAGAAAATAAGAAAAAATTTTGGAGTGAGTTTTTTTAAAAAAGTTAAGAAAGCTAGGGAAAGTATGGATTTGTCAGTTAAAAACAGATTAGGGGAGTTAGTAGATGGGGAGAGGGAGGTATTAGTAGATGGCGAGAATATTTTGAGGAACTTTTAAATGTTGAGGAAGAAAGGGAGCGGTAATTTCATGCACTGGCAAGGGAGGTATACCATCTTTTAGGAGTGAAGAAGAGCAGAATGTAAGTGTGGTGGAGGTACATGAGGGATTACTGATGGAACTGATGGGATCATGACAGAAATGTTAAAATCAGGGGGGGGATATAGTGTTGGAGTGGTTGGTACTTTTGTTTAATAAATGTATGAAAGAGGGGAAGGTACCTAGGATTGGCGGAGAGCATGTATAGTCCCTTTATATAAAGGGAAGGGGACAAAAGAGTTGTAAAATTATAGAGGAATAAGTTTACTTAGTAAAACCAGGAAAAGTATATGGTAGGGTTTTTAATCGAAAGAATTAAGGTAAGACAGAATGTAGATTGCGGATGAGCAAGGAGGCTTCAGAGTGGGTAGGGGATGTGTAGATCATTGAAACATTTTTTTTTTTTTTTTTTTTCTCTCTCAACAAGTCAGCCGTCTCCCACCGAGGCAGGGTGACCCAAAAAAGAAAGAAAATCCCCAAAAAGAAAATACTTTCATCATCATTCAACACTTTTAACCAAAACTCACACATTATCATTGCTTTTGCAGAGGTGCTCCCGAATACAACAGTTTAGAAGCATATACGTAAAAAGATACACAACATATCCCTCCAAACTGCCAATATCCCAACCCCTCCTTTAAAGTGCAGGCATTGTACTTTCCCCTTCCAGGACTCAAGTCCGACTAATATAACATAACCGGTTTCCCTGATCCCTTCACTAAATATTAAACCCCGCTCACACTCCCAAAAGATCGTCAGGGCCCAAGTATCATTCGCCTCCATTCACTCCTATCTAACACGCTCATGCACACTTGCTGGAAGTCCAAGCCCCCCGCCCACAAAACCTCCTTTAAAACCCCCTCTTTCCAACCCTTTCGAGGACGACCCCTACCCTCCTTCCTTCCCCTATAGATTTATATGCTTTTCCATGTCATTCTACTTTGATCCATTCTCTCTAAATGACCAAACCACCTCAACAACCCCCCTTCTGCCCGTTGACTAATGCTTTTATTAACTCCCACACCCTTCTCCTAATTTCAACACTCTGAATTTTCCCGCATAATATTTACACCACACATTGCCCTTAGACAGGACATCTCCACTGCCCCCAACCGTCTCCTCGCTGCTGCATTTACCACCCAAGCTTCACATCCATATAAGAGTGTTGGTACTACTATACTTTCATACATTCCCTTCTTTGCCTCCATAGATAACGTTTTTGACTCCACATATACCTCAACGCACCACTCACCTTTTTTTCCCTCATCAATTCTATGATTAACCTCATCCTTCATAAATCCATCCCCCGACACGTCAACTCCCAAGTATCTGAAAACATTCACTTTTTCCATACTCCCCCCCTCCCCAATTTGATATCCAATTTTTCTTTATCTAAATCATTTGATACCCTCATCACCTTTCTCTTTTCTATGTTCACTTTCAACTTTCTACCTTTACACACATTCTCAAACCATCCACTAACCTTTGCAATTTTTCTTTAGAATATCCCATAAGCACAGTATCATCAGCAAAAAGTAACTGTGTCAATTCCCATTTTGAATTTGATTCCCCATAATTTAATCCCACCCCCCCTCTCCCGAACACCCTAGCATTTACTTTTTTACAACCCCCCTCTATAAATAAAATTAAACAACCATGAACACATTACACATCCCTGTCTAAGACCTACTTTTACCGGGAAGTATTCTCCCTCTCTTCTACAACACCCTAACCTGACCTCACTATCCTCATAAAAGCTCTTACAGCATATAGTAACTTACCACCTATTCCAATACTTGCAACATCTGCCACATTGCTCCTCTATCTGAACATATTTAATAAAGGTAGGGAAGTTTTTATTGCATTTATGGATTTAGAAAAGGCATATGATAGAGTGGATAGAGGAGCAATGTGGCAGATGTTGCAAGTATATGGAATAGGTGGTAAGTTTCTAAATGCCTGTAAAGAGCTTTTATGAGGATAGTGAAATTCCCCAATGCCCCCAATGGATTCCCTCAACTGGCTTAGGATCCCCAGGTTTTGCCTCAAACCCTTCAAAATCCCTTTTGTCTACACATTCTGGCATAGTTTTTTTCCCAAACAGAGTTCAAGGGCCTCTTAGCCACTTCCTTCCAAGCCTTACCTATAATGTTTACACAATTGAGGATGCTAAAGTGATCTTTCCAAAACTCTCTTAGAGTCAGTTGAGTTTCTGAGGTCACTACAAAGCACCTTTCAAACATAGCGTTTGTGTACATTTCTTGAAGTTGGAAATGACCTGCTGGTCCCCTGGGCTGCAGGAGAGGAGTGGTATTAGGAGGCAAAAACTTGACCTTAATGAAGCTCATGTCCCTAGAAAGTCACTCTGCCAAGTCTGAAGATGCCCAGGAGCATCTCTAATCCAGGAGGCACTTAAGGGTCTAATTTTTTTTCAATTAGGAAATTTTTTCACAGGGGGCAAATGCATGGCGTAACCAGTCTAAAAGTCACATGACCCATCCCTTACTTTTTTGCCCTCCACAGCACTCAAAAATTTCCCTTTGATGACATTGTTTTTCCTGAACACTCTGGGAGTTTCAGAGTGATACCCCAAAAAAGGCTTCACTTTGCAATCACCACTACATTACCCCAAACATCAAAGAAACCTGTCTTTCATGGGCTTATGCCCTGGAGTGTTTTTTCCTCTTGATAATGTACCTCCGCTTGGCATTTTTTTCCAAAACGGGCCTTTTCGTCACAATTAAACACTTTTTTCAGTTTTAATTTCTTCACTGCCCTATGTACTCCTTAAATTTCCCGCACAATTTTTCACTGCTTTGTGGTCCGAACTGGCGCCTCACCATCCCTTTATCGCACTAAAAACACTACGTTTCTTAAACCCTCCAAACCAACCTTTGCGGGCCAAATTTCACTCACATCCCCACTATTGCGGGCTTTTTTTTTAAATTTAAAATCGTCATGCAACGCCTACCTTTTCACATATGACGCTTGAGAGATGCTATCTCCTGCTATCTTTTTTTTTTTCGTTTATCCACCCAAAACAGTCTCTCAACATCTTCTTCATTTTGGATCTCATTTCGAAAACATAGTTGCCCCTTTTTGGCAAGAACTTTTTCCTTGATTGCCGTTTTTTCCCCACAATAGTAGCGAGGGTTTGTTTTGGGGTTTTGTGTACAACCTGACCATCGGAGACACTATCCATTTTTCATACTTAACAATGATCTCTTTCTTCACTCCATAAAATTCTCACCCTTTTTTGCTGTAGGGTTGGGCACAGAAGCTTTTTTGGGGGCCCATGGTCACTTATTTTGCAGGTGCAATCACTACAAAGGCTGTGATAATATAAAATTGTTCCAATTTAGTTTGGAATGACCGCGGGGGCGGGCTGGCTTGTAAACACTGGCACCCAGGGACAAGTGAGGCCGCTCAGGCCAAAGGGGACGCCTCGAACGGAAAACGAATAGCGTTGGTCGGGTTTTTTAGCGCTAGTTAGGAAAAATTTTTGCGTTAAAATGTACGCTATCGGATTTATTTTTAATCGATCCATTGCTGGTCGGGGGGGTCCACTGTATACACTTTGTTTTTTTTGGGTTTCCTGGGAAATTTTTTAAACTTGATAATTGTTTTCATGTGTACCTGTGAAACGATAGACCAGAAGAGATAGACAAGATACAGACAGATTGCAACGAGATAGCCAGCCACCCACCTGCGAACACTGTTACATGTTCCCGAATTTTTTTCCCCTTTATTTTGGGGCATAGGTTGAAAGACATTTAAAGGGTATTGCACAAATGTTCCAGGTTATTGTCGGGGGTTTTTTTGATATTTCCTCGCCCATTTGTGGCCACATCCACCTCAAACCCACTAAACCAGGGCACATCATTTTCCTTTTAAAAGGGATTTTTTTAAATATGACTGACATCAGGAACCTTTGGTGTTTGCCGCCTGTTTTTCCACTGGTGCCATTTAACTGGCGCTTAAACAAATGCAAGTGCTCCCAATTTTTTTTATTATTGTGCACAAGTGTTAAGACCCATTCTATGCGACCGGGCATCTCAGGCCGTTGTGCTAAATTTTTGGAGGCAGGAAAAATGAACTTAAATAAACTTTGGGGCATTAGCGATAAGAACTGTATACAGGGACCCTCTTTTTTCAAAAGGTTTTGAAAGTCTAATTTTCAGAAATCGTAACTTTTTGTCATCAAAACAATGACCCACAAATCATCATTTGATTCACAAATAGTCATTTGCCCCAGAGGCATGTAAAAGGGCCCCCGACACCTCACACTCCACCCAGCCGTGTGCCATTTTTTATCATGAGGAGGATGATCCCAAGATTCATGAAAACATTTCAAAAATTTTCCCTTCGTTTAGGCTTGCAACTGTAAATAAGCCACCATGGCACAAAAAAAAGCTCTATGCCACCCTTGGAAAAGAATTGAGAAAATAAATTTAAAAAAAAGTTTGTAAAAAAATACAAAGTGGGGGTTGGGTTTCCCATTTGTGATAGGGGTAAAGGGGGGTAATGAGGGTGGTAAGGGTGGTAGCAGTTGTGATAGTGGTATGGGGTGGAGTGGTTGTGATAGGGTAAGGGGGGGAGTGATGGGGTAGAAGGGGGTATGATGTAGCGTTGTTAGTGGGGGGGGTGGAAAGGTGGTGTGGTTGTAATGGTGGTAGAGGGTGCCTTCTTCATGATTTACCGATTCTACAAACCCCTCCAATGTGGTTGGTGTTATATAGGGCACAGAAAACACTGCCGCCCAGCTGCTGCCCCCACCACCTTTATGGACGGCTTATCTCACAGGGGCCCGGGTGCACCCAAAAACAACAAAACCCCTCTTGTAAAATTCATAATGACTTATTTTATTCATTCTAGAGTATTTTCCATGTTTCTATTTATTAATATTTTTATTCCTAGTTGAATTGTGAAAATAACCATCCTAGGCATGGTTGGTAGACAGCAACCCCCAGGGGGTACTACCGTCCGCCAAGTAGTGAAAACGAAAGCCTTAATTGTTTTACATGAGAGGATTGAGGGTGCCATTTTTCTGTCTCATGAACATGCAAGTTTTCAGTACGTCTTGCTATTTCTACTTACACTTAGGTCGCACTACACTACATGACAAGCATATAGAATATACACACCCCTCTGGGTTTTTTTCTATTTTCTTACTATTCTTGTTCTTTTTTATTTCCTCTTACCTCCGGGGGGGAAGTGGAAAAAAATTCTTCCTCCGAAAGCCATGCTTGTTGTAAGAGGCGCTAAAACCCGGGGAGCAAGGGCATAACCCCTTCTCCTGTTAAATTTAAAAAATTTAAAAAAAGAAACTTTTGTTTTTTTTTGTGCCACCCCACCTGGGTGGATACGGCCAGTGTGTTGAAAAAAAGAGGAAAAAACCCGAGATTTATTTTACGCCATTTTCTCCAACAAAAAACTCCCCTCCCCTCCCTCCCCCATCTGTCATACCCAAAAAGAGCCCAAAAAAAGGGAAAGTGTGATTTTAAAATTTTCTTTATACATTTTCTTAGGCTTTACTTTCAGTGACCCTCGTTTTTCGAATCTCGAAAGTCAAAATTTTTAAAAAAAATCATAATTTTTTTTTCATCAAAACATTGACCAAAAATCGTCTTTTGACTCGAAAATAGCGTTTGTCTTGGACACATATGCACGCTCTGAAACCCTCACACTGCCTCCCCCCCCAGTGTGCCTTGTTTTATCAGTGAGTGGGGATGACCCCGAGTTCAAAACACATTCAAAATATTCCATTCATTTTATGCTTGAAATCAAAATAACCACATGGCTCCAAAGAAAGTTTTTAGTGCCAGCCCTTTGGGTAAAAATTGAAAAACACACATAATTTGGGAAAAAAATTTTTGTAGAAAAATAAAAAAGTGGTGGTGGTAGAGGGGTAGCAGTTGTGATAGTGGTAGGGGGGTAATGAGGGGGTAGAGGGAGGTAGTGTGGGGGTAGATTGTGTGATTGTGGTAGAGGGGGTAGTGGTTGTGATGGTGGTAAAAGGGTCCTTTTCAGTGATTCAGAAATTTCACTAACTCCTCCAATGTTTTTGGATTTTATAAGGGCTACAGAAAACACCACTGCCTCAGCTGCTCTTCACCACCATTATGACACTTTCCTCAGGGCCCCCTTTACCCCCCACAACAACACAACACCTCTCTGAAACTGATTTTATTTTATTCATTCAGAAATATTCCATGTTTCAAATGTTTTTTAAAAATTTTGTTTATTTTCATTTTATTTTGAATTGGATAGATAAAAAAGCCATAGATTGATATTAGTGTCATTTTCTCCAACAAAAAACTCGCCTCCCCCCCTCTGCCCCTCTGCCCCTACACCAACAAAAGTCTTTAATAAAGGTAAAATGTGATTTAAATTTATTTATACATATTTTATTTTTTGCTTTACATTTTTTTGGGTTCTTTTCTGTAGAAATCATATTTTAAACAGGGAAGTGGGTAGGGGAATGACCCCTAAGTGACCTAGAGGACGACTGTGGACCAAAATCAGGCACCCCCCCCCCCACCTTCACCCCTTCCCCCCCAGTTACCCTTCACCCCATATTTCCCCCCTCCATGATTTTCCCCCCCTCTCCCCATGCTTGTATCACCCCCCCCAATCACTTGCCCCACCTGCAAACCTCACCCACTTGCCTCACCCACCCCTCACCAATGCCCACGACTATTCACTCCACGCCCCATAGGGGTACAGGGGTGAAGGGAACGTGGGGTGGCATCAACCAGCACCTGCCGGCCACTCACCCTTCTTCACCCATACATTATCCTCCCTTTCTCTCTCTCCCCCACTAGCCTCAGCTTACACCCACCAACCCATAAGTCTGGGCTTTCTCTGAAAACTCACTGTGAAGCAGAGAGTTTAAACCATGGGGACATGCCACATTTTCCCCTATACCACATGACGGACACCCCCCAACTAGAACAATATGTTTTCCCGAAGGGTGTTCGTATCTTTAATTGTTCATAAGTCGTTTTTTGCTGTTTTTTTATTTTTATGATTATTTTTGTTTTTTAATATTATCCTTATTATTATTGTTTCTCTGCACCCTTGTTCATTGAAAACTTTGACTTTTTGTACATACAGAATATATGGTTCTAAATACAAATCATATTTTAATAATAAAAACAAAACTGTAATAAAAAACTTATCTTTTTAATTGGGAAAGAAACTGAGGGATGGGTGAGAGGAAGATCGGGTGTGTGGGGCTACTGGGGGAGGGTCTTCAAACCCATACACTTCGCTTCAAATCACATAGTCAGGGGTTTTTTTTTTAAACCTGGTTTTTTCAAAAACTGAAGAGGCTATTTAGGTAGAAGGGACTGTCTGAAGAATTTTTTCTAAGAAAGGGGGTTTGCACTGTTTTTTTTCTTATCAAGTAAGACAGTAGCAAGAGATAGAATTGTTAACACCAGTTAAACCTTTGAGAATCTCTCAATATTGGGGGCCCGATGCTCAAACATACAAACCTCTCTCTATAAGAGAAGCTGCTTTATCCCCATTTTCATCTCAAATGTTTTTAGAAGGGAAAAGTTTCGTCTTTTTTCCCTGCCTTCCTTACACTGCATCTCTTCAGCTCCATCAAACTTCTTTGCAGCTCCCCATTTGTACCAAACACTCCTCAAAACCTTCTTCTCTAGCCAGATAAGTTTCCATAAGGCCAACAGACGCGACAATACTTTTTCATCCTCTGCCGGGTAAAGCCCTCGAAGCTGTTAGAAATTGGGACAAAATGCCTTCCCACACACCCTTTATATCTCTATCATCACTTAACGCCCCGCAGCATCAAAATTTTTTAAAACAGTTGTAGATGGTAGCCCTTCCAAAATCTGTAAGGGGGACACCCAAATCATCCACCTCCTTTAAATCTTGTCTAGGTTGACAAGTGTAATATTTCTTTAAAAGGCTATTACACCTTGATCCATTGGCTGAAAAGGAGTTGTTGTAGGGGGTTTCCAATTTGCACATCCAGGTGGAAATCTCCAAGTGGGGTGGATGCTTGGGGCATTTCCAGATTAAGAAATCCTAAAAGGAATTCCTTCTCCCGGCAAAAGCTTGACCTCAGGAATAAAGGGGAAAATCCCTCCTCAAAAAAGTGAGAGTGACCCTGGCTTAGCATTTGACTCAGATGACGGGAGAGCACTTTTTGCACATTTTCAGAGCACGGATTGGCAACAGTAAACTAAAAGCGGGTTTTTGCTGCAAGTCGCCTGAAGCATTGCCACCCATATACAACAGCCGTCTTTCGCAGCTTTTTAATCCTGGCATGTCTTCTCCTCATGATGATGTGTTTTTCTGGGGAATTTTTTTTTTTCCCGAAAGGGCCCCCCATTAACATTAAAAAAATTTTTGAGAGGTGTGCCTTCCCTTCTCAATTATTTTTCCAAAATGTCTGGGAACTTTTCTGCTGCTTTTTTGCAGCGCTTACTGCCTCGCCGCTAACTGACACGTGGTCAAATTTAACTTTCTTTAACCAAGAAAACCAACCAAACTCCTGAAAAGGGCTCATCAGTAAAAATCTTTCCTACCTTTGCCCCTAAATCCCCAAAAAAGGGACTTACCTTTTTTATGAGCATGAACTAAGCAGTGCCGTGTCTGCCTCTGGTGTCAAACCATGTGCCAGAATTTTTCCATCCCATAATCATTTCCCCCTTTTCTTGCAATAACTCAAATGCATAGGCACAGAACCTTAACGTTCCCATAATCTGGGCCTTTTCTTGTAAATTGTACCCTTTTTGACCGATTCGTGTTTTTCGAACATGCCACGTTCATGCCACTTTTCCCCCCAGATCTAATTTTCTGAATGGGAACCTTTGTTTCCATTGAGATTGCTTTCCGCTTCTTTAGTATTGACCCTCATCACTTGCCTTATGCTTACCATTAGCAAGGTTGGGGTAATTTTATCACAAAAAACACAAAAAAGCACAAATGTACGCGATTACCCTGCGACTTTTTACCAAACTATTTTCTTCATGCTGCCCGGCATGGTTTTCGGCAAAACATACACACAGGGGTGCAAGTCAAAATTTGATTTTCAGGGGTATTGTAATGAAACTTTAACACGGGACTGTTCGTATGCCCAATGTTTGTAACTTGAAAGTTTTAAAGGGGGCATATAACTTGAAAAAATACTGCAATTTTTCAAAACTGTTTAAAACTCACGTTTACTGCGTTTAAAATAAATTTTTGAATTGTGTGTTCAAAACCATTTTAATCACTTTTGTTAAGTACAGTAGACCGCATTTTTCGTAAGGCTTTGGGAAAACGAACTTATTTTTGTCAAACCTGACTTTCAATTGCTTTACTCGCAAATAGTTGTTCATCCAGGATCGTACTCACAGCCCCCAGCCGCCCACACTCTTTCCCGCCAGTGTGCCCTTGTTTTTCCAGTGATGGTCCCCTCACTCGTTCATACGAAAATTTTATAATATTCCATTCGTTTTTGGCTTTCAAAATGCTAATAAGCTACCCTGGCTCCAAGAAAGCTCCTAGTCATTTCCCTTTGGGGAGAAAGGGTTAAAAAACAATTGAATTAAGAAAAACATCATTTAAAAATATGAAAGGTGTACGTGGGCCGAACTGGCCCCGATTAAAAGAAAAACCCCCTACAGTGGGAAACCCCCGGATTCGATATTAAACCATTCCTAGAGCTCCGAATACCGATAATACGAAACCGAATCAATTTTCTTAAAGAAATAAGGGAAATCAAATAATCTGTAAACACCCAAAAGTATAAAAAAAAAAATTTTTTTACTCAGAAAATTTTAAGTTTATGCAAAAATAATTACAATAACAAAAAAAATTTGACACTTACCTTTAATGAAGATTGGTATGATTGAGGGGATGGGGGGGGGGAGGGGGGAGGGTGTTAGTGTTTGAAAGGGGAACCCCCTTTCCTTGGACTTGAGGTGCAATCCTTTTCGGGGGTTACCCCCTTTCTTTTAATCCCACGGACCAGTTGAAGCACTGGATTCGTCGCAAAACGTAACTGCACCCTCACCATCCCTAATCAAAATTGTATCCATACGATTTTTAAATCTTTAAAACCCAACCTTTGTGGCTTTTTAAATCACACACCACAGTTGCAGGCTATTTCTTTACCAAAATTGTCAGCAATGCCTAGCCTTTTCAAAAATTGATGCTTGAGAGATGCTATCTCCTGTATCTGTTTTTCATTTACCACACCAATAACAATCTCTCAACATTTTCTAACCTTGGGGGGTCGCTGTTCTAACACATTTGCACCTTTTGCAAGAAAGTTCCTTGATTGCCTTTTTTCCTGGTCACTATAGTAGAGGGTTGATTGGGTTTATTTTCAACCGACAGCCCGAACACGCACTCCACTTTCGTACTTTGCAATATTTCTTTCTTCATTTCCTAACCTTTACGATTTTTTTTCTCAAGGGTTGGCACTAGAACTTTTTTGGGGGCCCATGGTACTTATTTTGCAAAAACCCCAAACCAAACACAGTGATAATAGGGATAATAGGGAAATGTACCAAATTTTACCTTAGTTTCCCACACGGGCTGGTTTTGTAAACACTAGCACACAGGGGGCAGTTCGGTAAACGGGGACAGGTCTCGTACGAATCGTACAATACGGGTTTTCAATCGAGGCCGGGAAAAATTTTTTTTGCGTTAAAATGCACGAAAAACCGTTTTATCAATCCCGATGACATCGAATACCGGGGGCCCACTGTACAACATGTTTTCTATCGTGGCCAAAAAAAGGGAATAAAGGGAACTGTTGTTGCAAAGGGGGAAAACCCTTTTTCTTTTTTTCAACACACCGGCCCCTACCCACCAGGGGGGGTGGCCCCAAAAGGGAAAAACGAAAGTTTTTTCCTTTTCTTTTAGTAATATATACAGGAGAAGGGGTTTACTACCCCTTTCCGGTTTTTAGTCGCCTCTTACAAACACGCAGGTAGGGGGAAGAATTCTGTTCCACTTCCCCATGGAATAAGAGGAAATAAACAAGAACAAGAACAGAAGAAAATAGAAAACCCCGAGGGGTGTGTATATATTGCTTTTACATGTATGGCACTGTGACCCAAGTGAATAGAAGTAGCAAAACAACCTGAAATCTTGCTGTTTATGAGACAGACAAAAGAAACCCACAATCCACCATCTGTAAAAAAAACACAGACTTTTGTTTACACTCACTTGGCCGGACGGTAAAACCCCCGGGCAGTTGCGTCTACCAACCACTACCTAAGAAGGGGGTAAATTGCTGCAAAAAAAAAAGTCGCCAGACTCGAAATGTTGGAAAATTTTGTTTGTGTGGATCAGTGAGAAACAATTTTCAGGAGTTGTCTTGGAGTCGCTCTTTGTGAAAAGGCTAGCATTCATGACATTCTCGTAAAAAAATTTCCCGCAACGAGTCTGTATTTGGAATTTAAGGGCCAAAAGGGGGTTTGAGACATTTAAGAATCGTAGTGCATACACAGTGTGATAAGGCAGGTGAGGCGCCGGTTCGGGCAAAATTGCAGCTACAACATTCGTAATGAAAACAAGGGATGTACAGACCCGAACAAAAAAAACCACAACAAGTATTCATTGTGACGAAAAAGGCCTCTTTTGGAAGAAAATGCCCAAAAAGGGCCTACATTACTCAGGAGGAAAAGGGACTGCCCGGACAAACCCATGAAACAGGTGAAACCATGTTTTTTAGTAATGCTAAAGGATTTCAAATGAAGCCGTTCTTTGTCCATTCTGAAAATCCCCGAGCGTTCAAGAAAAACAATGTTATGAAAGTAAATTGGTTTTGTTTTCGAAAGCTAAAAATAAGGCTGGGGACGAGGGGAAAATTTCGTTGGTTCAATGAAAGTGTTTGGCCCCCAGTGTGTGAATTTTCCCCTGAAAAATAAATTTGATCTCAAGGCCCCCTCAATGGACATGCACCCGCTCTCCCCCAAAATTGGTGACCCAATTCGGAGGGGTATGGGTTTTATCCGTAAAATTCTTGCCCCCTAAAAACCCCCCCTCCGCCCATGGCCCGCAATCATTTGAAAATTTAAAAAAAAAAATACACCAAAGCAATGTTTTGAAGGGCTTAATGGACCTAGACATCACTTTCCCTAAGGAGTTTTGGGAGATCACTTTAGTATCCTCCCCTTGCAAAGCCTTATAGGTAAGGCTTGGAAGGGAGGACACCAGGACTTTGAACTCGCTTGGAAAAATTGTGGCCCGATTTTGCCAAAGAGGGATTTTGAAGGGTTTGGGGCGACCCTGACGAGCCTACGGCGTTGTGGAAACTTTGTGACATTGGGGTGTTCCATAGGGGTTGGATGTAGTTTGGAGGATGTGGAAGAGTTTGGTGAGGACCCCAACAAAGCAACCCTGGGAGTGCAAGAGCTTCATCTGGAACAGCAACAGATTTCAGCTCAGAATATTTCTGCAGAGGGGGAAAAGAGAGATGGGAAAAAGTTGCCTTCTTTAGAAATTAAGGGGTTTTTGAAATTGGGGGTAAAAAGGAAAGATTTATAGGAAACCATCACCCTGACAAGGCTGTTGCAAAGCATGTTGGAACATGTACAGTGACGAAGTATTGGCTATTTTAGAGTAAGTGCAAGAGACGCCAGAAACAGAGCACTCTGGACACTTTTTTTGCGATACAAGGCTCCAGTGTCATCTCTAGCTGCGTCCTATTGGCATTAAGAAACAGAGAAGAGATGTGACCCAGAAACACGGACTTGGTACCTGAGGTGTTGTTGGGAAGGGGATCCCTTCCAAACAGTAACTAATCCAATCCTCTCCTCCTCTAGTCTTTCATACACAAAGAAGTATCCCAATAATGGTAAGTATTATGCTGTTATAAAAGGTTTCATTCATCATGTCCCTTTGTATTTGTGCATGTACCACATCTATATTGATGTAAAAAAAATATTTGTTTTAAATACTTTGGTGTCTGGATTGGATTTTTGTATTTACATTATTTTCTTATGGGGAAAATGGTTTTGAATCTTCTATTTTCTAACAATAGTACACTTTCTGGGACGGATTAATTACGGAAAACGAGGGTACCTACTTTGTTTTGATGTTTCAAAATTCTGATTTGATGGACACTTGGACAAGTTCCCAAATTAGTTCATTATATCAGGGGTTTACTGTATTCTTGTCTGACATAGCAGTGTTCGGGTTGCTAATCCATGCTTGGTTGTGATCGTTCACCGGTGTATATTACATGTGTCCATATCTCTCTTGTTCTTCATTCCTGCAGTGACTGGTCTAGCTCACATCTTCTTATCTCAGACATGGCTTGAAGTTACTGCTATCCTAAGATCTGTGCTTGTATTGTTGTTTGCGATCCATCAAGAACCTGGCTTTGTTAACTACCTTTGACTCATTTACTCAAAGATTCATTTCATTTATAGAGAGAATTACCAAGCTTTTATTATGGTCAAAGAGTGAGTGAATTGTCAGTTTGGGTGGTGAAATTCACTGAGCAAAGACTTGTATCCAACTACCATAGAATCATCGTTGTTCACCACAGAAACTCTTGCTGTTCTCACTTGATATCCTCATTTTAATTCAGTGATTTGTTCATTTTGCATTTTATATATCTTCAATAAGGGCTGAGTGAGGGTGAAAAAGCTGTGAGAAGTCTGAGTCATATTCAAGAAACATTGATGAGGGTGTGGAGGCTCATGCTGGCTATCACAGCTGCAGACTAACAAAATCTTTCTTGCAGATTTCTGCGTATGTGTTTATATTAGTAATATTTGTTATACCATTCAGCAGTATATTTTATCCCAAACAATCAAAGAAAATAGTGTTAAATTGAAAATAATTGTTGAAAAGTTCCCCTCTAATTCATTCATATCAAAATCCACTCTGACCATTGCATAAAGAAACTACTAAAAATTGTACCTAATAAGCATATAACAAGTATGGAAAAAATTTTTATGTGATACCAACCAGGTGCAGGAAAATAAAAAAAAAAAACTTGCATTTGGAGTGGACAAGTCTCTCAGGAATGAAAAAACACTTTCACAGTAAAATGTTCATGTTGCATTTTATCTCTCTTTATATAAAGTAAGCTAAATCACAGTAAAGTATCTGATAAAGTGTAACGTCAGAAAAATAATTGTGAGGGAGTGAAAGATGGGAGAAGGGAAGGGGGTTGTTCTTTCCACTCCACCGGGCTTGCTAAATCCTCCTTGTCAGTTTTGTCATAGCAAATAAAAGTAGGACCAGACAGTTAAAAAAAAATGTTTAGCTGTGTGCTTTATTATTTTATTCACAAATTAACTCACATAAACTATTAAATTGTGTGTTTGATTGTCAAAAAAAGCATTTTAAACACTAGTTGCATTAAGAAAATGGAATTACCTGTCTTGTATTTTCACTAGGAGGAACGCCGGAGCATGAAGGTAGTGTTCAAAGGAGCATTGACTTAAAACTTTGATTTTTATGTTCTCCTGCCTTGGGTAGTTTGCTATTACCTTCTTAGTCTCTACAACCACCTTCTTAAAGAGTACTGTAATCAAACCAAGATTTCCTCCTTTTTCCAAGTACAGTATGCCCCAATTATAGGTTTACCACTTCCCCAAAAAAATTAATAATAATAATTTAATAAATGAAGGGGAAGAGAATTCTTCTTTCAATGCACTGGCCCGTATCCCACCAAGACAGGGTGGCCAAAAAGATAACAAAAGTTTCTCTTCATAACTTTATAATGTGTACAGGAAAAAAGGTTTACCTAACCACTTGATCCCGGCTTATTAGTACACCTTTTACGACGTGCATGGGTTAATCGGAGGAAGAATTCTGTTACTCTTAGATAAGTGGAAAAAACAAGAACAAGAACTAGCAAGAAAATAGAAGAAAAACCAGAGAGGTGTATGTAGAAGTAACAGAAGGTACCTGAAACCCCTTGCATGTTTGGAGACCAAAAATGACATCCAGCAATCTTCTCTCTTTTAACCCTTTGACTGTCGCAACCCCCAATCCTGAGGTGTCTCCAGGGGCGGCTGTCGACAAATATTTAAAAAAAAAAAAATATTTTTTCTTATTGAAAATGATCAGAGAATCTTTTCCCGATTGTAATGAATCCAAAAAAAAAAACAAAATTTTGATGGAAAACTGACGGAATTATTGCTCTCCGCCCCCCCGAAGTTAGCGACCTCGGAGGTTTACAAATTGGCGATTGCGCCCACTTTGAGCCCTATTTTAGGCTAAATTCTGTTCCAGTCGCCCAATCTCATAGCTATTTCTTTAGAAACTCCATTTTTTTCTATTCGATTGAGTACAGGAAATACTGCCCATTTACTGATTTTCAGTACCTATTAAGTGGTCAGGATATTTGCAATTTGGCCAATTTCACAAAAACTAAAAAAATATGACAAATTTCAAAATAAGGTCCAGAATGAACAATGCAGACATTCCTGGCTCTAAAATAACATTTTTCTTTGCTCATACAGTCATGTCTCCTGGCTCCCTCTGACATTACTCTTGCTTTCTATTTTGAATTTTTATTCAAACAAAAAATAGAAGACCTTACTATTATGCAGACTACTGCAATACTGCGAATAATTGTTTAAATAAACATCAACCCATTTTCCATGACTGCATTTTAGATGGCTAGTTGGACATATATTGGACAATGGCATTCATTTGTTTACTTTTGAACATTGGCAAAAATCAAAACATTCCCCTACTTTGAGCTCCATTTCCCAAGTTCTTTAATAGTAGATCAATCAAAATAACCTTATTTCTTTATATTGTTTTCATTATATCAAATGGAGACAAGAAAACAAGAATACAACACATAAATTACTTACAAATAGACCACAAAGTCGGCATTTTTAATTAAAAACAACGGTCGAGAGTTTTTTTTTTCTCCATTATGCATGCGTTGCTCCAGGATTTTTTTTATTTGGTGCACACTGTCACACAGACACATTGCTCCTCAAATGTGGGCCTACCACATTTTTCCTGCTGATTTGAAAGACGCTAGAATTTTGAGTACAGTGGACCCCCGCATAACGATCACCTCCGATGAGACCAATTAGGTAAGTGTATTTATGTAAGTGCGTTTGTACGTGTATGTTTGGGGTCTGAAATGGACTAATCTACTTCACAATATTCCTTATGGAACAATTTGGTCGTACTGGGCACTGAACATACTTCTGGAGTTGAAAAAAATACCATTAACAGGGGTCTCTGTATAGATATACGGCAAACCACGGTACCATCACAAGACGTATATATACGGCCGCGTCAGCAGAGGGTTAAAAAAATCGGCATTCCAATTGAGCCATTGGTGGCCATAAAGATAAACAAAAGTTTATCTTATAAACTTAAGTAATGTATACAGGAGTAGGGGTTACTAGCCCTTGCTCCCAGCATTTTAGTAGACTTGTACAAAATGCATGGCTAACGGAGGGAAGAATTCTGTTCCACTTCCCAATGGAAAATAAGAACCAAGAATTAATAGAAAATAGAAGACAACAGAGAGGGATGTGTTATATTTAGCTTGTACATTAATGGTGTGCAGTAGTGATAAAGTTTAAGTAGAAGTAACAAGCCATACCTGAAATCTTGCATGTTTATTGAGACAGAAAAAAAGACTCCAGCAATCCTCCTCATGTAAAACAATTTACAGGTTTTCACTTACACCTCACGTGGATGGGTAGTAGTTACCTCACCGGGCCAGTTGCTTCTCCCAGCCTACTACCTTAGGGGAAGAGAATTTATCAGCAGATATTATTGGGCAGTTTTGTGGCTCTATCTTCCATCAGCCTTCGCATAATAAGTTGGACATACTATCTGGTTGTGTAGGAGTGTTTTGTACTATTAAAAAAAAAACTTAGTGCTAAGCTATTAAAGTATAATAAGGTCCATATTAATATAGTGGCTGAAATGGACAACAGAATATTTCAGTCATTTGAGTTGATGCTGTGTGTGACAGTCACAACCATGAATGGTTTTTCTAATTGCCCCTCAGATTTCTGCTGTTCCATGCTTCTGTAGGAGCTGTTGCCATTTATGAATTAATTTAATAATTGTTGTCAGTAGTAATTCAAGGACAAGAAATGCTAGCAGAATTTATTGACATGGGCTCACCTCTCAGCTGTGAAAAGTGGAGGGAATGTTGCGAGTAGAGCAGGTCTCTCATGAGTACTAATGCATGGTTATGATTCATTCTACTCCCACTAAAATTAATATAAATAGGGAATATTAGTGCCCCTGGCAAAAACAGTTGATTATGTTTGGTGAGCGTGAAAGTGTTGAATGATGATGAATGTGTTTTCTTTTTGGGATTTTCTTTGTTTTTGGGTCACCCTGATTGGTAGAGACAGCTGATAGATTGAAAAAAATTTATTGGATTGTATCCATATTACAAATTATGACATGGGTGTTTTGGGAAATGTGTTTCGGCTAAAGTATTTTTCATTTATGTGTGTTTTGTAGGTTCTTATGTAGGTTAAGCAAGGAATGACAATTTAAATATAGCTTGCAGGACCTGTGAACACACAAGATACTAAGCAATGGCTCTGAAGAAGTTCAGTGTAGTGGAATTATTGCAGTAATATAGTGGATGTAACTGAAATTTTCTTTTGATTTACTTTTTATAAGAAATGTGTCAGAAACAATTTTAAATTTTTCAGATAAAACAGGATACCATTAATTCTTAAATCTTCTTGAACAGAAAGCCCAGTGAGCAGTACCGTGTGGCATCTTGCGGGGGGACATGGTGGTTGCCGGTGTTTTCTGGATGATTTGTATACCACCATGATGGAGAAAAACTTTCTTATACATTATTACCTTATGACGATTACAGGTCAGTTTATTAAAACTTATAGCTCTATTTGTTTTATGTAACTCTTGTGTTCCTGATTTAGATAAGCCTTGTAGACCATGGTCCAATGATACTGTTGCCCGTATGTGCTGAGGGCATTGATTCAGAACAGCATATTTCAAAAACTTGGTTACACCAGTCAGAGAGGTCAGTGTCTTGATAACTATAATTAGTTATAGGAAGAACCTATTACACTTGAAAACATTTCTCACTGATACACATTATGTGTACTAATTTGGTAGTAGATTGTTATAGAGAAGGGGATGAAACTTCGTTTTCTTTTATAACACTTTAATTTTACCTTTGCTCACTTCAAGACCCTGCTTTATCTGAGGTTTACTTACTTTATCCAGGTACCAAACCCACAATAGTGTTCAGTAAGTTTCTATTAAAGATTTACTTTAGAAAATTACACAGGAGATCAGTGCTATAACAATGGAGAGATTTTTGTTAAGAAAAATGAGAGTTATAAGGTGAAAAATATCAACGAACCATAACATCCCCAGGTTGGCTGGAAGTGCTGATGTTTTCTTATTTAAAAGTTTGGTGCTTTTTCTTCAAAGAAACAGTATAACTGCCTCTGGACTTACTTCTTTGTAAATGATCCTTAACTGGTTAAGTATCAACTGGTCTACTAGAGCTTGGTGTTTTACACCTCATTAAAAAGTAACAGGAGATCTTGCTGCCTGATTGTGTCCTAAGATATTGAAACACTCTAGTTATATTGTTGGTGCAAACCCAAAATTTTAACGTTTGCGTGTTAGTTGAATCCACACTGATTAATTTTTTCATGACGGATGTGTTCTCAATATATTCTGAAATACAGTATACTCTTAATAATGTGTAGATGGTTGTTCTATTCAAAACTGTGTATTTGTCAAATCACTTGGATATACCCATCTTTCTTTATAAGAGTCTTTTTTGTGGTTGCTAAAATAGCAAAGAATAATTCCTTAGGCTTGCTTTTTTAAATTTTTAAAACTACAAACTACTATTCTTTTATGCCAAACTAAACCTAGGGCATAGTAATCTATGAGTGACCTTGTATAGACTTAAATATTAATTTTTTAATGACTCCACCAGCCACCAGCGACTACATTTAATTTGACTAGCAGTTTGTCATCATTTGTTATAAAAAATTCCCCCGGACGTTAAGTGATAGGCCGTGTGTTACAGTGTTGTTCCTTTTTACTTCAATGGTACGGTTCTCACTACATGCCCTAGTGTGGGGTAGTTTAAATCTTATAGGGTCGGTGCCATACTTGTACGGCTTGAGAGCAAGGGTTCGTGCTGTACTTGTACACGTAAATTCTAGCGCCTGCAGATCTAGTGAGAGAAAAGCTGGTGGGCCTACATGATGAAAGAATGGGTCTGTGTGATGTCAGTTGTGATAAAATATACACAGTGCATAACGACGAAAAAAAACTCCGACTGTGTGTTGGTTTAAAACAGTGACTTTGCAGTGTATTTTCATATGGTATTTATGGGTTGTATTCTCATTTTCATGGTCTTAATTGGTTGAATGGAATATATTACAGTATGGATATATTACAGAAATGGAGGATGATTTGGTTGCGTTTCACAATGAACAAAGTACCTTCAAATTGAGATCAAAGTTACATATCGGAATTGTTTGATTTTTTGCGATGTTCAAGAGTAAACAAATCATGCCACACGTCCAATACACATCAACTGGTGAGTCTGATATTCTTTCACAAGTGCACTGATATTTTTTTACCATTTTTATAATAATGGCAGTAGTCTGCATAACAGTAATCTTCAATTTTTGTGATAATAAAAATTCTAAATGGAAAGCAAAGAGTAATATATAGAGGGGCCTTGAGTCATGGCTAATGAACAGATGTGAAAAATATTAGTTTAGTGCCAGAAAATTTATATTGTCTTGTTTATTCTGGACCCTATTTTGAAATTGGAAATCTTTGAAATTTGTGTGAAGTTGGCCAAATTGCCAATTTCTGACATTATTGGGTAGTAATTGAATTCAGTAAATTGGGTGGTTTTTTACTAGTTGATAGAAACAAATGGGCTTTTCAGCGAATTGTTTATGAATTTTAGTTGACTGGAACGCTGGATATTGGCCAAAAATAGGGCTTAAAGTAGGCGAATTCGCTATGGGTATATATCATTGAGACCCATAACTTTGTGAGAGCATAATTCCATAGAGTTTTCCATCAACTTTCATTCTTTTAGTGTCAATTTCCAATTGCGAAAAGATTCTCTATCATTTCATAAGATTTTTATTTTTTCGGCCCTTGAGACGTGTTCAAGACCGGGGAGTCTTGACCCTGAAAGGGTTAAATAAGGACCTTATAAAGTCTAGGGAATATTTACATTCATGATTAGTCATCCTCAGTCTTTGAATGTGTTCACAACCTTCAACAGGTTATTTAAAGCTACTTTTACAGTAATAGCCAACTATATTCTAGACATGTATGTCAGAATATCAAGTTCCGCACTTTCTATTCATAACAAAGGATGCACACCCTGGGCTGAGCCAAGCCAGTACTATCACATGGTCCATTTGAAATAAGTACTTCTTCTTTTTCTCCCTGATGGCCTAATGCAGTGTTTGAACAACACTGTAGCCACTCTGGGTTACATCATCAAAATAGGTAAGTACAAATTTTACTCCTAGCCACTCACATCTTGCCCAGAATTAAGAGTGTGGGGGTGGGTCCTGCCATCTTCAGAACCACCACACAAATAGTAAGAGAACAATTCCAGGCCTCTTCCACCTTCCAACACAACAACAAAGAAACATGGACATACACAGTTTCTAGCTACTACCATAATTTTGTTTTTCCCATTAATATACCTTATTACTTTTAAAAGAAATATGTCTTTTTAATCTACTTTCTTTAATGTGTGTTTATTGTAGAACCTATTTATTTTGAAATACTGCACTTGAGTCAAAAACTGGCACTTTTCTCTAAGAATGATCTGCCTCTCATGACAGAATTAAGGCAGTTTGCCCCCAGCAGTTAATAGAATTAGGTATTCCAGATGAGTAACTGTACTTACATAAATGGCAGTTGGGTCCTATAGCCCCATAACATCCATGTCTATGTGAGATTGCTGGGGTATTAAACTTCTTGGCTGTTTATTCCATGATTTAACTGCTTTTGAAAATATTTTTACCAATTATGTACAAAATTTTGCAATTTTCATAAATTGTTAGTGGTTTAATTTATATAAATGCCATTGGTGTTATTTCATTTAGATTCGTTCACAATTGCGGGATCGTATTGGCCTTCCCTGAAAAGATGTCGAGAGACGACTTTCACAGATGATTCTAGATAAACGCATCAATGCTCAGCTAGATTCACCGTGACAATTGCCTTTACGTATATGCCTACTGAAGACTCTGATGCTGTGTATCAGTGGAATTGACACACTTTCTCAGGCTGGGAATATATAAAACAGTGTTGCACCTTAATCGCTTAAAGTTAAGAAAACTGTTGAAATGAATGCCATGCCTAGGAATATGTCTCATTATGAGTGGACAGCAAACTAGCGTACTAAATTATAAAATTTTTGTATATGGTCTGGAAGCGCAATTATTTCTTAAGATTTGAAAGTAAAGTGAATTATTACATGTAATAAGTAATATTAAAAAGTTTTTTTATAGCGTACATATAGGTTAAAACATGAATGAAAAAACTTTTCTTTCACATTTCTTGTCGATACTGATGTGTGTGTGGGTTAGAGAGATGTTATGCTACATTATTAATAATGAGGATACATGTACTGAATATATAATGTGAGTGATCTTTTTACAGGAGTATTTATGGAGTGACATCTTTCTCCATTGTACAAACTTCGGTAGCTATGGAGGGAGAGGCATTTGACTGTATAGCTGGTTTAATAATTCTACAGGACACATTCATAGGTTGCATTGCTACCATAATGAACACATGCATGTGCAAAACATTCATACAACAAGAAATATTATACAGTAATATATTTTATACATGTATAAAAAATGTTAAATATTTGATGTAAGTAGCACAATCATGTAACTTATTATGAAAGAAAGATGTAGTGTAATGTAATTTCTTCATTTTAAACCAGGGTTTTATTTATGTAAAGTGGATGTAATATTTGAATAATTGTATAATGAGAATCCGGGCTTATACTTAGGAAACACGTTGCAAGAATAGTCGTTATAAGAGTGTACAGATAGTGGTAAGGCAACGCTGAAAGTTTACTTTACCCTGGAATCCAGGAAAAGTCTAACTCAGGTTTATTTAAGGTGTGCTGTTCTCAATTACCTCTTGACCTACAAGTTACAGTTTATGGGTGTTATTTGTGTGGAGTAATTTTCTTATGTGCTGATAGAGGTAGATTTTTCACCAGATTTAAGTACTTTCAGGTGACAAAATAAAAACAGTATTGTATTCTTCAATGAGGGAATTTTCCATGCCATCGGCAGTAACTGGGCCATACCTCTTGCCATAATTTTAGGCAGCACACTTTTGCACACTCTTATCCATTTTCATGTATTTACTTTAGCGTTAATAAACTCTGTATGCTGTTATTCCTTTGACCTCTGCATAGTTTCTGTAGCAGGCCTTACAGAAAAATTAAGAATTAATGATGGTCTTTTTGTGACCTCTGCAGAACCTGAGCATTGGTAACTTTGCAACACACTTTCTTACTACCTCATTCTTGGCCCTCTTCTAATGGTTTGAGAGAATTGTATGTAGTACATATATAACAGCCAAATCCCTATTGGCTAAGATGTATAATGGCTTTTTTAAGTGTATTTTGACAGTTCTGACATCTTGAACCTGGATAGTTTGACATTGTGCATACAGAGCCTTTTCCTAACCCTATAATATCCTTCAGATAGTAATCACTGGAAACTCAAGAAGCAAGCATGAAATGTAAAAGCTATTATTATACCACTTACTGGAGATGATGTAGAATGCCTGTACAAATAAAATTTGTTATAGGTACTGCTAGCTTCTGGGGCTGTGAGGATGGGTACAGTAGGTCACGGCTATGTGCTGACGGAAAGCATGACGGTAATGTTTCTGAATTCTTTCTGCTCAATAGCCTTGTAGCTAAGCAGTAAAGCTTTGGCCTGCACCCTACTACATGGTGTATGGTGTACAAGATAATTGAGGAGTTTGTTCAGATAAAGTCAAGTATAATTATTTGCAAGTTGCATAAGAGTAATATTAATTTTCCTCGTAGTTGTTGAAACAAGTTTATGGCAAGGGGCTTTGTATCCCAGTAGTATTGTGTGTGATAGTTGTATAAACCATATGCCCCAATAATTTTTCTTTATATTCATGCTGATGAATAGATTGTGAAGAGTATGTGTTACTGCATTTACCTTTCAGGGTCCGTCCATAGATCTACTGGCTTCAAGTTCAGGGTCCAAACAAAGTTCTATGCCAAAATTCTTTTTTTTAGCGGCGTCAAATTTAGTGCAAAAAGGCGGTAGGCTGACATGTGAGAGAACGGATCTGCTGGTGTGGTACGCGCCATAAACAAAAATTCTGGCACCGCTAGCATTGTGGGAATGCCGGCTCAAGTTCTTTGTTCCCCCATGCCTCGTCACAGGAGCTCTCACTCCAAGGAAAACTGGGGACTATCCTCTTCCTTTCTGATAGTTATGACTCTGTTGGAAGTGGAATGAAGAGAAATTCTTAGGCTTTGATCAGTTAGTGACTGAAAAAAATGACCAGGATATCGATAATAGTGCAGAAAACCTGACGATCCTCAACCTCTACCGCTGATGTGGGCACTCCCAGTCCGGTCTGTTGTACCTCATCGCAAGAGGAAACTTATTACTTTCGCGTTGGCCAGGCCTATGACTTCAGTATTGATGATGTTAAGTGACGTGGATTGTGATTTTATTGCTCTTGTCGATCATCATTGAGTAGTGATTGGGTGAGGGAAACAGTTCACCAGTGAAGCGTCGGTATATACTCACCTCCGCATGCGCTCGGGTAGTGTTCCCTATGCAGTGCCCAGGGGGGAGGTGTAATACCGGAGTACATCCGTGGCCCTTCACAGGAATAGACTGGTGAAAGTGAGGACGGATGTGGTTCAATTGGCATGGATAGTCCGCAGGCAGTGTAGGTGGATGCGTAGTGGTGGATGGTGTGCCACGGCATGCATGACTCGCCAGCCCAGGCTGGGACACCACACTGCTGACTCCTCAGGTCATGGACAATGCTGGGCATCAGCCACCAGCCCAACCACAACCACGGGACTACCCACACAACCAAGCCTATGATGTCCAGTATCCACCAGCAAAACCGTATCTGGGATTGGCAGCAAAATCCCAAATTTGTTTCCCAAGCCCCACCACTCTCAAAGTGGAATTTTACCGACTTGTCCCCTTGCGATAGCAAGGCCAATCAACTGGAATTCTTTGAACTATTCTTTTGACAGCCATTGATGGAACTTTATCAGGAAAGTAACAAGTATTTTAAGTTACACCATGGCAAATACGATCATATCACCTCAGTCAAGATACACTGGTGGAAAGAAGACGCTGTTGCAGGAACTGTATTTGCTTTTTGCAAAATATTGCTTGTGCCTCATGTCTATAAGCATAATATAAAGGCTACTGGTCCCCACAGATCGGCTAATTTTCTACCCCTGTCTTCAGTGAAGTATCCCAGTGAACAGGTTTATCTTACTGTTACGTATGTTGCCTTTCTTGACATACCAGGCTGACAGAAGTGACAGGTTTTTAAAGATTAGAATTGTTTTTATGTTTCTCAAACAAAAGTTCAGCAGGTACTTTTATCATTCTAGAATCTTGTAATTGACCAAGTCTTGATTTTGTTCAATAGGTAGACTGTCGTTCAAGCAGTATATACCGAGCAAGAGGAAACGGCTTTGGTTATACGTTTGTACTTGTGATTGTGACAGGGGCCTGGTGTTGGATATTGTTGTATACAGGATGTAAAACATTGAAAGTTACCAGGTGTTATTGGGTATCTCAGGTGACGTAGTGATAAGCATGATGGCACCTTATTTATCTTGGTAAGGGGCATACTTTATATACCGATAACTGGTACACAAGCCCTTTGCTCAGAATTTCTTGCGTGTGGAACAAGTCGATGGGTGTGGCACAGTGCGTCTCTAATTGTATATATATGCCCAGGTTCAACGCAGAGTGCTCGTGGATGATGAGGTGAGGTGTTTTATTCCAATGACATCATGGCATTACGGTGGCATGACAAACGAGGATGTCACATTGTGAAAACCTATTCACTATATCGAAATGCAAGACAGTGGCAAAGTTGATAGAATAACTTTAAACATATTCGAAAACCAGCGGACAGTGATTGATTATACACAAAACATACGCTTAGTTGACCAAATGGGATTTGCAGTTTGGCTTTTTTGTTTGATTATGTTCGTATGAGTTATCCAGTTGGTCACATGAAAACTTTTCTTCCAGCTCATGGACATTTCATGCTCAATGCATATAATATTGTACCTAATGAAGATGGCAACAGGGACCACCATGTGGGTGAATTTTGTTTGTCTGTTGTCAGGACAAACTCATAAGAGTACCAGGTAACAACACCTGCTATACAACATGGTCAAGAACTTCTCAGAATATACCCAAGCGTTTGAGGAGGGAAGGTGAATCATTCTCATAATACAGCTTCCTGCTAATAAGAAGAAATTTGCTCAGAAAGAGTGCATTGTAACTGTGCACAACAAAGCGACGGTAACAAGAGCAAAGAACTCAGTTTTATGTAGAGGAATGTATGTTACCTCTGTGCATGGGGCCTGTTTCAAGGAGTTCACACGCTCCAGCAGTTCTCAAAACATGTCCAGTGATTCGTAAATAAGTAAATATAGATTAAAACATTAGTATTATACAAGATTTGTGCATGTGTATTGTAATAAACAAAACTGGGTAAACAATATATGATTAATAACTTTAGTGCAATTATTGTGTTCATTATCAGTGAGTTTATATATATACATTATATACAGTATTGGTCTGTCAGGCCTCAATTTGTTAGTAGGAAGAGAAAAAAATTAGAAAAGAATAAGAAAAAACACAAAAAAACTTAAAGTAATGGTGTATGTGGTAAATCGTTCGATTGTTGCGCCACCGGTTATTTAGGGTTCAACTTCTCGGCACCTGTCACCTCCTCGGTAAGTTGGTCAGAAATTTTTTTTTTTTTATGACCTTCACAAAAATATAATCTTTAACACTTTGACTGTTGCAGGGCCCCTTTCTGGAAAACTGTCATTCTATGTCGCTAATATCGAAAAAAATTTTTTTTTCTTATGAAAATTATTTAGGATTTTTTTACTGAGTGTTTTAAAGCCTAAAAAATAAATTTTTACCATAGTATTACCGAGATATAGAGGCACAAATGTTGGCAGAGAGTGAGGTGTCGTACGGCAAACAGCGGGACTGTGGCCCACCTGGTATTCTTTTTTTTTTTTTTTGTTTTTTTTTTTTTTTTTTTTTTTTTTTTTTTTTTTTTTTTTTTTTTTTCCTCAACAAGTCGGCGTCTACCACCGAGGCAGGGTGACCCAAAAATAAGAAAGAAAATCCCCAAAAGAAACATACTTTCATTCTTCATTCAACACTTTCACCCACTCGCCAACATTATCACTGGTTTTGCTGAGGTGCTCAGAAATTCACAGTCTAGAAGCATACCACATATAAAGATACACAACATATCCCCTCCAAAATGCCAATATCCCAAACCCCTCCTTTAATGTGCAGGCTTTGTACTTACCATTTCCAGGACGCAAGTCCGACTATATGAAAATACCGGTTTCCCTGAATCCCTTCACTAAATATTACCCTGCTCACACTCCAACTGATCGTCAGGTCCCAAGTACATTCTGTCTCCATTCCACACCTATCTAACACGCTCGCGCAGCTTGCTGGATTCCAAGCCCCTTACCACATAAACCTCCTTTACCCCTCTCTCCAACCCTTCGAGGACGACCCCTACCCGCCTTCCTTCCCTATGTTTTATATGCTTTCCTGTCATTCTACTTTGATCCATTCTCTCTAAAATGGACCAAACCACCTCAACACCCCTCCTCTGCCCTCTTATGACTAATACTTTTTATTAAAATCACACACCTTCTACTAATTTCCACACTCCGAATTTTCTGCATAATATTTAACCACACATTGCCCCTTAACAGGACAATCTCCACAGCCTCAACCGTCTCCTCGCTGCTGCATTTACCTACCCAAGCTTCACACCCATATAAGGTGTTGAGTACTACTATACTTCATAACATACCCTTCTTTGCCTCCATAGATAACGTTTTTTGACTCCAACATCTACCTCAACGCACAACTCGACTTTTTCCCTCATCAATTCTATGATTAAACCTCATCCTTCATAAAATCATCCGCAGACACGTCCAACTCCCAAGTATCTGAAAACATCACTTCTTCAATTACCTCCTCCTCCCCAATTTGATAATCCAATTTTCCTTTATCCAAATCATTGAACACCTCATCACCTTACTCTTTTCTATGTTCACTTTCAACTTTCTACTTTACACACTTCCCAAACTCATCCACTAACCTTTGCAATTTTTCTGTTAGAATCTTCCATAAGCAACGCACGTGTGTAAAAATCTAGACATATGCCCCACACAAGGGAAGTACTGTGTCAAAGTGTGTACGCGCATCTATAGTTTCGCTGTTGAATATGTTAGTATGACCCTATTTGTCTGTACCATACTACTTAACTGTCCTCGTCAGAGTATCACACACATACCACAGGTCACCAACTACCACATCACCACATTACCATACCTACGCACCTATTCTCCCACTTCCTCCGTGTTCCTCCACACAACCAACCACGCACCCCCTTAAATCATATTACAACCACCCCTGGTGACATTACTCACATCCCTGTCTAAGGACCTACTATTTTACCGGGAAGTAGTCTCCCTCTTTCTACGCACCCTAACCTGAGCCTCATATCCTCATAAAAAACTCTTTACAGCATTTATTAACTTACCACCTATTCCATATACTTGCACATCTGGCCACATTGCTCCTCTATACACTCTATCATTTATGCCTTTTCTAATCCATAAATATGCAAAATTAAAAACTTCCCTATCTTTATCTAAATACGGTTCACATATATGCTTCAAATGTAAACACCTGATCTACACATCCCCTACCACTCTAAAAACCTACTTGCTCATCCGCAATCCATACATTCTTCTTACTCTATATTCTTTCAATTATAACCCTACCGTTCACTTTTCTGGATACTCAGTAAAGCTTATTCCTCTATAATTTTTTACAGTCTCTTTTGTCCCCTTTCCCTTTATATAAAGGGACTATAACCTGCTCTCTGCCAATCCCTAGGTTACCCTTACCCCTCTTTCAGTACATTTATTTATAACAAAAGTACCAACCACTCCAAACACTATATTCCCCCCCTGCTTTTAAACATTTCTGTCGGTTTCATCTCTGTAAAGTTCTTGCCCCTATTACCACTCCCACTCCAGCCAATGGACCAGCAAGTTCATTTGAACTTTAAAAAAAAAAACTACAACCAATGCAATGTTTTGAGGGTGCTTAATGTGACCTAAGACACTCACATTGACCCTAAGGAGTTTTGGTGAGATTCACTTCAGTATCCTCCCATTGCATAAGCCTTATGAGGTAAGGCTTGGAAGGGAGGACTAACCAGGACTTTGAACTCTGCTTGGAAATCAATTGTGGCAGATTGTGTTCCACATGAGGGATTTTGATGGGTTTGGGGCGGACCCTGACGAGCCTACGGCTGTTGTGGGAATCTGTTGTGGACAACTTGGGGTGTTCCATAGGGTTGGATGTGAGTTTGGAGGATGTTGGAAGATGTTGTGTGAGGGACCACAACGAAGAGCTAACCGCTGGGAGTGCAAGAGCTTCATCTGGAACAAGGCTAACAGATTGCAGCTCAGATTAATTGCTGCATGAGGAGGAGAAAGAGAGATGGAAGAAGTTGCCTTCTTCAGAAATTAAGGAGGTTTTTGAAATGTGGAGTTAAAATGGAAAGATTTATAGGAAACCATCACCCTGACAAGGCTGTTGCAAAGCATGTTGGAACATGTACAGTGACGAAGTATTGGCTATTTTAGAGTAAGTGCAAGAGACGCCAGAAACAGAGCACTCTGGACACTTTTTTTGCGATACAAGGCTCCAGTGTCATCTCTAGCTGCGTCCTATTGGCATTAAGAAACAGAGAAGAGATGTGACCCAGAAACACGGACTTGGTACCTGAGGTGTTGTTGGGAAGGGGATCCCTTCCAAACAGTAACTAATCCAATCCTCTCCTCCTCTAGTCTTTCATACACAAAGAAGTATCCCAATAATGGTAAGTATTATGCTGTTATAAAAGGTTTCATTCATCATGTCCCTTTGTATTTGTGCATGTACCACATCTATATTGATGTAAAAAAAATATTTGTTTTAAATACTTTGGTGTCTGGATTGGATTTTTGTATTTACATTATTTTCTTATGGGGAAAATGGTTTTGAATCTTCTATTTTCTAACAATAGTACACTTTCTGGGACGGATTAATTACGGAAAACGAGGGTACCTACTTTGTTTTGATGTTTCAAAATTCTGATTTGATGGACACTTGGACAAGTTCCCAAATTAGTTCATTATATCAGGGGTTTACTGTATTCTTGTCTGACATAGCAGTGTTCGGGTTGCTAATCCATGCTTGGTTGTGATCGTTCACCGGTGTATATTACATGTGTCCATATCTCTCTTGTTCTTCATTCCTGCAGTGACTGGTCTAGCTCACATCTTCTTATCTCAGACATGGCTTGAAGTTACTGCTATCCTAAGATCTGTGCTTGTATTGTTGTTTGCGATCCATCAAGAACCTGGCTTTGTTAACTACCTTTGACTCATTTACTCAAAGATTCATTTCATTTATAGAGAGAATTACCAAGCTTTTATTATGGTCAAAGAGTGAGTGAATTGTCAGTTTGGGTGGTGAAATTCACTGAGCAAAGACTTGTATCCAACTACCATAGAATCATCGTTGTTCACCACAGAAACTCTTGCTGTTCTCACTTGATATCCTCATTTTAATTCAGTGATTTGTTCATTTTGCATTTTATATATCTTCAATAAGGGCTGAGTGAGGGTGAAAAAGCTGTGAGAAGTCTGAGTCATATTCAAGAAACATTGATGAGGGTGTGGAGGCTCATGCTGGCTATCACAGCTGCAGACTAACAAAATCTTTCTTGCAGATTTCTGCGTATGTGTTTATATTAGTAATATTTGTTATACCATTCAGCAGTATATTTTATCCCAAACAATCAAAGAAAATAGTGTTAAATTGAAAATAATTGTTGAAAAGTTCCCCTCTAATTCATTCATATCAAAATCCACTCTGACCATTGCATAAAGAAACTACTAAAAATTGTACCTAATAAGCATATAACAAGTATGGAAAAAATTTTTATGTGATACCAACCAGGTGCAGGAAAATAAAAAAAAAAAACTTGCATTTGGAGTGGACAAGTCTCTCAGGAATGAAAAAACACTTTCACAGTAAAATGTTCATGTTGCATTTTATCTCTCTTTATATAAAGTAAGCTAAATCACAGTAAAGTATCTGATAAAGTGTAACGTCAGAAAAATAATTGTGAGGGAGTGAAAGATGGGAGAAGGGAAGGGGGTTGTTCTTTCCACTCCACCGGGCTTGCTAAATCCTCCTTGTCAGTTTTGTCATAGCAAATAAAAGTAGGACCAGACAGTTAAAAAAAAATGTTTAGCTGTGTGCTTTATTATTTTATTCACAAATTAACTCACATAAACTATTAAATTGTGTGTTTGATTGTCAAAAAAAGCATTTTAAACACTAGTTGCATTAAGAAAATGGAATTACCTGTCTTGTATTTTCACTAGGAGGAACGCCGGAGCATGAAGGTAGTGTTCAAAGGAGCATTGACTTAAAACTTTGATTTTTATGTTCTCCTGCCTTGGGTAGTTTGCTATTACCTTCTTAGTCTCTACAACCACCTTCTTAAAGAGTACTGTAATCAAACCAAGATTTCCTCCTTTTTCCAAGTACAGTATGCCCCAATTATAGGTTTACCACTTCCCCAAAAAAATTAATAATAATAATTTAATAAATGAAGGGGAAGAGAATTCTTCTTTCAATGCACTGGCCCGTATCCCACCAAGACAGGGTGGCCAAAAAGATAACAAAAGTTTCTCTTCATAACTTTATAATGTGTACAGGAAAAAAGGTTTACCTAACCACTTGATCCCGGCTTATTAGTACACCTTTTACGACGTGCATGGGTTAATCGGAGGAAGAATTCTGTTACTCTTAGATAAGTGGAAAAAACAAGAACAAGAACTAGCAAGAAAATAGAAGAAAAACCAGAGAGGTGTATGTAGAAGTAACAGAAGGTACCTGAAACCCCTTGCATGTTTGGAGACCAAAAATGACATCCAGCAATCTTCTCTCTTTTAACCCTTTGACTGTCGCAACCCCCAATCCTGAGGTGTCTCCAGGGGAGAAATCCAAAAAGAGTGGGGGTTTGTGTACCGTTATCAGTAAATAACGTATGCCCCTTACCAAGATATGGTTCCATCATTGTTCTAACCACATCACCAGAGATACCAAATTAACTTCATGGTATCTCTCAAAGTATTACTGCCAGTGTACACAATGATATCCAAAACTAGCCCACTTCTACAATCACACAGTACAAATAACTTTTATACCAAACCCCGTTTCCTCTTGCTTGGTACATATTGCTTGAATGAGAGTTTTTCCTTTGAATAAAATCAGACTCGTCAATAACAAGCTTCCTGAAGGGAAAAAAACATGCAGCACTTTTGTTTCATGTAAAAAAAAACACATTTCTGATTTGTATAACTGTCGGTTCTGTCAGGCCTGGTTTTGTCTGAAAAGTGTAGCACACGTAACAGTATCAAGAAACGATTGATCCCTATAATGCACTAAAACCGGGAGTTGAAATCAGGTGTTCTGTTGCCCAGTATGTGGTGACAGTGTGCTTATACACATATGGCATAAAGCATTATTGTGGCAAAAAACAGGTCATCTCTGTCACAGTTGTGTCCTTCCACTGGTGTAGCTGTGATCTTGGTGAGAGAATTGTATTTGCCATGGTGTACTCATAGTATGTGTTG
Source organism: Cherax quadricarinatus (assembly GCF_026875155.1). Classification (NCBI taxonomy): domain Eukaryota; kingdom Metazoa; phylum Arthropoda; class Malacostraca; order Decapoda; family Parastacidae; genus Cherax; species Cherax quadricarinatus. The sequence continues at coordinate 5,635,003 of NC_069442.1, read as the reverse complement.
GTTTCCCTGACAATGATATCCATCAGAGGTTCATCGAAGAATAACTCAAAGCATTCCAGTTCACTAGCATTGTTCCCAAGTGGACATGATGGCTTTATTCCACTTTGTGTTTCATCAAGTCATGGGGACTGGGAACAAACTCGTCCCTTCCTGCCATCCAGAGGGCGGTCTGCTGGTGGGTTCTGGATATTGTAATGTGGTTGTGCAGGTTGTGGTTGTGCGGTTGGGGTTTTGTGTAGGTTGTGGGAGTGTGGGGTTGGGTGAGGCTGGTTGTTTGTTGCAGAGTCAGCAGCGTGGGTAGTAGCGTGGCCCGCTGCTGGTGCCACATGGGTCGTGCCACCATCACTATCACCACCACTGCCTGCTGCCTCACTCACATCATTCATACCCATCATAACAACATCGTCATCTTCACTATCAGGTCGTGGTGTAGGGCCACGGGATGTGCTCCCAGAGTTACCCTTCCCCTTGGAACAGCATAAAGAAACCCCTACCAGACCGCATGCTACGTCGTACATACTGCGCTTCACTGGGGGAAAATTCACCCTCACTGTCACAACTAGAACTGCTTTCAATAACCTTGAAATCACTATCACTTCACTGCTAACATCTGGGTCTTGTACACAGCCAAATATTTCCTCTTTCGTCCTGGTACAGGTTAACCTGAACATGAACAAGCCGGCCAGCACCAGAGGTGAAGGTCGTAGGTCATCTGGGTTTTTATCATTAATTACGTCATCCTGGGCACTTTTTTCGGTCCCCCCTCACTTGAAAACCATGGAAATCACTGTCTCTGACACTTCCATCGCTGTTAGAGCTGTCACTTCGGAACAAAAGACCTCCAATCTGCCGAGGATGAGGTACGTACTTCCTACTGCGAGGCATAGTGAAAATGGACTAACGAAGATGGCGTTCCCACAATGCATCACTGATCCCAGATTTTTTTTCACAGGGTCCCACACCCACCACTATCCCCATTCTCTCTCATAGGCCTACCAGCCTTTCCAGCTTGTTTGAAGCCGCTAGAATTTTCATGTGTATAGATAGTCAGAAACAGTGGCACTTAAGACGTATATTTACGGCGTAAACAGTCAAAAGGTTAATTCTGTAAGTTTTTTTTTTTTTTTTTTTTTCTCTCTCTCTCTCTCTCTCTCCAAAATTTCTTGGACACTGGGGGGCACCACTTCAGATTTTGGCCTTGGACCCTGAAAGGGTTAAGGTTTGGCCTCCGTAAAGGCTCTGTTCCATGTATCAGATTTGGGTTTACTCTTGTTTTGAGTGGTTTATTTCATTTCAAAGCCAGGATATGAACTGTTATTAATTTGTTGCATTTATGTTCACTCCCATTTAATACCACTGCAGTCTGAAACTGGTACAAGATTAATAATTTGATATGACTAATGATGTGTATATTTTACAGCTTATATAACAAAGCTAAATATGAAGCCCATTTTTTTTCTGAAAATTGTAATTTTGGATTTCTGATTTCTTAAACCATGAACATTTATTGTATTTGAGAAATTAGCATTGGTGTATGTGTAAAATTGGTTATAAACAATGGATGTCATAATATGTTCCTTTGATAGTAATGAAGATGGAATGCATTACAAAATGCCATGATTTATGTGAATGTAATATGGGGGGAAAAATTGAACAGATGTGGGAGGGAATGAGGATTATGGGGGAATGGTGTGACTGAGACAGTAGATGGTAAGGTTGTAAGGTTTAAAAATACTGGTTTTTTAATACTGTTAAAAAGTGGGAGTTTCGGAATTCTAGATAAGTTCAGACACTGACTTTAATGTTTTTAAATTGATAAGATGAAATGTCAAGTGTGTGTGTATAAATGTGTACATGTATGTGAATGTGTGTATATGCACATGCATTGGTTGGCCTGTATGCATGTTATATGTGCATGCATACATGCATGTGTTTATACTTGCACATGTTGTATACATGCATGCATATATGTGTGTGTGTATACATGCATTTTATTGTATGTGTGCATGTGTTGTATGTGTGTATGCATGCATACATGTGTTTTTATGTGTGCATGTGTTGTATAATGCATGCATTTTTGTATACATGCATGCGTGTGTTGTATACATGCATCAGCGTGTATTGTATACATGCATGCATGCATGCCCTGTTTTTGTATATGTGCATTCCAACGTGTTTGATGTATATGTGCATTCCAAGTGTTTGTTGTATGTAGGGGTGTGCGCTGTACTGGTGTGGATGTGGGTGTACTTTTTGTAAGTATGTGTGAGTGTACTGTATGTACATTTGTGCTTTTGAAAAAGGACTTTGTAAAAAGGCCAATGACTCCATAAATTTTGGGGCTTCGAAGATTTAATAAACTTTTAAAGGTGATGTATCTATAACAATTTGCTTTGATAAGAGTGGTATCACATGGTTTCCGTTATATACATTTAAAGGAATTGTTGTTTGTATATAAAAATGTGTCCATTTCTTTTCCTTAGATGCATTATTTTTGTGTTTATAATGACTATCAACATAAAAATATAAACCTATTGCGAGATAAAATATATGTCCTTGTAGGTTTTATTTGTTCAGACTTTTAAATACCTTAAAAAAGTTAAAGAAATTGAAAAATACTTTTTTTATATTTCACCTCCTATTTAACACCTAACACTCTTGATATTCTCTATGAAATCTTTTCACCTCAAAATATGTTTACAATGTATTTAACAAATGTAATATTCAGTTACCATTTGATTTACTCAGGATGATAATATAATTTTTCAGTCATTAAGCAGGTGGTAGGTAGCAATTTACTGGTCAGAAGACTGAATTAAAATGCTCGTGGTGACCACAGATTTGTCCCTCAGGGTACATGTTAGGTTCTTGTCTAATGAAATGAAGGACTGTTGGCAGAGATGTTCCTGTTCCATTCCTCTTCAAGAAGGGGGGCTCCTTGGGCGTGGTGAAGAGGCTCTTGGTCTGAGGAATTAGACTATCGGTCTTCTTTCCTCAACCGAACCTAATTACCCCCCAATCTCTCGCCCCTCCCCTATCCCAACCTCCCCATCCTCCCCTTTTTCCCTTCCTCCTCCTCCTCCCCACTCCTCCTTTTGGCCCTTCCACTTCTTTTTGTCCTTTGGGATTCTCCCACAGGCACGCTAGTTCCTAGGTAGAGGAACGGGTACACCGGGGGTCGATCCCATTCCGTTGAGGTTCTTGGCGTGGCGTATTTGCGTGGAATTCTGGATGCCTAGGGATGTTCCCCGATCCCTCTCCGTATCCCGAGTAGCTTTGGTGTCCTTTGGGCGACGGGTTGAATCGTCTGGAAGCCATCCTTTCGGATTCCGGGGGTGGTGGCTGAAGGAGTATGCTTTGTGGCGGATATCCGGCGCCCTCTTCTTTTGTCCACCGAGGTAGCTCGGCAGATGTGAGGTTCTATCCCAGATTGCTGGTTACGGCATGAAGGGTAGGGTAATGGCACGGGTTCCATCTGGCATCTGCGCTACTAGCGGTGTCCGAGTCCTCATGGTCGCGGGAGGGAGATTTTCTGGCCCTTTCATTCTCCTAGAACTATCCCTCCCCGGTCCCCCCTTTTTTTTTCTTTTTTTTATTTTTATTTTCTTTCTTCTTTCTTTTCCTTTTTTATTCTAAAAACAAAAAGAAAAAGTAAACCTAACCATGGCAGGCCCGTAGTCCATGAACCACTGGTACCCCCGGGCCCCTTCTTGATACCGCACCCCGTTCAGACCCGCCTCGTCTTTGGACCACTCTTCAGACATTCCTCTGCCTCAGTATCTATTGCCGGTGCTGTTATCCTCACCTGCTTCAGGACTGAGGCCTCCGACTGACTCCTTCGATTACCAGAGACCGTTTCGCTCTCTCTCTGACTAATGCTTCCGGCCTCTCCCTCTACGGTGCGGCAATTTCCCAACGCCGACCAGTTTCCACGTCGGACCAACTCTGGTCCCACGCCTAAACGTCCAACGACAATTACCTGCTGATGATACTTCTCCACCTTCACTTCTCGTTCTTCTCAGAAAAGGATCGACACGTTCCTTCACTACCTTTCCACGCTCAGTTTCAGACTGAACAGTGGACTAAATTCTTCACTTTACGACCAACTTCCTCTATCTGCCTATCTTTCAGACCATGTATTGGCGAAGGCACTCCTACGCCAAGTTTGGTAAAGATATTTCTTTTCATGCTCATAAGATCGTACGCGCATCATTACCGTACAGAATGCTACCCCAGGCTCGGAGGCTCCCTCGTCTCCCAATATAGATACTGTTTTTCCTGTCCCCCTTGAAAACATCATTCCCTCAATTCTTGTAGTGGTACCGTTATTCTGCCCCATAACCATAGTTCAACAAAATTACAGACATGGGCAACCGACATTCTAGAACAGCTGGAACTCCAAGATCTCCCATCCTCAAGGTAGACACTTACGTCTTCCTGCCCTGGGCGAGACGATAACCCTAGCAATGTGGCTCGTGTAACTTTTGACAGCCGAGAACTCCCATCCTCATATTTATATACAGGACATCGTTTACAATTTCGAAAGTGGATCCCTACACCACAACAGTGTAGGAATTGCTGGCGATTTGGCCATCAGTCGAAATATTGCAGATCTACGCCGAATGCCCAGTCCTGTGGTGCCGATGACCATTCTAATACGTCTGCCAATCGATCTCCCTCTTGCTTAAATGCATGAGGCTCACCCTTCGTACTTCTCGCGTTGTCATGTCTATTTAAAACGAGCTGGAAATCCGTTCCCAAAGAGACAGGAAGGTCTCCCTTATGCCATGTCAGTTTTCTCATCTCCGCCCTCCAAGGGAGACTCCCACAGTTTTCTTATTCCCGTGTTTCAAAAAGTCCCCTGCCCCCCCCACTTCTGGTATCCCATCTTCTACACCCACCTCTGTGTTACCTCTCCATAATCACTCCTGTATCTAATCCTTTTGCTGTCCTCGGTCCTCGAACTCCCTACTTCAAACGCTCATCTAATCTCGCTTCTTCGAGTTCCTCTCTTACAAGCTCAGTATACGGACGAGGGACCCCGTACGAGCAGCCTCTTCCAATCCGTCCCTCTCTCTACTTCTCAAAGTCAAAAAAAGGTCCGGTAACACCTCCTACCCAACTTCCACCTCCTCATTTTACCCTCCCTGTCTCTGTCCCTAGTTCTTTTTCCCCTCTCTCATCTAGGCTCAGTTTTACAAGTGCAGAGGTCACCCCTCCTCCTCGTAATGTAACCTTCTCTGCCCATGTTCCCACCCAAAGTTTCTTCCTCTTCTGCAACCTCCCAGGTTCCTGTCTCTTCTGTCCCCTGCCACGCTTCTCCAGTTCCCTCCCCACCCTTTCCGCCCCCCCCTACGCTTGGTACAGTCCAATATCTGTTCCAATCTTTACTCATCACCCCCCAACCATTCCCAATATTGTCTCCCATAGCAACATCTCTGAATCTGAACACTTGAAGCAAATCTCTGAATATATTGGCAGAGCCAAACCATCAATGACAATGATCCACCTTCCGCTCTTTCTCTCTCTTCCTCGCCCATCTGCCGCAACTCCCTTCTTCACAGCGCACCGTTCCTTCGCTGCTTGAACATTTTCCACTGCCCCGCATGTGGACTTTTCTAACCCTCCTATGTCCGTAGGAACCCTTACCTGCGATTTCAGTACTTTATCATTGCCATCAGGCCTTTTTAACAGTGTGATATACTGCCTTCAGGGGTAATCGGGGTAGCTTCAGATGTTACTCTCTGCCAGTTAGATGCCCCTGTTGTGTTTGCTTACAGGAACCAAAATTACACTCTGCTGTTATTTTCTCACATCCAGGCTATAATTTATTGTATTCTATTCAGATCCTTTTCCTGTGGGAACTTTAATGAAAGTGCCCCCTCTTCCTCGCACTGATATTCCGTACGCATCAGCTATTTGTTCATACTTCCTGCATTACACACAAGCCCGTATCCACTTACATAGGTGTATACGCTCTGTTCTTTATATTCTCTCTCCTTCTCGGGCTTATCTATTTCCGGATTTTGCTTCCTTGTTTCGTCCTTACCACCTGCACCGAAATCTTTACTTGGTGATTTTAATGCCCACCATTCCTCTGGGGAGGGTCTCACTTGATTCCCTGGAATTCATTTAGAGGCTTTTCTTGCCACCCACCCCTTCCTCCATTTTTTTATACAGGTACTCACACCCATATTTGATCCTCGGACTTCATACTCTCTTTTTTCTTGCATCGATCTCTCAGTTTGCTCTTCCTCCGCCGCATTAGACTTTACTTGGTCTTGTTCTCCCGGACTTACATGACAGTGATCATTTCCAATCATTTCCTTACTTCCCCTTCATATTCGCCACCCCTTCGCACCCCACGCTGGCAATTTAATTCGGGCAAATTGGAACCTTTAACTCACACTACTGTTTATAAAGAGGTTCTTCTTCGTCCCATCGATGAGCTTTTACACCTCTCTCATCCTCCGTTTTTCACCGCGCTTTCACATTCTATACCCCAAACTTCGAGCATGCATTCTCAGAAATGCGTGCCTTGGTGGTCTCCTGCTAGGTAGCTCGTGCAGTACTTTGAAACGCAGCATGCATGGGCAGGTACCGGTTACAATAGACCACAGAGCGACTGCTCCTTGATTTAAACAGAAGCGTGCGATCGCGGTCGCCGTGTTCAACCTTTGACGCTAAAACGCACTCTGCTGGCGAGATTATGTCTCCACCACACCGCTCTGCTTCCTCTATGAGTGGCATTCTGGAAAAAAGTACGAAAACTGAGTGGTAAATATTCTCCTGACCCGGCTCCTTTTCTGCGGGTTGCCGGTGTTGATAATAGCCAAACCCACTAGAGTTGCCAATGAAATGCAATCATCTGGTCGCGTATTTCTCAGGGACCCATCTTTGCTCCTCATTTCTTTCCTCAAAGTCTGCCAGAGAGTTAGCACCCTTGGACTTTTCTTCTCTCAGAGAAGAACAGTATAATGTGCCTTTTACACTTCAAGAACTGGAGGGCAACAACTCTCGCTTGTCGATCATCGCAGCTGGGCCCGACGACATTCAAATTCGTATGCTACAACCATTTACATTCAGTCAGCCACTTGCGAGTCCTATTACGCCTTTTACAATCCTTATTTGGTCACAAGGATTTTTTCTTCCACAGCTGTGGAAATCCTCCATTGTTCTCACCGTTCCCCGCAAACCAAGGCACTACGGACATAAACCTCCCACTATCGTCGCGCTTATGCTCTTAACCATGCAGTTGCAAAAGTAATGGAACGTCTAGTAAATAGACTTTAGTGTGGTATTTAGAGACACACAACAGTCTCTCCACTCGTCAATATGGCTTTTCACGTATGGGACGTTCTAACCATAGACCCCTTACTGCGCTTTGGATACGTAAGTACGTAATGCCTTTGCGAAATAACCACTCAGTATTGCCATATTTTTTGATCTTGAGATGGCATATTACACAACTTGAGGTATAATATTTTAGCCCAAGCCCTCTCCTTAGGCCTTCTAGGCAATCTACCATCCTTCCTTAAGAACTGTTTTAAAAACTGACAGGCATTTCCGTGTTTCGGGTAATAATGTGCTCTCCCGGACTTTATCCAAGCTGAAGGTGTCCCCCAGGATGGTCTGAGCATACAACACTTTTCTCCTTGCTATTAATGATTGGCCTCTAGTCTTCCATCAAATATTTGGTCATCACTCTAAGTTGATGACTTCGCTATTGCCAGTGGCAGGCGCTGACTGTCACCTCCTTACAGTTTCTCTCCAGCATGGCAGTCGACCGTGTTTCCAATTGGGCCACCACCATGGGTTTAAATTTTCCAGCACTAAAAACCCACCAAATCACTTTCACCAAGAACCCTCTGTCACTCTGATCTATGCTCTTTGTAACCTCTATGTGCTCACGTACCCTGGAACAGGTGTATACAGTCAAGTTTCTGGCCTCCTCTTTGATCTTAAGGTTATCCCTGAAACCCACATTACCGCTCTGAAGGCACTTGTCACAGCCGGCTGAACCTTCGTTAAAACCCTGCTCATCTTTCGTGGGGAGCTGATCGTCGAACGCCTCCTTCACCTACAATCCACCCTTATTTATCGAACTTGATTATGGTGACCGAATCTATTCAGCGGCATCTCCTGCTACTCTCTCTACCTTAACCCATTCATCACCAGGATTACGTTTATGCCGTTGGTGCTTTTCGCTATTTCCCCTGTCAAAAGCCTCTATGCAAAGCGAACGTCCATCCGTTTATCCGATTCGCCGTGATGCCCATTTGGCCTTGCGCTACTATGTACGACTCTCATGATCTCCGCAACCCTTCCAATTATAGAATGGTCACTGATAAATTAGTAGACATTCTTTTATTTTGTTCGCGCCCCTGCTTACTTCCGTCCTTCTCTCTTCGCCTTCAATCGCGTCTTGTCTCCTCTTCAAACTAAACCCACCTTTCTATGTACATGTAGCATCACAACTTTTTCCTACCCCCCTTGGGAAGTTCCAGCGGTTTCGATGTCTGTTCTTTCTCCCCTCCCTTGCTCGAAAGCCCAACTGTCTACGGTCGCTCCCGCTCTCTTTTCCTTGACCACTTTCACTCTCATTCCTCATGCCATGTGCTGTGTATACAGATGGCTCTAAGGTCTTCTTACGGCGTAGGATTCGCAGCAGTGTTCCGACAGCGACCGTACAAGGCATTACTATCTTCAGCTAGTATTTTATCTGCTGAATTAATCCATCCTTACAGCACTTATCCGTATTGCATCTAGCCTGGTCATCATTTGTTGTTGTCTCAGACTCCTTAGTGCTTTACAGGCTATACAAAAAAATTTGGGATACACCTCACCCCTTAGTCCTCCGTATTCCACTTTGGCTACGCCGCATCGGGTTATAAGCATAAAGATATTGGTTTTTGTTGGGATCCCTGGTCATGTTGACGTACAGGCAATGAACAAGCAACAACTGCTGACGCGGTCAGCAGTACATGACCTACCAGTCTTCTTAAAGAGGTATTCCATGTACGGGACTAATTTGCTGTAATATCTTCCCAACCTTCACAACCCGTGGCAACAACGTTGTCTACTATGCTCGGCAACAAACTTCAGTCTATTTATCCGAGTATAGTTACTGGCCGTCTTCTTATCAACCATTGTCGAGGTTGGGAGACTACTCTCTTCCCGTCTTCGGCATTGGCCATAGCTCGCTTACTCATGGATATCTCATGGAGATGCGTCTTGCTCCTCTCGTGAGAATGACGATCCAAGCTCCATTTATCAGGTCAGCCAACATTTCTGTTGGACTTGCCCACTTTATCCACGAGCACGCAAGAATTCCTCTGTCGTCGTCCTTCGCCCGCTGCTCTCTCTTACCTCGCCCCTTCTCGCTGATGGGACCCACCTTTCATCCCGACTCTCTCATTGGACTTTTTGACAACGACTGACTTACTCTACTCCACAAATTTTGATACGTTCAGCCCTTTCTACCTTTGTATCTCTTGCTACCCTCTACCCCCTTGGTTTGTTTGTATGTGTGGTGTGTGTTGTTTTGTACTATCCCCAGCCCCGCGTTTTCTGAAACCTGCTGATCGATCTCCCCCCTCCCTTCTGCCATCCAGATTCCTTGCTTTCCATCCCTACCCCCTGCAGCCTGTAAATAGCCCTTGGGCTTACGCTTCTTTTGATTATAATAAATAATCCTTTTCCATTTAACTAAATTGTGTTGCTAAGTAAAGGCTTTTGCATGTTTGTCTATATTTATTAGCTTCACATTATTTAGCCAATTACTGTCTAAACATAGATCTAGTTCTCCTGCCCAGCGCTCCAAATATTTGAAATTTTTTGGTGGGGGGGGTTTTATTTTTTTTTTTAAAGAAGGCAATTTTCTGTAGTAATAAGAACCCAAAAAATTGTTAGGGTCCCATACTTACTGAGAGAATAGACGCAAGTTGGCACAAGATTGCTCACCTGACAGCAACAAGGAGTCCCTGATGCGTGCAGAAGTGTTGCCGATAATACTTTTTTTTTTTTTCTGACACTAATATTAGCTACTACTGAAATAAGTACTCAAATAAGACACAAACACAACTAGACAGGTGAACATTTTACCTGCCTTGGTCACACACGTTGTCTAAAATATATACAAATATTTAATGTCCCAGCAATGTTTTAAACATGCTGGAGTATATATATGAACTCCCCTGAAGCAGTGTGTAAGAATCGAGTGTCACTCCAACTGTTGACAGTGCAGTCATCTGGAGTGATCACTTGATGACGTGCACTGCCTTGTCTTTGTTTCAACTGTTTGTCTATATGTCTACTTATCTGCTATTAGCTGTCTACGTCAGTCCTTTATCTTCTGCCTCTGCTTATGTTTTTCTCCTGTCTGCCCCTGTCTCTGCGTTCTTTCTCTAGTCTCCAAGAGGCCATCAGTATTATACACATGTTGATCATCAACATCTGATACCTGACCGATTGAAAATGTATAATTACTTATCAGTCCATCTTATTATGCCTTTAGCTACAAGCACAGTATACCACTGTCTGGAAATTTTTTGGATTATCCTAGTATTTACACATGTTAATATTATTTTTGTACTGTGAGAGAGGATAGAGACCAGGCAGAGATACAGAGACAGCCAAATCGAATCAGCCAGCCAACTGGTCTCCAGCCTGCCAAACACGTAATTACACATGTCCAGAATTGCTTCACTTTTCTTAGCGCATAGGTTGTAAACATTCTGGCAGGATGACACTACCATGTAATCAAAATTGAAAGGAGAGTTGCACAAAGTTGTACATGGGTTATTATCAAGGTTTTTAATCTTTCCATCGACCACTTGTGGACACTATCCATGCTCAGAGCCACTAAACTCGAGTCAACATCACTTTCCCTTAAAAGGGGAGTGTTAATACACATGACATGACAGTGAATCCCTTGGTGTTTGCCACGCTTCTTTGTTCTAGCTGGCGCTCAGGTTGAACTGGTGCTCCCTCCAAAGGAACTTAAGTGGTCCAGATTTTGTTAAACTGCACACACCAAGTGTTAAAACCCATTCTATCTGACCAGCATCTCAGCCAATCGTGCCAAATTTGAGAGCAGGAAAAATAAAATGATCACGTTTGGAGCATGCTGAGCAGTAAGAAGTAGATCTATGTTTGGTAGTTTTAAGGATTAAAAATATTAAATAATTAGTGAAAAAACAGTACCTGTAAATTTGATTTTTTTAAGCTCCATTAATGTGTTTTTATTTATGGAAAGGTCACCATTTCCTTTTATTTTGTGTCAAGAGCAGTTTGATTCCAATTTATTTTGAGAGGAATTTTTGCTTGAAATTTCTATAAAATTTTTTCCCTGGAGTTTGACTGCTATGTTCTGTGATAACTCTGAGGAAATAATAAAACAGACTTAAATATACAAAGTTTGCTCATGAGCAAGATGTATGCCAGTGTAATTGATTATCTGGCAACTTTGGGATAGTGTATGCCCACATTAAAAAATGCCTAATTATCATATTATTTTTTATTAGTTAGTCTCCGTTTTTTACACAACATTTTTGTTCAGGTTCCTGAATCGGACAGGAATGCTGGCTTAATTTAAATGCCAAATAATCGGTCACTGATAATGGATGATGTACTGTATAATAAAAAAAAATGTTGGTATTGTGTGTGGGGGTGTAACATTTGCAAGTGTTGCCGAAAGGGAGAAATGGTCAAAGCTGCCACGATATATTTTGGGACACTGTGACTGCTGTATAATAAAAGGCCATAAGAATCAGTAAAATTACCCAGTAAATGCACATAAGCTTGACTGTCATGACCCACACTTGTAAAATCATAACTGTAGAAATATTGTACATGTATGGAGAATACACACATGTATGGATATTGAGTGCAGGAGCTAAATCTGTGATAAAAAGTCTGAAAATAATGGGTTTTCAGGGAAAAAAATCAACGAAAACCTGATTTTTTGTTATGAACCAGTGGGTTGGGTATCAATGAAATACCAGTTAGTTAATTGAGAAATCTAAATTTATAATTTAAAAAAGCTTTGTTAGAAGAGCCATATGGTTATGTAGCTTCAACAGTTGTGTAAATATGAAGAAAAATTAAGAGTTAAATAAGAATCTGATCTTTTTTTCCTAACTTTGACTATTTTTTAATAATTGAAGTGATTTTTTTTTATGAGACTCTATATTTCACCACTGTCTTGTTACTATCTCGAACAGGTTTCTTGTGGGCAGTAATCTGAATTGTTTATCCTGATGCATTGCCGAATCTGTACCGTATGCATTGTCTTGAATTTGTATTAGATGCATATCTTAAATTGACATCTGTTGCAATTTTGAATTCCATGTACATTAAGGCTTGTTGCAGTTGTTACATTTTAAGAATTAATTATTTGTGTGGCATAATCTAAACCCAGGGGCCTCCATTTTTTTTTCACTACGGATGCCACATCGTATAATACACATTTTGTTGAGGGCCCAAGAAAATCAGTCAAATAATATAAAAAGAATGGGAGGTGGTAAATTTCAGAACTGTCAGGGAAGTATAACATACCTTTAGGATTTAAGAAGAGCAGGATTGAGTGTGGGGCGGTGCTGAGGCATTCCAGTAGAAAGAAAGGGGGTAAAGCAGCAGGACTGGCGGGGGGGGGGGGGGGGGGGGGGGGGGGGGATAAGTTGGTTGGTGTGGGTTGGTATTTTTGTTTTTAAATAAATGGTAGTAGTGGAGAACCAGCACCACCCCAGGGAGATACTAAGACCGTCCTTACCAAGTGAGTGTAAAACGAAAGGCCCGTATTCTTTTTACACATGGTAAGGATTGCTGGTGTCCTTTTGTCTGTCTCATAAATAGTCGCAAGATTACAGGTACGTCTTGCTACTCACTTATACTTACACTTAGGTCAAAACAAACATACATGTATACACGTTTATTTTATATACACTCATCTGAGTTTTCTTTGATTTTAATCTTAGTTCTTGTTCTTATTACTTTTCCTTTTATATCCATGGGGAGGTGAATAAGATCATTCCTCCAGTAAGCCATGCATGTTGTAAAGAGTCAACTAATGCCGGAACCATGGCGTAGTTCCCCCTTTTCCGGTATAATTACTAAAGAAGAATAAAAGAAAAAATTGTCAAAGTGGAATCCTGAAGTGCGTGGATGTTGTGCGATAAGAAAAGAGATGATTGTGGAGTTATGAATGAAGAGAAGCTGGATGTCCTGGCTTTAAGTAACAAAGCTTAAGGGGTGGGAGAGTTTCAAGTGGAGAGGAATAAATGTGATTAGGTCGGGGGTTTCAAATAGATTTAGAACTAAAGAAGGATAAGCAGCAATGTTTGAAGATAACTATGGCAGGAAAAGAGGGGACTATAAATGTATTAATTCAAAGGTTATGTGGAGTAAAATAAAGGTTGGATGTGAGAAGTGTTATAGTAAGCGTATATGCACCTGGGTAAGAAGAGAGTATAAGAGGGAGAGAGAGAGATTTTGGAAAATGTTTGAGTGAATGCATGGGAGTTTTGAACCAAGTGAGAGAGTACTTGTGGTTGAGGATTTTATACCTAAAGTGGGTTAAAATGTTGTGGGAGGGATTAGTAGGTAAATTGAGTGCCAGGGGTAAATGAAAATGGGAGTCCTTTGGGCCACCCCTAATTGCCCCCCCTTTCTAAAACACCTCCAATTAAACTACCATTTGAGGCATAAAAAACTAACTTTTATCTCAGCGTGGTTGGTGTGTAAGTGCATTGATCACCCTTTTTTTTCTCTCCAGATAAGGTAATTTTCTTTTTTTTTAAGTAAAAGGAATTAGTTACCTCTTGAATTTTTCAGAAGTTCTATGATAGCAAAAAGTTAATAGCCCTTTGGGTTTAAAAAGGGTGAGTAATCCTGTTTATTTTTAGCTGTTTAGGAATTTTATTTCTATAGAAATTTCTAACTGTCATGATACCTGCAGATAAAAATCCATATTTGTTGTAAACTAATATTAAATTAAAATAAACAGAAACTGCTATTACTAATAATTTTCAAATGTGCATATGCAAAAGGTTATCATTGCACAGCACATTAAAATCTCTGATATATATATATATTATGTATGTATATGTATGTATGTATGTGTGTATATTTATATATATATTTATATATAAAATATATATATAATATATATATATATAAAATATTTATATATATATATATATATATATATATATATATAAATAATCAGGCAAAATTTTTACATTATCTCTGTCCACAGCAGGATTCAAACTGCACACACTGCATCAGAGTACACAGGTTCGATCCGGCTATGGACTGTGAGAGATAATGTATTTTATATGTGTTGTGTGTGTGTGTGTGTGTGTGTGTTGTGTGTGTTGTTTTATTTTAATATATAATATATTATATATATATATATATATATTATATTTATATATATTTATATATATAAATATATATATATTTTATATATTATATACTGTATTTGTAATTGGCAATTATGGCCTACTAAGTTTGTCACTTGTTCTCCAAGCGCGGCATTATAAATTCAGCCATCATATTGTGTGGTTTATAACTTGAGAATGTTTTAGTACTAAGTTTGTCCTATATTTTTTTTTGTATGAATAATGGGGCAGGTTGCACGTATGACTGCTTAAATTTTGAAACTGCATGTCACATAAATTCAACTTTTTATCCTCTATTTCTGAGCTGGCAGCAGTCTCAAATGTGCAAGTTTCTGTGCCGTGATTGGCACTAGCATTCTGAATTTTTTAAAGAGGTGCACAAATTTGTGGTAATGGCTGAGAGCTATGAGAGCTCCTGCTTCCCAAGGTGGTATGGAAGTGCCACCAGGACTACTGCTCCGAGTAGGACTACTGCTCCGAGAGAACTGTCTTTCAATCTTGCTAACTGTAATCCTTAATAAAAACCAAATAGTAGTTGTAAATATATAAATAGCAATTTATTTTCCTGAACTCATAAAAACAGCATAGCAGATACTGTATTACTATAAATTTGGGAATTTATAATCAGATTGCTGGAATGCTTTAGGAAAATATAGAAAGCATGATTGAAACACAACTCGAGGTAATTCATTCCACCTCACTCATTTCAAACAGTTTCTTATGCTCACTCAACATGTAAATACTTAAAGAAGTCTATTTAAAACTATAAATCTGTGATTTTATTATCTTCAAGAGTCAAAATATATAATATATCAGTTATTACATTATATTCATATCCTTTTTATAGATCATGTACATAACAGGAATTTTGACATGTTATTATTGACCAGCTGTAAATAATGAAACTACAGTTAGGCTCAGCACTACAGGCTTATGATCTCAAGTTATCTTATTTTGTCTCAGCTTAATATTTTTTTTTTACCCCAAAGTCAACTCCTATTCATGGCAAGACTTCAGCATTCTTCAATACCTTGGGCTATGCTGGCCTGGGCTCACCATTCCAGGGTGGCCATGAAGACTCAGCAAGAACTTTTTCCACTCTTAATTTGATTTAATAATAATAATCCCATGTTTGCTGTACATAGAGAAATGTAAGTAGACTCCTGGTTTTTTCTCATTATGATTGTTATTATTACAATAGCCTTGATGCTGGTGAGGGACTCTTGATCCAAGGAACTGGACATCATCTCCAACTTGGATCAAACCTTATTTCCCCATATGCTGTTTGACCCCCAAGGGGCTTCTTGCCAACCCCATGGGGGCCGTGCAGTGCCTGAGGACTAGCAGGTAGTTGATCTATATGATATATACAATATGCAGAATAAATATTTATTCTGAAGCATCCTGCACAGTTTTGAACTTTATCAAGTCTTTAGGACTTGATAAAGTTTAAAGCAAGAGACAGCCACACTACACATGCTCTGCATACTCTCTCTCTACCAAATTTGTTGGCATCAGTTACTAGTTAAACTAGACTTGATCCAAAGGAAGGATAGCTCCAATTCATGATCAAAAAGTCCTTCAGTAGCATCAAGGCACCTTCCCTTATCCCCTTGAAGGGTTCCCATCTGGAAAATTAAGCCTGATCTTTGAAACTGCAGCTCGTTGCTGGCACCACGTATGGTGAGCAGATGAAGGTAGAACAGGAGGGAAGGTTGGTGTAGCCCCACTAAATCTGGTTAGGCACCACCCTACTGCATCATTCTGGTGAGGTAGGTGCTGTATTTTTTTCCTTGTATTTGCTGGCCTAAACTCCAGTTTTCAGTCCAAGTAGTTTGGGGCTTCTGTGACCTGAGAGTTTAATGTAGAGTAGGACTTTTCCTACTGGAAATTTTAGGTGGTGGTGGTTGAATTTGTCAGGGGAGTATGATCAACACCACTCTTGTTCCTGTGACTCATTATATTCATGGGAAAGTGCTAAACCAAGCCTGGCTTAGGGCCAGGCTGTGGAAAGTAGGAAAACTAAAATCTGTCAAGAGATTATTATTATTATTATAATCAAGGGGGAAGCGCTAAACCCGGAGGATTATACAGCGCCTGGGGAGTGGATGTGGAAGGCATTCAGGCTTAATTCGGGGAACTGGAGCACAGATCCAATTCCCTAAATCAAGAGCCCTCACCAAACATCAATCTGTCAAGAGAGAGAGAGGTATATTCAAAGGGGTTGTGCAGCACTCCATGGGGTTATTGTACTGAGTGCATCACCATGATTATTATAATATTTATGGGAATTGCTAAAATTATAGTCATACAGTCCCTGGGGAAGAAGGAATGGGAAGCAGTCAAGACATATAAGTACAGGGTAGCTCCAGTTTCCTGAATCAGGAGCAGCTCTTCACTGGTGTCAATTATTATCATGACAGGGGAGTGCTAAACCCCACTGGTGTCAAGCCACCTTCCCTGAAGGGATCTCCATTATGAACTTTATGGTGGGTGGTGGAAACAGAGATGAAGATGTTCTGTTTGTTTCTTGCATATATATCCTAGGAGGCATCGGGTGACAGACATGGTCTGTAAATCTCTTCGTTCAAGACGGTTCCTGATATCTGTTAAAAGATCCTACTCGTCTTTTACCCTTCAAAGGAGATGCCTTCATGTTTGCGAAGGGTTCATGATGCAACAAAATAAGAGCTACCCTTTCTTTGTTTTGACTGAATCTGATTGCCTCCTGTTTCCCAGATACAACATGACCTTTATAGTTTAGTGTTCCCCATGAATATAACATTACACTTTTCTGGTTTGTCTGAACATGTTACTCCCATCTCCATCCTTCATGTCATCATGTTTGTCTAAATTAGTCCTGTAGTTGGGCCATACTTCCATTATAGTCTGTCTTCCACTTAGGCATTGATAAGCTTGGAACATAACCCAGTACATCTGGAGACTGCTAAATCTGTGTCATAAAGCACTTTGGGAAAGGCAGGTTCAGTTCCTTGGATCAAGAGCTCCCTCACTGTTGTAGAGGAGCTTTCCTTGAAGGGCAAAACTAAGCTATAAAACCTGATATCCCCTTTGGGTTTAGTGCATCATACTGATTAAAAAACAATGATCAAAGTTGGTCTCAAGACCAATTCCTTCAAGAGGAAGTTTCCTTGATATCAGTGAGGTCTTCATGCAAGGAATTGGATCAAATATAATGGCCTCCCAATTTAACTAAGCACTGATCCCTACAGGGTTCTCTCTCAATTGTGAACACAAACTTACAAAGCAAAACCACCCATATAAATATTTAAACCATGTAAAACAGTACATAGGTGTCATGCCTAGTGGAGGGCTCGTGTGTGTGAATAGGACACCAATGTAGTTATGGCATTTTGAGAAAATGTTTAGATAGTATATTTCTGATGTATAGTGAAATAGGTTGCGTGTGATAAGACAAGAAAAATCAAATGCTTTTAAAATTAGGGTCTGATTTGTGTTAATGTAATAGCAATGACAAGTCAAAAACTATTCCAAGCAAACCTATTATAACCTTTTTGGGGGGAAGGGGGGACATGTTTGGCATTGGAGTTCTCAGATTTCTTGCCCCTCAGGAAGGTCCTTGATTTTGGTCCCTCAAGGGGGCCCTTGGCGGTGAAAAGGCTCTTGGGTCTGAGGAATAGCCCCCTGTCGGTCTCTTCCTCAGACCGAACCTAATTACCCCCCATTCTCCCCTCCCCTATCCCATCCTCCCCTTTTTCCATTCCTCCTCCTCCTCCTCACCCCTCCCTTTTGGCCCTTCCTCTTTTTAGCCTTCGTGATTTTTTCCCACAGGCGTGCTAGTTCTAGGTAGGGGAAAGGGGCACCGGGGTCGATCCCATTCCGTTTAGGGGTTTTTTGGCGGTGGCGTAGTTTGCCGTGGAATCTGGATTGCCTAGGGGTGTCCCGATCCCTCTCCGGTATCCCGGAGTAGCTTTGGGTGTCTTTTGGGCGACGGGTGTATTCTGGGAAACCACCTTTCGGATTTTGGGGGGTGGTGGCTAAGGAGGGATGCTTTGTGGCGGATATCCGGCCGCCCCCTCTTTTGT